>JBAMHX010000007.1:10294290-10312114 GCA_037177515.1 Pseudomugil tenellus | reverse complement strand
CCCCCCCCCCCCCCCCCCCCCCCCCCCCCCCCCCCCCCCCCCCCCCCCCCCCCCCCCCCCCCCCACCCCAAAAAACAACTGCCATCTGTATCCAGAAACATTATTCGAACAGTTGGGATAAAAATCACAGGCTGAGAGATGTAAAAATGATCCTCAGGGTAGAAATAACTGCAGAGTTGAGTGATGGCTCTCCTTGTCTTAGATGACCCTTTACTCCTTTTGTAATTTATTTCTAAAGTGACTCTTTTTGGTTACAAATTAATTTGTTGTTCATTTAGAAACATTACACATTAGGAGATTTTTATAACTTGATTGAAGTTCTAATTTAAGCATCTAAAAGATGTCAAATTAAAAGTGCGATTTGGTTTAACTGGTGAAGATTCAAGCATTACCAGACCTAAAACTACTCAGACAATGTGCATTTTTCAGGTGCTTGTAGAAAATTTATATAAGAAAACTTTGGGATATCGCAATTTTCCAATTTCTACATCTTCTCTTAGTGGGGCATAATTAGTTACTAGCAGTGGGCCAGTGGCACTCGCTGATGATATTCTGTCATCCATATTAACACCAGTGTCTCATATGGGGATAACCTGCCTTAGTGCTCATTGGATTTACATGCAGCAGGTAATCGTAGAGACCGCAGGCTGTCCATGACTGATGGTGTGTGTCAGCACTGTACATGCAGCCTTTGTTTTCATTTGGCAATCAGGGCTGTTGGGCCATGCTGCTTCAGAGATCAATCTACCATTTGGATGATTGTAATAAGTGTGTGTGTGTATAATTCATCTAAGTGCTTACCTGTGGCCCATCATCTTTGCTCCCTCCATGTATCCATCTTACTCGGTCTGCTACTATAAAGAGAAAAGATATGGCTCCTTCTGAGGGAGAGAACAGTATCACTGCCACAATTTCTCTCCAACAATTACTTTGATATTAAAACACTGTTTTATAATGATCCATTTAAAAGAAAACCTAAATTCAAACACATGCTAATAAGGGGGAGTGTATTTGTATCGCAGTATCTTCCGAGCTCCCTCTAGCAAGGGGACGTTTGAGGAGGCGCTGAAGATGGAGGAAGCAAAACCTCAGCAGAAAGAAAGTCCACCAATGGTGAGCTAATCTGCCAGGCTTAGGGTGTCTGCTTCTCATCACGTCCTCGTGAAGGAAGGTGTAAGCTATGTCGGGCTCATCTTTCAAACTGCCTGGGCCAAAGCCGCAGTGGGGAAACCCAAACACATCGATTAGCCGTCATAAGGGGTTTGAGCAGCGAGGTCTTGGTTCTTATTCTCTGCCTATCCTTTCCTTTGCTTCCACTTCCTGTGACCACATCTTCCACCTCCTCTGGGCCGTTGCTCTCTCACAAGCTGGGAAAATAAACAGCATCGTTCAGAGAAGCAGTAAAAAGTGAAGTGTGCTGAAAACAAGGAAGGTGCGTTTAAAGAGAACAATTGACAGGAATCAAACAAACCGGCGAGCCCCGACCAGCTTTGCTTTGCTCTGATCAGAAGCCAAAACCTGGAAGCATGAAGTGAGCGTACGTGTCTCTGTGTGTGTGTGTGCGGACAACAGCTGCTTACTTGCTGTGTTTATCATAGTGAAAGCTTTACAGTAAATAAAGCTGGAGTGCTGGCAGGGAGACAGGTGCAGCAGGCTGGGCCAAAGGAGAGTTACTGTAAGTCAGGAAGAGAGACTGAGAGGCAGAGAGCGACTCTCTTGAAAGTGCCAACCGGACAATCTTTTGAAGTGGCCCATATTGGCATAGCATGAATAAACATGAGCGATGTCTGCTTTCGAGCAAAGCAAGGCTGAAGGTGTGATGCTCATTAGAGAGCAAGAGGCCATGTTGATAAAAGAGATAAGGTTGTGATTATCCTCTATTATTTATCATTTTAACCCTCATGTACTCATGCATTTATAAAAGGGAATGGATGCTGTAATTAAAAAAAACATATTGACATGGAAACATCAGATCATCTGGTGTACTATTCAGTGCTCAATATTTTAAAATTAACAAGCAGTAATATTCTCAACCAGCTAATGACATGTTTCTCTGTAGATTTGGATAACTACAAGATAATTGTTTTAATATTTTCACAATTATTTATTGGAATGTATTTTTTTAAGGGCTGAAAATAAATGGATTATAATGTCTATTACTGCTGATAATGTTATTGCAAATTACACAACCCCCACAGCGCCTCCACTCCAGATCATAACTCATCTATAGGCACTTGGAATATTAAGTCAGTGCTCCCCCAAGGCTGACAATATGAACCAACACCTTACAAGTCCATGCAGCCGGGTGCAGTGGTGGTGTGATTAGAAAGTCTGCCTAGTGAACTGCTAATACACTTGCTGGAGTTTGATAGCCTCCAGTATGGCAGGCTGCTGGTTATGAATAACCCTGTGCGTAACCAGCACCCCGCCCAACCCCCCATATGTCTGACGGTGAAATACACTGCCTCTTCATCAGTGTCTCAGGTCGTGCTGCTCTGTAAGTTTCTTTTTTTCTTTTCCAAGTTAACTGAATACATGTCAAAGCGTATAGTTAATCTGAAAGCATTAGAGGAATCAGTAACAGCCCTTAAGTCTTTCTGAGGCGGATTGGGGTGGAGATTAAGCATCATTGGTTAAAGAGAGACGGGAGTGGAAATGTGTTTTGGTCTTACAGGCATCTGACAGCTCCTCTACAATAGTCAGCTAATCCGTTTTATACAGTGTGTGTCTGTCTTCTTTCCTGCACACATTGCAGCGTTTTTACACACAGCGTGAGCTAATGCAATGCAGAAACAGTGAATAAACACTCATCTTGGCTAACTGATGAATGGCTTTTAGTTGGGATCATTTCTTGACTTGTCTCCATCAGTGTGACTTGATGTGTCACAAGCGTTCAGCCTGCTGTGGCTAAATAAATATTGTCCTACTACAAAGACGAGGAACCGATACACCAAGCGAGTGGCTGAAGTGCAAAAGCAAAGCGTAGGGCCTCTCCTGGCATAACACTGCAGCTACTTAGACTCCAAATTGACTCATAATAAGTGCTAATGACAGGTGTCCTTTCGTGTTTGGTTTCTAATATTAAATTGCTGCCAAATGCCGACCATCACAAGCGTTAGATACTGCATTGTGAATACATTCTGTAGGATGATGTACCTTATCTGTTACTGAGCGCTCGTACATCTCATTATAAATAAATTGATATCTGACATTTCTTGTCTACTATTGAATCACTTCAGTGACATTGATGTTACAAAGTCAATTTAGCCAGTACATGAGATGAGAGTAAGAAGTAATTTTGTGCCTTCTGTCATTATCTTCCCCATCGCACCCTATGATTGCAAAGACCAATTAAAACAAATTAACCTCTCATCCAGTTTACCCTTCTGCCACCAAATTGTTGTGTCATTTATGGAGCATTGTGGCAGGCCAAGCTCGGTCTTTGTTCTTCGCTCCAGTCTCGGGGGCTGTCGAAAGTAATAATTGTGTTTCTTGCTGTGAGATAATTCGCTGCACTCCGTTCCTCTCGGGGCTGTATTGAAATCTGGATTGTGTCCCTCTGCAGTGGCTATCTCCTTTAGTATCTGAGAAAGTGATGGTATCTCCCTCCCACCCTTGTGGATTTCCACCTTTCCAACTGAATTATCCATTCTTCCCCCTATTGCTGTGTTTTTCAACTTCTAATATTTCCTCCCTGGGATTCCTATCATCCCTCCTTATCTTTCTTCACTACCACATTTCCTCCATATCGCTACAACTGCCTTAGTCCTCTCCTTTTGTCTCTTGTCACAATTTTCTTTCGCCTCTTATCTGTCCACCTGAGTTACTCTCTTTTGGCTAACTTTGTATCCTAAAGGGGTTTTGCGTGTCTCTGGCTTGGAAGCATCAGAGTGTAACCTGCTAAATTGGAACGTTATGGTGAAGCAACACACACGCATGAGAAACTCTTGACTTAATGGACAATTTACCTCACCTCATTGTTATAGCCTTTACATTCATTAAGCCCCCTCTGCTCTTTTTTCTGCCTCACTTTATCTCTCTCCCACTCCCTTTCATCCCTTCATTCCCTCCTATCTTCCTCCACCCTACTTGTCTTCATTCCAAAAGCTGGTCACACTTTGTTTTACATAGTTTCCTTCTCAGTGCATGCTGCTTTTTGGTTCTTGTGTTTGCCTTTTCTCTCCTCTACTTTTGCTGCCGCGTCCCTTCTGGCTGGGGTTGTCCTGTTGGGTTGCACAGGCTGACAGAGTCAACGGTGAAATTATAACAACAGCTAGTCATAAATCAACCCAGGTGAAAACATCACAATTATGGTCTCCATCTCCCCTTCCTTATTTACCCCTTCATGTGCCCTTTACCTTTGTTCCAGGAGGCAGGGAAATATTAGCATTAGTAAAAAACAGAGGTCACCAAAGAGAGTAACACATCTATTGATGTGGATGTCTGAAAATGTATATACGTCAGTCATAGCATTATATCTTGTCACCTAAAAAAAGGGAAGTTTTTATTTGGCCCTTTGATAAGATGTGGAAAAAAACAGTACCTTTTTGAGGTTTTACCATTTATTGCCATGTGATAGGTCCAATTTATAGTAGTGCAGTCCTCTATTTCCTGGTTTTCATTAGGGGCCAGGAGACAAGTGCAAAAAAGAACTTTTAGTAAACTTTCTACCATAAAGAAATGCAAAAGGTCTCAGAAACTGTATAAATAGTTCTTCCTCGTGCCACCAATATGTCTGATCAGTAAGACCTTGAGCCAAAAACATCTTGATGCTGTGATATATGTCTAACTGATTTTTAATTTGAGAGGAGCTTAATATAATGTGTTGACAACCTATTATCACAGGAAATAATGAAGTCTGATGACTTAACCATAAACTGCCAGAACAGCATCCCCAAGATGTTTGTTTTACTTCTACACAGTAAAATCCTCCTACTTTGGTTCTGGTTAAACTGGTGTGAACCCTAACCCTAACCCAAGTAGAAGGATTTTACTGTGTGGATACAGTGGAAAAAAAGAACAGATCACACTGATCATCTACAAATTTCCATTCTGTATGTTTTCATTTGCAGAAGACCCAGGAGTGGGAGGTGGTATTTACTTAACTTGTGAATGCTTCAGCCCTGCTGCCTAGTTTGCAGGTTGAAGACTTGTTTAACTGGGGAGCAGTTTCAAAGATGGACATGCAATGCCACATCTACTTTGACCAAGTCTGTTTGGGTGAACCCAACTTTTGCCCTCTGATGAACATGCTAGCTGGTTCAAAAATTAGGTCATAGCCCTGCAGTTTTGAAAGGGTTATAGTATATATAGATGTAAATCTGTTGAGAATGTGCTCATATTCACATGTGGTGACAGAATTTAATATTAAACATTAAAAACAAAATTTTCAACCAATTTTAGCCTTTTAAAATAATTTGTTTGTATTATATCATCCACAATTTTTGTTTAGTAAGACTTTAACTATATGTATGCAGAGATTTATTAATCCGGCAAAAAGGGGCAAATTTCCTTTTTTGTTTGTACAGTTTTCTACATCTTGCCCCTGTTATATCCTTTACAGGATGTTAGTGATAGATCCTTTGAGCCCTGTGACTGTAATGTGTGGTCTTTGTGGATCAGGCTTGCTTCCTACAGTTGCCATCAGATCCCATCAGAGTGATGTGTGCCCTTCAGTCTGTCAAGGATGCAGGTTCTATCTACAGAACATTGACAAAGCAAGCAGTTTTCACTTTAATTGCCTGTGATTTCTAATGCTATTAGTGATGAATATAAATTAAATGACAAAATGAATTAGTTAATACCAGGACCCTGATTTTCCCTGCAGAAGATTGCATCATAACCTAACAAGTGGTTTTGCTCACGCTGTTTATAGTTTGTTTTAATTTTATGGCCGGTGGGTGAATCTCTGTACACATTTTGTTCATTTCAGAGAATGAGATACAGTCTTAAAGCTGTTACTGGTATGCGGATGCTATCTTGACCTGAAGTGAGGAGGAAAAGACTCATGTGGAAGGAAGAATATTTTTATGTCAGCACATACTGTTCTTTCTCTGTTATTTGTCATATATATGCTCTGTATTTGTGTACTTTACCACACATGCTTCATAGGCTTAAGGGACAAAAATACACCACAATGAGACATGGAGCAGAAAGATGAGTGACAATGACAGATAAACAGTGGTAGAGTGGATGACATTGTCTTCATTGTTATGTCATTGCATCAATGTATTAAGTAGAATAAGACATACAGAAAATAATGCAATTTACTTTTATTTAGATAAAAGTAAAAACACTAACAATCAGGTTCATGCAGGCAGTTATAAGCAGTTCACCTGGCTTCAGAAAGAAGTCTGTTACTCAGCCTTTATTGGACAAATAAACAGCAGAGAATGTACCAGAGAGAGGCTTGTCTGGGTTTGGTTGCTGGTGGCTTGTCAGAGTTCATGGCAGGGAGCTTAGGATGATGACGCATTTTGATCATATAGTAAAATGAGCATTACTATTAATTACAAGCAAATGTCATAAATTTAACAATTTATCTCAATGACTTTCTCCCCAAATAAATATTTTCTAATTTACCTTTCAGCTGCATTTAGTGTTGAAGAAACAGGCACTAAAATGTTAGTCTGTAAGATTACTGTCTAAATCTGAATGCTAAAAGGTAAAATACATTTAGCTTTTGTGCAAAATGGTCTCCTTTTATTAACCATAAGTTAGTAAAAGGAAAAATAATAAATAAACCTTTTAAAACATTTTTGGTGAACAAAAGACATTAAAATTTAAGATGAAACATAATTAAATTACTTACAATTATTACAATCGCACGTTGCTTGCATTTACATGAGGTTAAATGGTACCCCCCCCCAAAAAAAAAAACAAACAAAAAAAACATAAAACACACTAGTTAATCTAATATTTCAACTCTACTCTCTTAAAATCACCTGGACACCTTATAATTATTATTATTGACCAATAGGATTGAGCCCTAAACAGGTGAAATCTATAAACATTATAATGCATGATAATTTAACACCAGAACATTTGCATTTGATAGATTATTTCTACCTATTATTAATTCCAATTGGTATTGAATGAAAGCCTGATGAGTCATCTTTACAACAAAATCTAAGTTGAAAGCATTGTGTATAGTATGACTTACAGAGTTAAATGTCCCCTCAAAATGTGTTAAAATTTCATGCAATTTTTTCTTGTTCTGATTCCCATTTATTTCGAGATTCAGATGGAGTCAGGTGTGTGTCAGTCTCAGATAATACAGGACAAAAACCTCTTGACAGCACCAGGATCATCACTGAGTAGCTCCAGAATTTGGGAGGATACAGGAGCCTTTCATGGGTCCAGATTGAAACCCAGTTATGATTGAAACCCACTTATGGGATCAGCTTGGGGGTGCTGAATGTGCCAGAGAGACCAAAACAATGCTGGTGGACCTAAAAAGATTCCTGATTGAGGAATGGGATGGCCTCCAACAGCTACAGTTGACCAGCGTAAGCAGGTGGTGCCAAGCTCTTGTGGCTGTTTATGGATCTTATACACACTGCTGAGATCCCTGACAATAGAAAATGAACAAAGAGTAAAAAAAGGCTAACATGCATCCCTTAATACTGTGGGACACCAAGTAACTATAAACAAGTGCAAACACCAACAGGAAAATATTGCAGGACATTTTCGCACATTTTAGTAAATCACCACCTACGCGCCGATTAGGTTTTTCAACAATGTATAATACAACACCAACTGATACAGTTAAGGGAGAGAAATGGTCAGCCAAGCACAATTGCTTTACTTTCTGTTGCTGTGAAGTGTCAGTGCCTACTTTATAGCACGTGTGGTTGCTCAAGTTCTGCTGACTATATCGTAGGGAGGTGTGCTTACACTGTCTGGCAAGTCAGTTCTCAGGTTGACGAGTGTATACGCTAACTTAGCACACAATGCTAAAAGTTAACATAGTTCAAAATAACAAAACAAAAAAACCAAAAAGCGATGGAAAAACTATGCTGGGAATATCTGTTGCACTGTTGTGTCATTTGCAAGCATACTTCTTGGGTCCCCAGTTCCGCGTGTCACAGTTTGACACTAACAATAAAAAAAGTCACACAGCATTTTTTCTCCTTCTCGCAACGGTATTCAGCAGGAACAGAAATGAGTTATGACGTGCATACACCCAACAAGTCAGCGGATAATTCCTCGCTGTTCCGGTGCCTCACCAATTTGCAGAGATGCACACTGGACACACACCCCTGTCAGGAGTATTTTATATTCTTTTTTTTGTAATCAAAATAATACATTTTTCACTCAATAAATGCAAAAAATAACATGTGACTCAAAAAGCACATTTTTTGTTTGTTTTTTTGCCTGCAAAAAATGTGTGAGGCGAGATCAAACATTAATTGTAGACACAGGTCACTTACTGCTTTCAGACGCTGCGATGTTGGGTTATGCATGAAATACGCTTATGTCATCCAGCTACACTTAATCTCAGTTCCCCTGCTGTCTGTACCGCTCTGTATGCCAAAAGTTTTGCTATTTGGCATAAACTTTACAGTAGTGGTGTCAGTAAATGAAAAACAAGGTCTGATGATTCTTTTTAATAACAAAAAAATATAATAAACAAGGCCTATGCCATCGGAGTGACGGCTAGGGATATATCCCTGAATGCCCCCAATTCTCGAATAGACACAATACAACAATATAAAGACGCACATATTCAGTCACAAAGCTCCACCTGGTGTGGAAAGTTTGAACCAGCCAGGTATAGCATCAGGACAGGAATCATCCTGAGGTAATGACCTTTTATTTGCACTTGATTTGAGGTCAATGAGAAAAATAGTTCCAGAGATATAGGCAAAAAATCTGATTTTTCATTAATAAAGCACCACTTAGTGGGAAAACCATAAATCCGATTATAGTGAAATTCGATATTATAGTGAAATTCGATACATATCGTCCTCTTGGGGACCTAAACAGGTATACTGCGTATCAAAATCCAATTGTAAATAGTTCCGGAGATATAGTCAAAATCTTATTTTTCGTGCATAAAGTGCCACCTAGTAAGGAAACCATGAATGCTAAAATGCTGAAATTCGATGTATGTCATCTCCTTGGGGACCCTAAACAGTTACACCGACTATTAAAATCCAATTGTGAAAGTTATCGCGCTCACACGAAGGATGAAACCAGACACTCTGCATTCGGGGATATAATAAGAAATACTAGAAGCCAAGACTATTTCTAATGACAAACACTTCCAATTCACCAAGATAATCAAATTTGTTCTTTTTATAACCAAAATCTATATTTTTTTCTACCTGAGAACTAAGAGCTGTCATTTCCATGTGATTGAGTAAAAGGTAAAAAACAACACTTAAGAAAGAGTGGACACCTCACTCGCATACTCTTACTAAAAATTGTTGCATTTTGCACTTACTACCCGCTTACTCAACTAAGCCACACTTACTGTGACAGTTCTTGACAGAAACACACCCATGCACACGTTCTTACAGTCCCTCAGAGCAAAGGCCATGCAGCACAGAGGTGCGGACGGCTGTCATGTTAACGTGTCAGAGAGGCTGCAGGACTGGATTGTTACCAGGAGGATGGACGAGTTGAGGAGAAGCAAGAACACAATAATGTGTGGGAAAGAAATAAACTCTTATTCTTAAATAATTAGTCCTACGTTCTTACAAAGCTTGATGTCTTATCCAGAGGAATGATTAAATGCACATAAGGTCTCTTATTTGCTTTGTGGAAAATGTCAGATGAAGTCATCCTTTCGTCTATTCCATAATTCACCATGAATACTATCAACTTTAATAAATGGTGCATTTATATAAACAACAAGAGCTAGAAATGTCAGATAAATTACCTACAGTGGTCATGCCAACATTGTGCTTTAAGACATGGAACACATTGCTCCTTCAAAAGGAAAAAGCAAGAGAAATTATGTTTTGTTGGCCTTTTTCCTCTAAGACGACAATAAGAATCAATGTGCTTTTTTAACTAAAAGCAAAAAACAAAAACAAAACAAACCATAATATAACTAACACTTATTTAACCAAAGCAAGTGGCAATGATTATTATTTAATTTGATTAATTATAGTAACTAAAAGTTTTACTTTACAAAACAGCAGAGCAAAAGGTTAAAGGATTATATAACATATAAAAATCCAACCTGTTTGCAATACCAAGGCATCTTACTATAACATCAATGTTTGCTTTAGCAAAACTATCTCAAACAACCTCTACCAAATATAACACACCAAAATAACACAGAATTTATTACATTATTTAGTCTTTAGGCTGGAGATTTAAACAAATGATCTAAAATCCAGTCATTTTCTGCTCCTTTTTTTCAGGAGGGGCTTATGTTTGAAACAGCTGCATCTTACACCTTCGTTTTCTTGATGCACAAAAACACGATGCCATTACAGAACTCTGCAAACTCCTGCTAAACATCTGAAGTGAGAGCTACTTTGGCTTAAGTTGGGTTTTGTTCTTTTTTTTCTTTTAGCTCTGATCAATGGAAAGACAGTCAAACTTGACAAAGCTTTGCTTTGATGGAGTAAAGATCTCATGAATAATTAATATTCTCTGATCTCTTCCATTTTGTTACTTCATTATTTGCTAGTTTATCATGCTTTACTCTTCTTTTGATTAAATATGTTCCTTGGTTCAAATTAACTTTCAACCAATCATCAGCCCAAAACATCCGAGAACTGTGCGTTGTTACTTTTCTAGATAATCCTTTTCTAAACTGGGAGTCCCGACTGTTAGAATTGTATATAGGCTGAATCTTTGCATGTATGATAGTTAAGCTGGGAAAGTAAATGAAGAAGGAATTGCTAACAGTGGTGGTTGTTTCCTCCGAATCGTCTATTTACATTGACCATAATGAGTCTCCCAAGAGGATTTCAGGTATCAGAATAAAAAATGAATACAATTTTATATAAATATACATGTATATCAATCCAGCACTTCACAGCAGGGTGCAAAATGCTTGGAGCCAAAGAATACATGGAAGACCTCTGAGTCTCAATGGGAAAGACCTACCAAAGTGGTGGAGAACCAGAGGGCAGGGCTAAGTCCTGTGGGACTTCTAGATTCAGGACATCAAAATAGTGGTGGCCAACTGCACATAGTGACCATGGATAAGCAGGAAAGCCTTAGTGGTTACTACTTAAAGGGACATGAGAAACTGGAGAAATACCAAGGTAGAACTGGAGAAAGTCTGGAAGATAAAAATAAAAGTATTACCGGTAGTCATCAGAGCTCTGGGGGGGCTGTGTCCCCCATGCTGGAGAAGTGGCTCCAACAGAGACCTGGAGAAACATCACACATTTCCATCTAGAAGAGGGTAATCTTACGAACAGCTAAGATACTACATAGTTCTCAGGACTCTGGTAGAAGAACAGCCACCTACTCTACCCAGAGGAGATGGGAGGGTGGGTGGGGGAGGAGTTTTTATCATTTTTTTTTTGCTATTTTCTAATGCTGTTTTGGTCCATCTAATACTTTTAATGTTTTATGTAAAGCGCTTTGAATTACCATGAAATGTGCCATGTAGCTGGCTCTGTTTTCCAAATGCTGTTTAACTTCCTGCCTTTTTGCAAAGAATTTTCCACTATAGTCTAATTTTAAGATGAAATGGCAACTGTCTTTCTGGATCTTCTGAGCTAAACTTGAATTCGAAGCAATAGAGATTGGAATTGCTCATGTGACTGTAGCAGCTGTAGCTATTTCCATTACAGAATTAATTTATTGCTTCCCAAAGGCCTAAAAATCTTCAACTTTGTGTATTTTTTCCATCTGGTCTTTTGCACACAGAAATATCTGGTGATTCTATGAATCTTTTAATGTTACGCTCTGTGGATGATGAAATTCTCAGAGTCTTGCAATGTTATACAGAGAAATGTGAGACAGTTGAAAGCCCCTCCTCATCTTGTCTCTGAAAAGACTCAGTCTCTCCAGGGTGCTGTTTTTATTCTTAATCATGGTGACATTTAATATATTTAGTTATGACACGTTACACTTTTTATGTTTATCTTGTTTAGCAGAACTGCACAGCTTTTCCTTTATTATTCTCCCACATCTCACCTTTTTTGAAACATCATCTTTTTTAGATCTAAAATCAAAACATGTCTTTATAGATAGACATAAAAAAGAAAATGTTACAACAAAATCCACATTTGATTTCATTTAAAGAGTTTGCAAATGGTAGCTAAATAAATTAAGTGAAGAGTTTCAATATTCTATGCGGGATTTGTCACTTATGTCATTAATATAAATATCCAAAAAATAGTATCACAGAATGTATTATGTTATTTTTTCTCAAGGTTTTTTAGCTTTGACATAGAAAAAGCACTATTAGATTGTTCGTTGCCACTAAATGAATCAATAGATGTGGAGAACAGTGTCTGTCTATGTAAAGAGCAGTAGATGCGACATGGTTTATGAAAAAAAGAAGAGAAAATTAGAGCGACATTGAATAAAAGAAATACTGATTAATGAAGAAGGATGAGCAGTCTATAGGCTCAAAGCAGCTGATAGATGATCCCATGAAGAGATACAAGTTTGGGTATAAGATGGAGGTGTTCTTGGAGGAGCCTCCACCCAGGAGGTCTGTGTGTTTCACTGGCCCCCGCAGTACCATCTTTGCTATAATCTTATCACTTAATCAGAGAAGAAGAACAGAGATGAGAATGTTATTAAAAAATCAGGTCCATCAGAGAAAGTAGGGAGAGATAAATAAATAATGGCACAGTGGAGTGTAAATATAGTGACACCCCCAGGCATGTTTTATCTATCGCTCTTTCTTTTCTCACCTTTTTTTCATTAAAAAGGAAATGCTGATGATTTTCATCGTCCCAACATCTCGTCTGTTTTAACACAAACTGCCCACCTCCCTTTTTTCTTCTTCTCTTATTTCTAGACTTCTGGTCTGTGACTGTTTCTGTCTCACCATCTTATTAGCTTTGTTCTCTTTCCCTGCCTCTCACCTTCATTTTTCTCTCATACCCTCTCCCATCCCCTCCTCACCATCACACCCTTATTTGGTGTGATGTCAACCTAATCATTCTGCTACTTTTTTCCTCTGCTTCTCTGCGTTGCCTTTCGGCGTGCAAGTGATTATGGTGTATGTTGCATTATGTGATTTGTGCTGCATGATGATGGCATGTTGACAGATGGGAGAAAGGTGAGGAAGGGGGCTTCGGCTGCAGATGGAGGCGTCACCGTGTCATCTCTTATCAGCAGTATTTAGTGCTGGACATGTTGCCCATTGGTAATTTGTGGCTCTATATAAAATTGTACAATATTTACAGCTGAGGATAATTACAGGGCTGCTGTCAGCCATCACAGTGTCAAAGAGGACCTGAGCTCTATTAATGACATGTCACATATTTGGATTTAGTCAGACAGTAATGGTCGGTGGCTTTAATACCTTTTTGGCCAGCAGAAGTAGAATTAGACAAAAGCCTTTTTCAAATTCATGCAACGTGTTTCTGAGTTAGTAACTGGTTAGCGTTAAACTGGTTAGTAGTATGGTCACACTAAAAGATGGAGATAATTAAAAAGAATTAAAACAGACTTTCAACTTGATTTATTATTGCATATACTCCATCCATTCATTATCTTTACTGCTTAGTCCAATAAAGGGTTGTTGGGCAACTGGAGCCTATCCCAGCAAGCACTGGGTGAGAGGCAGGGTACACTCTGTACAGGCTATCACTGGGCAACACAGAGAGACAAATAAGCAGATTCACAAACTTTCACCCTTAAGGATAATCCCCAGTAAATGTCTTTGGATGGTGGGAGGAAGCTGGATTACCCGTAGAGAATCCATGCTGACATTGGGGGAACATGCAAACTCCACACAGAAAGAAGTTCCAACCAGCAAACTTCTTGCTGTGAAATTGTAGTTGAACCAACACACCATTTCCCTATTAGACATACTCTGTTTCCAAAATGCAGTTCTCACTATGTGGGAGTCCTTTACATGATCTATGTGCAGAGCTACCTTGCAAGACACAGAATGATCAGACTGAAGTGTGTTGCTGATTCATTTCACTGCACAAGCATAAACCTGTTATATTTGTCTAAAAAACAACTAATCCTCCCCAAACATGCTAAGTCAATGTTGTAATGGGAAAGAGTTAAATCAGTGTTCAGTGCCATATGAAATAAAAATGCAATGGAATGAAATGGATTCCTGTTACCTGTTTGTAGAATAGCTTATAAAAGTTATGCACATTTTGCACATTTTCTATGCATTTCCAGCAACATGAGAGAACAGTGCACCTGCACAACTATGATAAAACGTGTTCACTTGATGAAGGTTATAAAAATCAAACAAACGTTTGAATCTCTTGGTGAACTCGAGGAACAGGTTTCGCTTTCTAATAGTACCATTTTGTTGGTGCATGTCCATCCATCCATCCAAATACTTCTGCTTGTCGAGGTGGGATTGTATAAGGAGGCCGACATTTGCCAAAGTGGGTTTTAAGTGAAAGTTTCCCAGCTCTGAGTCACCTGGGACTGTTTTTTTCCTTCTCCTCTTCCTATTGGCTGCTCTTTGTGTCAATTGTATATGACATATAAAAGCTGTAATTTATATTGTGAAAATCTGAATATTTAGCATCATGGAGCTGGTTGTTCATCTGCCACAGGACACTGCTATAGGGATTTGTAGTTCCTTAATGACAGCAGGTTGAATGGATGATGGACGCAACTTTGGATTCAAACCTTAATAATCTAATTGTTAAATGGGTGGAAATATATTTTAGTTGACAGTAGTGAGTAAAATACATGAGTTATTACATGACAACTCAGATGAAGAGCTGTATAAGTCGTTCCCATGTCTTTAGATTCTTTTGTTGTTAAAATAAAAGTACATTAGTCCATTTCATGCATGGTGTTTCCATCACACAGTAGAAACGCATAACTTCTTGCAGTTGGAAAGGATTTAATAGAATTGTTTTAGCAGGTAGATTTATGTTTTAAAACATTTTAATATCTTATTTGTGTCACAAATTTCATTTCACACTTAGGTGGCAGGACATTACAAAGTCACAGGTGAGGGGGAATCTTTCATTGGACCTGATGATGGTTTCAGTGTAATATTTCTACATATATAAATGAAGATAATACATTTTGCATTTGTGAGGCTCAGTCTTCAGTAATCTGTTCATGTTTTTTGAATACCAGCATTAATTTGCTGGCACATCACGACTGCTGGATGAGAAACAAATGAGATTAAGCTACTTGGTAAATATTCTTTGTTGGCTAAAATGTATGAATTTGTTACACAAATTCACAATTGAGCACAAAGTATTTCATACTGGAGTTTCAAATCTGTTTTTCTAGTGCAACATATCTGCATTGGTGCTAAAGTGGACCATACAACTTATTTTTATGGCCAGACTTGAGGCAGGATGCAGCAGTAGTGATGAAGAAGCAGGATGAAGCAATTATATTTTAAAATCTGGGAACCGTTTAAGAAACATTTTTGGTTCTAGATGAGAAGTAATGTTTGTATTCAGATGAATAATTACCGTATAAAAAGTTCTACACTGCAGGTTAATAGTATGTCAGATGTTTGTGTTCATAATCTACAGTAGAAGATGTTATGTAGGGTCACATTATCATGGACAATAATTCATGTAACTGTGTTGACCCTGTTGTTAGGCATGATGTAAGTTTGAATCAGCAACATTTCACACTTTACTATATTAGTATAAAAACCAACAACAGGGAGCAATACAATCTGACCCTCACTATTTGCTTCTGTTATCATTAATGATTATAAAGTGATTCTGGATCAGCTTATATTCTCTGAAAACACAAAAATATGTACTCTTTCTCCCTCTCCCTATGTTTACTTCTAAACTTTATTATCCTCTCTCATACACACAGGTATCCACCTGACACAAAGCATTTATTCCAATATATAAACAATCTACCAACTGTTGCACGGCGTCTCTGGATTTCCAGCAGTACCCATAATTCCCTCCCTATGACAAATGGGACATTTGTTGGACAAGAAAGAAGCATGTTGTGAGAAAATAAGTCAGATTTCCAGCATTGTTTCCAAATTCTTTTCACTGTTAGGCCCAGGTGCAGAACATAATTGCTTTCCTAATAAGTAAGATGGCTTGAGAGGCATTGTGGATGTGGGACCACCTGGATGTGTGTATGCGTGCATGGGTTCAGAGTAGTGTATAAACGTGTTAGTGTGTAGCTGCAGTCACCCTTGGTTGGGCTCATTAAGCCATCCTGAGGATGGTAGGTGCTTGTTGTACACAGAAAATCCACATATAGGCTAAAAAAAGGCAAAAAGCCTTAAACGAGAAGTGCATTTGCGATTTTGTTCACGGCGTGTCAGTAAAATGTATGTAATATGGTCAAAATATATCAAATTATAAAATCAAATCTATTTTTCAGCCAAGCTTTTAATGTCCTGGTCATAGTGGCCAGTTTTAGGAGCTGTTTAAAAGAAGTTTTCTCTTCAGAGATTGTGGGTTTTGGGTTTTTACGATCATTCATACAGACTCTGAATGGAAAAAATACCTTTTAAGTATATCATGAACATATAAAAGACTATATACAGCCTGTAAGCTCATACACAGTATATATCAAACTGATTCTGAAGTACTTGACTCAAATAATCCTTCGTCTGTCATGGATACTTGGTACTGATCTCTGTTTTGGTACAATCTTGATGTAAGACATTAGTCAAGCTGGCTCTGAGTGCTGAAACATTTAATGCTGACAAGAAGGCTAATTGCATTTTTTCTCTTTAACCAACTGATAATAATTTGGTGTTTGTAGTAAAGAGAGGAAAGAAAATACAAGACAAAGACTTCTGATGTCTTACTTGCTTTGTGCAGCTTACTCAACATGATTTGAGCTTGTTAAGAACCATAAAAATGAGCTCCTGGATGATTAAAAGTATTATTTAACACTACCTTGTGAATCAATTGTCTCAGTAAATGACATGTTTCCTGTCCCAGGAGCAAAATAACAGAGTTGTACTTTTTCAGGGTATTTAAGTTTACATTTACTTTAGACACCCATGAACAAGCTACGGAGGAAAAAAAAGAAAGAAATCACAATATGTCAAACTTCATCCAACCAAACTTTCATGCCGACTACAGTGCAACACATCCGTGCACAGCATAAAACATCCTACTGTTCCTTTAAAGGTTAACAGCTTGACAAATTCAGGTTGAGTGAGTAGGTTGACTGTCTCCAGTCTTGACATATTTTGATTTTATCATTGTTTTATAACTGTTGTGTTGCTTGTTAAAGCCAAAATGCCCCAAACTGTAGTTCTTCAGATGGTGAGTCTGACCTGGTTATGAAGTCAGTAAGTTTCCATAGATGTCCATCAAAGAACAGCCTGATTGTAAAACAGAAATAGTGAAAGAAAGAAGGAAATTGTGTGGTCAGTGAGCAGGATCTTCACATTTCTTTTCTCCAGCAGAATGTGTGTACTTGTGACTAACAACCGTTACATCCTTTGCAGACGTGCTATTGGTAGTCGTAATGTGTTGTGGCATGTACACTGCACTGTCAAAACACAGGTAATGCTCATTTTACAAATGGAAATAAACAAGCATATTGTGAGGCCAAGATTTTGATAAAAAGAAAGTAAAGCAATATTCTTTTAAAACACTGTCTTTATTGATATATTTCAGAGCAAAATATACCAGATGACAGCAACATCCTATTATCCATACACGACACTGTAGTGTTACAAACATTGCTCATTGGGGTAGAGAATCTTTATAAGATATGTATATATATA
>JBAMHX010000007.1:10264803-10279122 GCA_037177515.1 Pseudomugil tenellus | reverse complement strand
GAGAGAGAGAGAGAGAGAGAGAGAGAGAGAGAGAGAGAGAGAGAGAGAGAGAGAGAGAGAGAGAGAGAGAGAGACAAAGAGCAAATGCCATCTGAGTCATTTAATCTACAACCTGTGTATACGTGTGTGTGTTTATGTGTGTATGAAGGCAAACATGTTGGATATGTTTGTGTGAATCTATTTATCTGCTGTGTGTGTGTGAGAGCGGTGCGTGGGTGTCCAAGTGGGAGAGTTGTGTGGAGTCGGTTCATCGGTTCATCACAGAGCTGTGGCAGCGCGAAGGCATACACACTACCTTTGTTGGTCTCACTACACGTAGCCTTGCTGTTTCCGCTTTCTGTTTCATGTTTGCTGCAACCGTGTTTTCATTTTAAAGCAACTTTTTGTAGCAGCCTTTCAAACATCTGTGTGTTTCGGCTCTGAATAATTACACTGTCACAACTTCTGGACCTGACATGCTTCCATCATGTAGCATAGTTTCTTTTGCTAAACAGTAGTTGACAATTAAACAGTAGCTGTTGGGAGATCCCATTGACTTAATTCTGATAAAGTCAGATAAGCTGATATATTTCTGTAAAAGTCTATGACGAAACATATCTGTTAGCTTTACAGGAGAACAGTGGCGGGGAATGCAGTATCTCTCTGAAAGGAAAAAGTAAAACAAAAACCAAAAATCTTTAAACTAAAAAACAGAACAAAACAATAGAAATAAACCTCCAGGGGAGCAGTTCTAAGACATTGCTGCTCCCCAGATGGCTGGCTATACGGCAAGGCTGTTGTAAAGAAGACTGCAAAAGAAATCAGCAAAAATTATAAAACTAAAAATATAAATAGCAACAAAAATCACTCTAAAGCGGAAAATATTGAATACTGAAATGTATCCTGACGGTCACTGAGCATGTGAGCTGCATGGTGGCGTGGTGTTAGCATGGTGTTAGCGTGGTGTTAGCAATGTCTCCTCTTAGCAAGAAGGTTCCTGGTTTGAACCTCTGGTGGGATTGTTCTGTGTGGAGTCTGTATTTTTTCTCAGGTACTCTTGCTCCCTCCTCATTAAAGCAATAAGACTGTTCAAAATCAAAACGATTATAACCACATTTCAATAGATTTATAAACATGATCGTACTATCATACAAAGCTACTTTGTATGATAGTACAAAGCTACTTTGTACTATCATACAAAGAAGCTTTTTGAAGATTATTCACCCATGTGTTCTTTTCAAATGTTCAAATATCCATCAATCCATTATCTGTCCATCTGTAACATTTGCTCCATTGAAGGGTTGCGGGTAGCTGGAGACTATCATTGGGCGGCAGGTGGGGTACATCCTGGGCATTTCACCAGTCCATAACATAGAAAGAAAGAAATGATCAGTCACATACACCTCTAAGGACACTTTCAAATGACCAATCAACCTGAAATACATGTTTTTGGACAGTAGGAGGAAGCCAGAGTACCCGGGGAGAACTAACACAAGGGAACATACAAACTCTGCATGGAAAGGCCACTATCCAACCGAGGCTTGAACCAGCAACCTTCTTGCTGTGAGGCTGCAGTTCTAACTATCACACCACTGTTTTACCTTATTGTTTATTAGCAACCAGATTACTTTATAGTTTTTATAAATAAGTCACAACAAGTATCCTGCCACCAAGGAACAAGGCTGTAAAACCTCCATCACCAAAACAGAGTTGCTGCATGTGAATAAAGCAGAACACAATGATTTGGAAATCTTCTAAACTGACATGTAATTAACTACAAAATACAGGAAAGATATTAAGTTTTGAAAATGAGTCATAAGATAATTTATTGATTTATTTATTTTTTTTTGCTCATCTATGATTGCAGTCACACAGGAAAGTTGGGACTGTGGAAATATAATCGTTGATAAGAACAAACAACTGAAGAACGATGCTGCAGATAATTCCCCTGATTACCAACACATCAGTACCATCAGTGGTTACACAAAAAGCAGAATAAAGTTGCTCAGTGTTAATCTGTGAAGATTTTGAAATTTTCATCAACAGTTCATAAAAAAAATAAAATAAAACCTGTAAGAATTGGGAAATATCTGTCTGTAAGACAATCATTATTTGATGCACTGCAGCAGGCAGTATTTTGTCATGGTAATCGATGCAGGGGCTTTTGAACACTTCCAGAAATCATTGTCATAAATCATGTAAATACAGCTCATTGCACCATCTACAAATGCAGGTTGAAGCTTTGTCATGCACAGAGGAAGCCAACTGTGAACATGATTTAAAAACGCTTCAGTCCTCCTGAATTAGACAGTAGTCCTAATCTAAACAATAAAAAAAGCAAACATTATCTTTTAAATGTTAAATTGCTCAGTGGGTTACCAGTTGGTTTATATGAAATCTCAGAAGTAAACATGTACCATCCATTTATGATGAAAGTGAAAGCATTTCTTGCTGTATTCACTGTGACGTTCACCTAATAGTTAGCACTGATTTAAACTGACAGTGCTCTATTCTTATGCACAGGCATTGTTCTCTTTGCAGCGCCATGTGTAATAATGTCACTTCTATATTACAGAGGCTTTGTTCTGAATGCAAATTTTAGCTCTCCAAACAACCCAGGGGGCGAGTGAGTTCAAGGAGAGCTTCCTAATTGTGATTAAACTGCTGTGTTGACGTAAGCCACAGCTGCAACAAGTGGGAGCCGCTTTGACATCCACAGACACCAAACAGCATATATTTTTTACACCGAACATAGGTCCCCCCAGCTCCAGAAACGCATGTAAACACCCACCCCTCTGAACTGATTTGAACAACAGGGGGTTTACATATGCATGCAGCAGGGATGAAATGCAAAATCACTGATTGGACATATAAAAAATTCACATCAGTGCTTCATGATGCAAACATAAAGAAAAAAAAGGAACAGAAACACACACACACACACACACACAATGTTCTTTGAAGCTTCTTTTAGAGTAAGTGTATGTGTGTTTGTTGTTTGTAGTTCATTTTGTGTATCTTTGAATGTGACATACTTGGATGTGACACTGTCACAGGAATATGGTGGTTCCCCAAGCAGCCAGTGTCACCAACTGAGGGTCTCTTTGTCAAGGAGAACACCGAGAAGAATTTATCCATGTTCAATGAGCACAGGGAGAGGAGGAAGGGGTGGAGGCTGTTGCAGGGAGTGTAGTATCGCCAACAGCTAAGATGCTGAGGGAAAACAGAGAGGTCAGCAAAGAGACAAGGGTATATCGTGTTCCCGAAGAAGAGACACAACACAGATATAGGCTGAGGGAGACGAGATAGAGACGAGAGGGAAGAGGCAGCAAAAGGCTAAGAGCAAGTGATCAAAGTGTCTCTAGAATGGGAAGAAAGAGGACAAGGTGAAAACATTAAAAATTCAGTTTTAAAAATTAAAGCAAGACAACAAGCTCAAGACATCTAGTTGATTTTGTGATTCTTTACTCAGGAAAATGTGGTAAAAGGAAATAGCTAAATAAAAAGTGAGAATTAACATTTGAGTAACCAGCTGATATCTTTTAGTCTTCTTTGTCAGACATTCTCTTTAATTATATAATTAATCATTTGTTGAAAGCAGAGCTGTCATTTCACAGTTATTTCCATTCAAGTATGAACATAAGAGGTCTGAGAGATAATCTATAATAATACAACAGAAACGATTTCATGTAGCCATTATGGAAAGAGCAACTGAAAAATCACTAACATCTCCCATAATAAAGTATTGATTATTATTATTATTATTATTATTCATTGGCATTTAAGTCAAAATCAGTTTTGTTATAAACACTCACAGAAAATATTGTGAATTTTTTCACTTGTATTGTTAATAACAATACATTTTGACATTACCACCTGTTTAAATTAGGAAAGTCCAGTTTTTCAAAGCCTAATCTGTATATTCTGCCAAATATTAGTCACGTTGGTTTTCTTTATAGAAACATTCAGATGATGAAAGTTCTTGGCTTTAATATGACATGTTCACGTCCAAATTGTTCTCAAATAGACAAGAGTCATCCATCCATTTATTATCTGTAACGCTTATTCCAATGAAGGGTCGCAAGGATGAGTAATAAGCACAATAAATAAGGAAATTTGTAATAATTAATCCTCCTTATTAATAATCCCAGCTCGTCGTTACAAAGACCAGTAAGTCATCTTCAAAGCAGCTTGCAATGATCTGGCTTCTCTGGAAAAAGCAACTCAGTTAAACCAGCAGGTCTGAGAAAAGTGAGTAAAATCCCCTGCAACACACATTTTCTACATAAACACACCCATAAGTTTGTTTTCGAGATAGAACTCTGTTATCTAAAAAATAAGGATGCATATCATGGATGTTTTGATCCATGCTTGCTTTTTGCAGAGGTAAAATGTCTGGAGATGAAACTTAAGAGTGTCATTCGTGTCTGAAAGCTGCTTGTGTGAACCCACAACAAGCGATCAAACAAACCTTAGTGCGAGCAAACAGGTAAACAGTTAGCCTGCAAAAAAAAAAAAGTATAAAAATAAAAATCCATGAGGAATGTAAGAATATTGGTGTAGAAAAATCCACAGTTTTGTGAAATAAAACATTCTGGTGAGTGAAGCAACAGGCTTGAATGTTGGTGGACGAAACAAAGTGCGACATAATAGGTCGCATGCAGTGACACATAATACAAACATCATCTTAATATGTGGTGTTCATGGAAACAGAAGCCGCCAGATCAACTCAGTTTTTAGGGATAGATGCTGAGAATCAGCTGATAGAAACTAACAGAACCATGCTAGATCGAGTTTGAGACAAACCTAAGACAAAAACTATAACAATAAATAAAATAAAATAAAATACAAAAATAAGTTGCTGATAAAAAATCTTCAAGAAGGAAAGCCAGTGTTCATTATGTGCTTTGCTCCTTCACTCATAACCTGAAAATGACTCTGGATAGAATATTGCAAATAATTATTTCCACTAATTTTACGTATCAAACAAAGGACTGAAAACGTTAATGTACTCTGATATGGAAACACGTCACATTTTAACCACTGTCTACTTCAGCTGATCAACACCTGGTGGTGATTTGGCTCAGGTGGTGGGGGAGGATTGTTGGTTGGTGGTTGTTGGTGGTTGTCAAGGCAGTAATCCTAGAACTCATTGGTGGACACCAGTAAGAGATGCCATTAAGTTGAAGAAAGAGTCCTGAGTGTCAAAGTGACTGACTTAGATGTGGCTATTAAGCTACGAAAAGTAAGCATCAATAAGCGCTGCTGTTTGACTGTATCAAGAGAAACAAAACAACTTGGGTTAAAAGTGCATAACGTGTTATTAAAACTTGAAAGGATAGAGGAAAAGCATTTTCTTCAAAACAGAAATGAGGTCAGAAGAAAATTTTGAATGGTCATGACTGGAGATCACTTTTAGCTTTAGTGGAGTCCAATTAAAAAATAGCAACAAGAGAACTCTTGGCAATGTTTCAAATAGCTGCATAGCCTCAAGAACATTACAAATCACTGAGGCTCAAACAAAACTAAACAAAAACAAGGCTTCAGTTTGTTGTGGAGATTATGAGCAGATTCAGGAGCAATGCAAACAGAGACATGCTCTGATGAGTCCAGATTTATCCTATAGCATTTAGGACAGGGATGTCCTGTGTTAGTCCTCGTGGGTCTTCATTCTGTTCTCTGTTCTCTGCTGCTTTAAATCTGATTAATTAGGTCTCACCAACAGCTTGCTCTCAAGTTTCCCCCTATGCATGTTAATGAGTGATTAACCCAAGTCAGGTATTTAAAAAAGAAATTCTTAAAATTCACATGATAGAAGTCCTCTAGGACTGGAACTGGACGTTCCTGGTGAAAGTAAAGCAGTGTACGATGTGATTTGCTCATCATTACAACATTATGAGCTGTTGCACTTAGGTTAATCCACACCGTGCATAAACTCAGGTGAACTGATCACATGAGCATCCCGAATGATCAAATTTTTATTAGTAGATCTTTTTCTTCTTTTGTGGAAAGACAAGATCAGCTTACAATACAAGATCCATCCATCCATCCTTCCATTTTCTACCGCTTATTCCCAAACGGGGTCACGGGGGGCAAGCCAATGGGCAAGAGGCGGGGTACACCTTGGACAGGTTGCCAGTCTATCACAGGGCCACACACATAGACGAACAACCGCACACACACACACTCACACCTAAGGTCAATTTAGAGTCTCAAATCAGCCTATCCCCAAGCTGCATGTCTTTGGACTGTGGGAGGAAGCCGGAGAACCCGGAGAGAACCCACGCTAACACGGGGAGAACATACAAACTCCACACAGATAGGTCACCGCCCGAGCCGGGGATCGAACCGGCAACCTGCTTCAATACAAGATCCTAATGAAAAATTAATGCAACTCCAGACAGGCATGAATGGTGTAACACAGCATTGACGCATTGAAATGGTGCTAATCTTATCAATAAAGTTAATGGTGGTCCAACAAAGTGTTTTCTTTTTATCCAAGCAGAGAATTTAGATTGATATAAAGGTTGTGTCAGACGCTGCAACACAGCTGACTTCCACACAGGAAACTGTAGGATTGTGACTCCTCAAAGGTGAGAATCAAGGTCGAAGATGTGATAGGAGCCAATTTTCTGTTAAGACATAGGAAGGATCGCTTCTATTTTATTGTGGAGCTTGACTGGTTTCTAAAAGCCATCGGCCTTGGTAAAAGATGAGCTCTGCTGTGTCAGTGCAACACTGGTTGCTAAGTAGTTCCTCAACCTCAAACTAACATTTTTAGTTTAGAGAGCATAGAAAGAGATGTTTTAAAAAGGTTTTTCACTGAATGTTAACAGAGAAGTTCGTATTTTCTACATTCAAGTGAGAAGTGTTGGTTTAACTCATTTTAAAGTGCTTTTCCTGCTGCTGCTGTTTCCAAAATGAGAGAACCTCTTAGCAGAAAGACATATTCAACAATATAACTTTGCTTCATGCCTTTACTAAAACCTTTCACT
This sequence comes from Pseudomugil tenellus, assembly GCA_037177515.1. Classification (NCBI taxonomy): domain Eukaryota; kingdom Metazoa; phylum Chordata; class Actinopteri; order Atheriniformes; family Pseudomugilidae; genus Pseudomugil; species Pseudomugil tenellus. The sequence goes on along the minus strand of JBAMHX010000007.1, from coordinate 10,272,148 downwards.
GCATTGCATTATTTACCATAGCTGCTGTTGTTATTGTGTCCATTCCCTTTTATATGGTTTATTTTGCATTTAGAGTAGTTTTACTGTAGCCCTCATATTGTATTCCATGCTGCCAAACTAATTTAACCTTTTACCCACCAATCTCCTGTAAAGTAAACATTTTCAGAAAACAAATGTGAGATATAGGTGCCAGCTTACTGGGAGGCGACATCGCATGAATAAGTCATATTTTCTCCAAATGTTAAACTCCACCTTGAACTTCTGGGTGCGTCAAAAAATCCTGAAAAACAGAGAATGGCAAAAAATGAAATAACGAAGGGGACAATCTACAACAAAAAGGAGGAAACACTGACAAAGCAAACAAAAAGAAGGAGCAGAGGAACAGATGCAGAGGATGCAAACAAACATGCTTTTATAAAAAAAAAAAAAAACAAGCTGACCTCTCAGTTCAACCATTCTGTCTGGGAGTTAGCAAATGCTCTGACATGGCCTGAGCAGGGACAGAAGCCCAGCTGTCTGCAACAGGCTGGCTCTGGTCAGCACTAATAATCAGAATGAGCAACATGATACTTGTGCCCCATCTTGGTTGGGAGTATACTGTCCTTAATCCACATCTACTGAAGGTTTTCCACTTGCAAATTCAATTACAGGAATGATTCATCCTTTCATTACGATAACTGTCAGGTTTTCTTGTGTCATACAATAAGGCAGAAGGGAAACAACAAATGAGTCTCTTCTCTCTTTCTCCTCATCCTCCCCCAAGCTGCTTATCTCCATCTAAGATCTTTCTGTCTTTCTCCGGATCCCTGTCTTTTTCTACTCCTCCCTTGCTCATCCTACTTCCTCTGCCTCAGTCTCTGTTCATCCTCTCTTCATCTGCCTGGGGGTGAGAGGCAAGATAGCATTCCCTCATTTTCTGATTTTTTTTCCCCGACTTGCTCGAACTCCGGCCCTCCCTTTGCTTGCTCGCATGGCATACAACCCACCAACCCTTCCCGAATGCTCCCGCTAGATAATTAAGATCTCTGATTTTACGGTTTTCTTTTTCATAATAGGCTTTGCAGACAGTGTGCACACCGCCAAGTACGCACACACAAACAAACACCAGACATACAAGATGAATATAAGCACCAAACAGCTAAATCTACAACAGAGATGAATGTCTATCTGTCTCTTTAATTTTCTTTGCTACACTCATGCATGCACGCAAACACACGCTCCTAGAGTCAGGATATTAATGTGTTTTAGCTTTTGAGTATATCTCAGTGATGGCAGCATGGGGGGTGACTTACAGCGGGGTGCAGAATGAAAGCAATCGAGGGGAGCTGCAAGCACTGTTTTCTGTGGCGCTCAGACAAGCCCATCTCTGCTCGGTCCTCTCACCGACCCAGCTCCCCACAGACTGACACCCGACAGCTACAGGGACGCAGTCATGTTCTACTGCAGCAACAGAGCTCATACAGCAGCCAGAAACACAGCCCTTGCAAATTGAACATGGCAATTGTTTCTCACCGTTTGCACTGTGTTTCTTCCTCACTGTATCTGGGTCCCTGGATTCCTCCACCTCATTCTGACACGTTTCAGCTTCATATTTTTTATTGCTCAACCTGCAAAGATGAAACTGCTCAGAAGTGACCTTATGGATAAAATTGTCATGGTATGCATTCACATAACAAAACAAGTTCTATATTGGTGCAAAAACAGCTCACTGTTGGAGCTTTTTTGTTTTATCTATCAAACGCAGTTGCTAATCATTTCTTGCCCAGTTGCAGAATGAAGCTAATGCCATTTAAAATAGCAGAATGTTTCATAAAGTTGCCACCTTACACCAATAAATAAGTCACATTTATTTGCATACCAAGTGAAGTGCTTGTAACTAAGCCTGAATTTGTAGCTGCTGATGTGATCCATCTGTCTCTGTTTGATAAGGAAATGCTCCTTTGTGCCTAAAAAACACGAGATTGAGAATAAAGACAGAAACAGGCTGCGCTCAGAAAATAGTGATAATTATTGTTATGATGGTTATAATTATAGAATTTGTTGGTGGAATCGCTGCCATCAGAATATTTCATCTCTGTAATTCACCATTTAAACCACTTGTTTATGCTGGGTTAGTCCTGCTTTTACTATGAAAATGGATCGGACCTGTCGAGCCACAAGCTTTAAAAGGCCTCTAAAAGTGTCTTAGCGGCAGATCCTTTAAGTCTCGCTTGGCCACAAAGCACACCCTCCACGGATCAGGCTTGTTTTTCAGCACAACCCACAGCTGCTCGATCAAACTTTCTCTAAGGTGGAGGCCAAGTCAAAACATTGAATCCTTTATCATATTTCTCAAACCACCGTTGGGCCATTATTACATTGTGCTGCATTATCATGTTGAAAGACGCAACATCTGTCAGAGCAACTATTTTCCTGAAGAGGAATCCGCATAGATGAGAGAAATATGTATGTAGGTGGAATGAGTCAAAGTGACATCCACATGAAAAGCAGCTGGACCCAAGGCTTCCCAGCAGAACATGGCCTAAAGCATTGTACTATTTTCTTTCAGATGTGTATTCTGCCGCTGTTTCCTTCCTAGGTAAACAAGCAACTGGCCGTCATGCGAAAGAAAATGGAAGATCATCTTCATCAATTTGAAATTTTTGTCTCATAGCTACATAGACAGCTATCAGGGTGTCATTATTTTCTTCTGCTTGCAGAAGCTAATTAACTTTATGATACAGACAGCAGTTAACAAGATGTCATTACAAGAACTTAATTAATGTTAGCAAATTTATGGCGTTCCTCCAAAGTTTTTTCTGTTTTTTTGAAACTATGCATCAATTTATAGTAATATATTAACCGATAAAGAGGACGAGCAGTCATGTGATTCCCACTGTTTACACTGCCATGTTGGATGTCAAGCATCTAGCAATAACCACTGGAAGCTGAGCATGTACACCCAAACGGATCTGGTATCAAACATTTGCAAAATATATCTAAATAGCTAGATCGAGTTTCCTCGAACAGTTATCTAATTTTGTCGAACATCGGGAAGGTGAAGTGATGAAAATATATCGCCAGAAGTGTTCTCTACTTGGGATTAACGACACCTATAATCTCTGATTTTCATTGATACAGTTTTTGAAAGAGGTGCTCAGCAATGTACATGAAGGTTCTGCTCTGCCAGCGCCTTTACTTATCTGTAAAGGCGCTGGGATCCACACGTTTCTCTGTACAGACGTTTCTGCTGCTGCTCCACATAAAGCCACCAGGCTCTCCTCTTTTATAATCTCCTTAAAACAATGACATTGAAAATGTGCCGCTACGGCTGGACAATAACTTTAAAATAGGAGGAGGTGCTCGCTGTTAGCCTTGTGTGTACACCGTCATGTTTGCTTCCTGTGTTACAACAAAATCTGTGACCCCATTGGAAGCCAGTATAGTATAACATAAGAGATGAACGCAGATTTAAATTAAGTTGTTCTAATTCTCATCATTTATAAAAGATTGTTTTAAAGATAAGATAATATCTATTTACGTATATGTAGATTAATATTAAACTAATGGGACTGGCGGAACTTTACCCAGATTCTCATGGGTAAAGTTTTTTTTTTTTAACACTGGAAACACTGGTGATTGGTTTCAGTGCTGTTTTACAGTTAGATGAGCAACTTTGAACTACTTTTAGTTGTAATTTAGAAGTTAATAACTTTTTAAAATTCAGAGATAAGACAAAATATGTTAGCTTTAAACATGACACAGAAAACAAACACAGCAGCAAATAAGTACAATAACACAACAAAGAAATCAATAAGTTAAATTTATTGGTTGCAAAACCCAGATGTTGCTTCTAAGCTGCATATGGAGTATCAGAATATCACTTATGTCTTAATAAAACACCACATACTCTGTTACCTGAGTCCATGTGACATATTTAGATGACTATTTAAATTAATTAGAAACTTGAGAAGCAAAATGAAAATATAAAAGGATGTCACTGTGGCATGAAAGTGCTGCAGTTTACACCTGAGTTCAGTTGTGTAAAAGCACTTTTTAACACTACTTTTCCTTCTCCATCTCGCTCTTCTTCCAGCTCTGCGTCTCTTATTGCAGACACTTTCCAATTTCTTCTCTCTGTATTCAATTTTCTTTCTTTATTTCCTCATCGGTACGAGCCCATTCACTCTACCTCTTTACTTTTTTCTTTTCATTCTTTTTTAACTGAATCGCCTCACCTTTCTCACCGCCCCCTGTGTCTTTCCCTCTTTCCTTCTATTCTCCTGGAGGTACAGATCCTCTAATCCTCTCTGTCTAATGCTGTCAATAGCTCTCAATAACAATGAAATAGCACCGGTCCCATCCCATCACCGATGAAGCCATAGCCTCAGTTGGGATCTTATTCGTCATGATGGCAATCTGCCTCCTGGTAATAGCCAATCAGATGGCTCCTGCGAAATGCAGTGCTCCCATGATAGGTTCCCCATTGTTTTGATTGACTGCACCTGAGGGCCCGCCACTTCAGCTGGGCTCGATCAATAACCCATCTCACACACACACATGGTAAGCATCAGCTCATACATGCCCAGGAATAAACACCCAGGTACAGACACACACATACACACACACTTTAGGAAAGAGTAAATTGAGAAAGAAACCACTAGTGTGGGAAGATAACTGAATACTGTAGTAACGGGCAGGGAAATGGAGCACTGTGCAGTGTAATGAGTACAGTTTGACAGCAATGTGCGGAATAATCAGCTGTTGCACAACCATACACACAAATAAGATGACCACATGAAACTTTAAGCATGTTGGCGCTGTGATACTTCTACATTGGCAACTATACCATATCATGCTGCGCTAAACAAGAATGATTCATTGTAAACAATGAAAGGGAGAATCACTCCCACTGTGTGCCTGTTATCTTATGTTGTGTCACACATACAGATGGCCTCACATAAGCCCTGCCTCTGTTTGTTCTGAGCTGTGGAAACCATCATCAGAGCTGCACAGCCATCTGCACAGTATGATGTGTGCTATTAGTATTACAAACATGTTGACGCACACACTTGGCCGTCCTTTGAACGAGAGACCCTTTAAGTCAGAAAGGAAGAGCGGGAGGTCAGAGAGCGAGGAAAAACATGAGGAGGAAGGGAAGTCTAGCTGATTTATGAAAAGCAAGGGAGTCAAAGCAAAAGGCTGCACATTTCCTTTTGATGCGGTTGAAGCATCAAAGACAAATAAGAGTTGGAAAGGTGAACGGGGATAAAAGATAAAATGAGGATCTCAAAGAGAAAATAGCTGTGAAAGATTAAGGATGGAAGATGGAGGGATATGGGTTCAACAAAGTGATGGAGAATCCACATCGTCTTTGTCTTTGATGTTTACAGAACTGTACACACACACGCACAATTAATATCCACCCCCTCAGACACTGTTCAGTCTGGGTCAGCTGTTTACAGTTGTACGGGTCAACTGAAAGTCCTGAGTCGCTTTAACTGTCTGTCAGGCCTGTCTGAAGCTTAGTCCATTGAACCAGACGTCTAAGACATCCTCGCCACCATTCCCTTCCCTTCTTTAACCTCCCTGCCTGTCAGTCTCACACTCCTTCCTCTCTCATACGCTTCATCCATCTCCTCATCTCTCCATGCTTAAACACAGCCTTGTCATTTTGTCAATCAGAACAAGGATTTGTCACTCCTAGAGAGGGTTGCTTAGCACAACTGGAGCTCAGCCGAACTTGCTTTTTGTCTCTCTTGCGTGTTTGTGTGTGTTTTCAAGGAGCTCATGTTTAGATTTCAAAAGTATATTTTGGTGAGTACACAGTCGAGCATAGTGTGTGATCGTGAACGTTTGTCTAAGCGATTGTCTTTGTAGATATGAAGCTGTGTGTGATGGCATCTGGGTGTTTTCATATTTGTGTGTGTGTGCATATGCACAATATGGGTGTGTATGAGACTTGTGCGACAGTTGTGAGGTTTTCTTTGAACAGCCTCTGGAGATGTTGTCTAGGCTGAATCTCGTTACTTCTAAACGGCAGATGTTCCACTCGACAGGCTGTGTGGATTGTACTGGTCTGCATGTGCGATGTGACAGGTTTTTTAAGAACTAGAGAAAAATGTATTGTTTGTGTCAAAGTGCGGGTGCTTCAACTCTATACAGCCGTACATTAAAGAAAAAATGTAAAAGAGAAGCAATAAGGAGGGATTTTGTGTTGCTAACTTGTTAAATGTCCTCCTGTCCTGCAGGTGGTGGTACAGGCAGCCAGCAGACCATTCTCCATGAGGAGCAGTAGAAGATGCCGGCTCTGCCAGCACTGCTGCTGCCAATACACTTCCTGTCTCTCCTGCTAGTCACCATGCCACCACACTCCCTCAGTCAGGCCCCTCTTCTCTCCTCTGTCCGCATGGGTGAGTGGCCAGCTCGCCTGGGCGATAAAGTTACACAAAAATCTTTTTCTTCATTTCATTTGTACCTTCTACATTTATATGATTAGTGAACGCAGCAGGTTTTTAGATTTATTACAATCAAAGATCAATTGAAATATTGCAAGCATCATTCAGCTTTTTATGTCACCAAGCAACAGGCTCCTTGAATAGTTTTAACCCGATAACGCCTGACCGAACAACTACTGGGCAGACAAGTCAGATTTTAAAATCTGAAATCTTAATTTTACCTTTTACAAAAAAGAAAAAAAAAAACAATCAAAAATGTCTTTTTTGGTGTATTTACTATTTATCACCATGTGATAAGGTCAAAATTACTGTGGTGTCTTCTGCTTTCTGATGTTCACCAGTGGGCTGTAGACCCCCCCCCTCCCCCCTCCACAGTAGCACATTTCTTCACCCTTTTAAACATATTGAAATGTCTACACCATGTTTTTGCTGTCTTCTCTCACTTGCTCTGACATTCTCTGTATTCAAGCCTATTCTCGTCTCTTTTACCTACCTTCCTCCTTCGCAAACCCCTCCAGCTGCAATTCTGGATGACCAGTCTGTGTGTGGACGTGGGGAACGACTAGCGTTGGCCCTGGCCAGAGAGAATATCAACAGCGTCATAGAGGGCCCAGCCCGGGCCCGCGTGGAGGTGGACATATACGAGCTGCAAAAAGACTCTCAATACGATACTACTGACACCAGTGAGTGGACACAGTATATTTAAAAGATGACCAATGGACCACGAATCATCAGAAAATGATTATATCCAGCAAAACCATTAGAGTCCACAAGGGCATAGAGCCTCATTAGCACAGAGAAAATTGATCACTAGAGATACCGGTGGATATTATTAGTAATACAGAATATTAATATTAATAGTTATTAGTGAAGAGGAGCAAAGAGCAGCCAGATATTATATATATATA
>JBAMHX010000007.1:10176025-10198275 GCA_037177515.1 Pseudomugil tenellus | reverse complement strand
ACACATCATCCATCCTCACACACACACCATTCATCCACACACACACCATCCATCCTCACACACACACACACACACACACACCTTCCATCCCCGCATACACACACACACACACACCATCCATCCTCACACACACATACACACCATTCATCCCCACATGCACACACACTATTCATCCTCACAAACACACACACACACACACACACCATTCATCCCCACATGCACAATCACCATTCACCTCACACACACCCACACACACCACCCATCCTCACACACACCCCGTCCATGCTCACACACACACACACCATCCATCCTTACACACACACACAAAAACACGCACACCCCATTCATCCCCACACGCACACACACCACACCATCCATCCTCACGCACACCCACCATTCATCCTCACGCCCACACTCCATCTATCCTCACACACACCTACACACACCATCCATCCTCACACACGCACACACACACCTTCCATCCCCACATACACACACACACACATCATCCATCCTCACACACACACCATTCATTCACACACACACACCATCCATCCTTACACACACACACACACCATCCAACCTCACACACACATACACACACCATCCAACCTCACATGCACACAAACCATCCATCCTCACGCACACAGACCATTCATCCTTACACACACACACACACACACACCATTCATCCTCATGCCCACACTCCATCTATCCTCACACAAACCCACACACACACACACCACCCATCCTCCCGCACACCCCATCCATGCTCACACACACACACCATCCATCCTCACACACACACACACACCATCCATCCTTACACACATACACAAAAACACACACACACCCTTCATCCCCACACGCACACACACCATCCATCGTCACACATACACACACACCATCCATCCTTACACACACACCCCGACCATCCTCACACACACACGCACCATCCATTTTCCCACCATCCATCCTTCAACGCATCATACTCCCACCACCCGATGCCCCGGGAGGGGGGGACAACCCCAGCCAGGAAGCGAGGGGACACGGGCCAGGCACACACACATGTTCACTTTCCTGCGAGCACTTCTTCACCTCATACGTTCTGGATGATGACAGTCACCAATATATCTTTTGGATTATTTAGTGACAGTCACTCTTCCTTATTGCTATTCGTTAAATCTACAGGAACCCATGAGATCCTTTTTTCCCCCCTTAATTTCTGTATGTGTGTGACGGATGACAAAGTAAGGCAGGCAAGGAAGGCAGGAGGCAGCCAGGATGCAGATTAACAGGTTTTATTAACAGAAAACCAAAAGAACTGGACATGATCTCAGCCACAATTAAATCTAATGAACCAGCAAGGAGAAAAGAAAACCAAGGGTATGAATACACTGAAAACAGAAAAAGACACAGGTGAAAACACTGACGAAAATCAACTCAGGTGAATTACTGAACAGAACATGAAGCTGAAACCAAACCAACGAGCAAAACAGGAAAAACTACTAAATAAAACACTAAACCAAAAATCCACAACTACAAAAGCCGGTTTATGACATTTTTTTCTTTTTGGTGTGATTCTGTCTTTTCTTTATGTTCTGTTTGTGTTCTCTTTCATTTTCTCTTGTTTTCTTATCCTTTTTTTCTGTCCACTCCGGTCGTGTCCAGCAATACATGGAAACTAAGATGAAACTAAAATAAATAAAGAATTCAGATTATCTAGAGGAACTTTGTATGTACATATATTGTACATATATACATATAGTTCCTCTTGACAGAATAAATTTGCTCAGCATGACACAGACAAGTTAAAAAAACAACAAAAAAACAACTCATTTTAAGACTATTTGTTTTTGTTAGAATATGAGTTCCACATGTTGCCATCTTGTGATGAACACACTGCTGTAGCTATTCTTTAATTTTCAAATCTTTTATTATTCCCAGAATCTACTTTATTTTACTATAACTTACCTACAATACATTGCTTTGCTGTAATACATGAAGTCTCTTTTTTCTTAAGTGACAAATGAAACACGTCTGTGTTTTGATCCACAGAGCGTGTTTCTAGTGTTGTGGTAAAACCAAACACTACAGACTTGGTTGAGTTCAGCAGTTCTGTCGGTCTGTCCTGTTCTTCCTCTGGATCCCTCCTTTCTTTCCTCTGGATGAACGGCAGCTCAGAGCTTACAACTAGTGACAGAGTTCAGCTCACTGATGGAGGCTCCACTCTCACTGTAATCAATGTGACCCGCTATGATGAGGGACCATACAGCTGTCAAGTGTCCAATCCTCTAAATAGCGACATCAGTAATTCTGTAAAGGTTTCCATCAGCTGTGAGTTTTTATTCCTAATTCATTTTTACATCACATTATATCAGGGGTGTCAAGCTCCAGTCCCTGAGGGCCACAATTCTGCCTCAAATTATTCTGTCATTGTACAGAGCTTCATGGGATGTTGGATTCATTTATTGTAAGCCAGGTGTGGTGTGGCAGGGATATGTTGAAAACTTGCAGGATTGTGGCTCTGGGGAACTCTGGTCACCCTTGCATTATTTATATACATGTAAATAGATTTAGCTTCTAACAATAATTTCTGGTTATTTTTCTCTAAATATGCTGAACATTACAGATGGTCCAGAAAATACAGAACTGAAAAAATCACCATCCCAAGAAAACATTTTGAAAGGATCAGACATCATCTTGTCCTGCTCAGCTGTCTCCAAACCTGATGCCACATTTCAGTGGTTTCTGAATGGAAACCTGCAGAATGATCCTGCTGGTCCAGAGTTCAAATTAATAGATGTTAAGATGAATCAGAGTGGAAACTACAGCTGTAAGACCTTTAACAGCAAAACTATGAGATTTCAAATTTCTCATCCCTCAGTCATCTCTGTTTATGGTGAGTCTTAATAGAGTTTATTTTTATCTACTTATTTTGAAAGCACTAGTGATGGAAGAGATGTTGTTAAGGCTTGTAAAAAAGACAATCACAAGACAATAAGTCAACCCTGTCATTTGTGACCTACTACAATAAAGTTTTATGTTGCTTACAATTAAGTCCTACCCATACTTATTATGCAGTATTCTTTTTGAACATCTTAAATAAGATTTGTAGAGTGAAAGATGTACCATTTATTTATTTATTTTTTTATTACATTTTATCTGCAGACGAATTTGCTAGAACATCCATTTTCTCATTGTAGAAAGATGCACTGTTTGCAAATGGCCTTATGATCCTTTAGTGTTTGGTGAACTGTGGCATCGTATTAAGAGACTGCTGGATGATCTCAATCAGCAAACTGACAACTTGGCTTTTTATAAATATTCTCACTCATATTAAGGATCAATTAAACAATTAGCAGTACATTTTAACTACTTAATCCCTATAAAGTAGTTAGGATGTACTTACTCTTTGTAATATGGTTAAAATATGGTGTAATATTTGCTTTTTGGCTTCATTTTACTTAAATAATTACACTGTCTTCTATCACAGATACATGTTGCTGTTTGTATGAGGGTGTTTCAAGTAATCATAGGTTATGTTTTTATCTGGAATTATAACAGCTTAGAGCTATAACAGGATTTGCATCACAAAGTGATGCAGAACAACCCCTGTGTAAATATCTTAAGAGTGATGGATTGATTATAACATTTTAAGCTAAACAGAAATCGATATGAATGCATGAACTTTATTTTAATTGCATTAATTATTAACAAAAAAATGCCAAATCATTAATATGCCCAATAGTCTATTTTATATATGTACTACGGGTAACATATTTTCATGGTCTCGGAACAAATTTTTAAATCTATATACTTCTCCACATAAAGATATGCTATTGTTGCAGAATAACATCAGTGGCATATTGGCAAAGAAAATTCTAAAATATTAGAAACACAAAAACATTTCGAAGAGACAAACATCTACCTGGTGTCTCCTGCCTTGCTGCCATCTGTAAATAGTCTCAGAATAAATGAAGGAATTTAGATTGATGTATGATAAGATGAATCAAAGTGGAAAATCCATCCTTCCATTTTCTACCGCTTATTCCCAAACGGGGTCGCGGGAGGGCTAAAGTCAATCCAAGCTACACAGGGCGAGAGGTGGGGTACACCCTGGACAGGTCGCCAGTGTATCGCAGGGCCAAAGTGGAAACTATACAGCTTTATTAACTAAACTGTGAAATTTAAAATATTTCAGCCCTCAGTTATCTCTGTTTATACTACAGTTTGAGATTTAATGTAATTTATGCTGATGTGGGATTTAAGTTACTAAACTGTCCACCTGCAGAGGATAATGTCCCCTGAAAGAGCATATTCCTATTTTTTATTATGTTAATCAAATGGCAAATAAGTGTTGAACCAACATATCTAACATGATGAGCAATGCAGTATGAATATTAGAAATAAAGAATGAAACATGTCTGAATAGCATGCTGCTTAAACACAGTGTCAAGGTGTTATAGTTTCTCACATTAGGGGTTTCAATTAAAGTTGGAGTAAAATACCTAAATTAAAAAGTACCTTTTGAATTTATCATTATATTTCCTAACATGTAGTTTCATTTGGAAAATATTGGTCAAGTCACACTTTAGGTTTTTATATTGCAGTCTGCATTTAGACATGTTTACTTATCAGTCCACAATGAAAGTTGTCTGTTTCTACAGTCCCTGTGACATTTTGCCTCTTAGATAATTATGTGATAGTTTTCTAGCTCAATACATATTTAGTCCATTATAAAATATTTCTCTACACAATTTGGAAACACCAGGCAAAAACCTATATCATAACATTATGAACATTTCTGATCATTAAGATTAAGAAACAGAGGTTTTCTTCTGGATTTGGTAAAGAACTAAATAAAGATAAAACAAAAGGAAAGTCATTGATGGGAATTTATTGTACAAAATTTTACATATGAAAGTTCCCAACCAGTATTGGATTTGTTCCTAATTTATAATTTTCCATATTTATCATTAGTCAAACAAACTATTGAATATGAGTACATTTGTTTATAAGCATAATGATCACATGGAAGCTAAAACAAACAAATACAGTTTATTTGTAAAATTTACATTTTTTTCTTTTGCATTTTAAATGACAACTTGTTTGGAAGAGGCATCTTATAAAGACAAACACAAAGTCTTCTGTCAAAGCATCATCTAACCTGAAACTGATGGGGACTTGTATTTTTTTGTCATGTGATGTGAAATATCTGGTTTATCTGGTATTTAAAAAATTTCCTTGTCTTTCATTGTAGAAAAAAAGGGACTGTCTGATGGTGCCATTGCTGGAATAGTAATAGGAGTTCTTGTCCTCATTGCTCTTGTTGCTGCAATAATCTACTTCGTAACAAGGTAACATTCCTAGTTGTTAAAATCATTAACAATTGTAATCACTTTAATTGCAATGCAAATGGGTGGATGTTTTTTAAATCTACCAGGAAGAAATTACTAACCAATGTTTTTGTCAACAAGTTGTAATGATGCATTAAAGCCAACTTTGATTTTATGTCTGTGTAACTATTTATCAAACATGAAACAGATATTAAAATGGCCCCATAATGTATACAACCAGCTAATAAACTTAAAGTTACTATTAAATAAAATTACTTTTTAAATATTTTGCAGTGGTTGTAACAGCATTTTTGTTTTTAAATATGGAGGCTGGAGAATTTATTCATTTATTTTTCAGAGTAGATCAGAGAATGGCTGAATTCTTCCTTTCTTTGCAATGATTTCTAAATGTTTCTCAACAGAAAATCCAAGAAACCATCTTCAAAGAGAAATATTTCCACTACAGCAAGTAAGTGTTTGTTAAAAGAAAGCAGACTTATTCATAAACTATTATTCTTCTCTCTGATTTAATTTGAACTTTTGAACTTGTTTTAAAGGTGGTGGCCAGCGGGACAATGCAGCATATGGAAGCGAGGTAAAATCTATCTGTGTATAATTTTCCATTGATTGAGACACATCATAATAAATTCATATGTTCCACCGTTACCAGTCTGCATGACACACTTCATTATAACAAAAACAAAACCACAAAACTTATTCTCATGTGATTGTTTTACTTTACTGATGTTTTTTTTACATTTCTTTCTTACTTAGTGACAGCAATTTGTATCTTTGAAAGCATTTTATACAAACTCAGCAAACCTTGACAAGTGTATTACAAGTTTCTTATGTATTAACATTTTGAAATGGCCGTTTTTCCTTTTAAGGACGTGGAGACTGGTTTCTTAAATTGAGAAGAAAAGAAATCTATTAATAAAGCATAAAAGAAGTTGAACATAGATTAAACATTAAAACATGGAATGAAACAATACATGAAAAACAGACAAGGTACAAGGTTATAACCCGGGAGATTCACTTAAGAGATCACTTGTCACACCGAAGTCCAAAGCAATTCTGCCCAATCACTTAGAGACACCTTCGTTTAAGCACAGCTGAAACTGAATACACACAGCTAAGCACTTTGGTTGTCTGCATCAGTCTGGAGCAAGTTTGATGTTATTACAGATAAAGACTCAGGTCTTTATCTGTCTAAACATTTTCCTGATGGAAGGTCAGAATTACATCATTTTAGGAGCTTTATGGTCAGACCTTTCAGCCAGACATTATTTAAAAGTAAGGTAATTAAGCTAATATATGAAATTTCCACAACATTTATTAACTAAACAGAAAAATCTTTAGCAAACTTGTTTTATCCTGGTGCTGTTTAATAAGCTCTCCTAACATCATGATTGTTGCTGTTTTTAAATCGTTAGTCTCCACTTTAGACTTATTCTCATCTTTTTATGCAAACCACAAAAGCAAAGTATCATGAAAGCAGACTGTACAAATATGTACATCTACAAACATGTCTGTCCCCGTGGAACAATCTACCGGCTAGCAGCCAGAGTATCAAGCTGAATTAAATTATGAAGTTTCTTATCCTTGCTATCTTGTGTTTAAAAGTTATTGATCACTTAAAATAAAGCATGAATCACAAAGTTTCCAGACGTTACCATGAAGATGGAAGGCTTTCATAATGCAGTTTTCACTCTGCTTATGATAAATTATCTTGGGTTTCACTTCTGTTTGGATCTTCATGTGTTTCTAAGAAGATTTTGGGTGCTAAATCCTCAAATTTTTTGAGATAGAAGACAGAAGAAGAAGAAGATATTTACCTTTATGACATCTCCCCAAAACATCTATAAGCCTCAAGGTTCCCTCTTTTAGATTTTATTTGACTTTTCGAAACTGTTATTTCACTAATGTCAGATTAATTTTAAATCACTTTCAAGTGGATTTACTCTGATCCAACACATGTTGATTCTGACACCACGGTAATAGTTGTGTTTTCTTTTGTGACCCAGAATTTACATCCAGTTCTTGTAGTTGAGACTTCTTTTAGGTTTGTCATTTTTATTCAGAAGGCAGAAAAATAGAGGTTACATAATAGGATATCTGTGGAAAATAACTTCAAACTTAGATACATTAGATCCACATCTACTATTTACACAGTATACTTATTTTCTAGTAGAAACAGACTCGAACATACTGGTTTTATAATATCTTGTTATTATTCAAGTGTATAAAAGTAAAACATGACAAACATTTGTTACATCTAATAAAATTGTACTAAGGTGCAAGTTTAAAGTTGTTTGAAGTTGTTTCTTGAAGTCCTGAAGTTGGTAAACTGGATTAGTCTTTCCTGAACTGATTCACAGAGTTTCCCTACCCCCATCTGTCAGACACAGTGCCGCATCACTCAAGTGCGGACTTTGAACCACAAAAAAGACACAATGACACAGTGGAGTGAACATTTATAAGGGTTCATGCAATGTTAGGGAAGAACTAAACTATTTGTTATATATTTAATCTACTATGATACAACTCTCAAAGAAGAAAAAGCTTGTTTCTTTTAGAGCAATGATGATATGCTCTAATCAAAATATATTTCTCTCCCAACTTTCCTCTTTTCCAGGAGGTGAACTACGCAGATGTCAAGTTTTCTAGAAAACAAAATGCACCGACAGCGAACATCAACTGGGACAATAATTCATCGAATTACGCTCAGATCAAGGTGAACACTAATAAGTCTGCAGCATCTTCTCCTCCCAGTTATGATGTACACATGCAACAAGCCACACAGAGAGCTCAGCCTGATAATAACGGGGCCCAAGTTTATGCTCAGGTCCACAAAAACAGAATGCATTAGATCTGCTGATGAATCTCAGACGAGACCAGCTGATGTGTTCAGAAACTTGCACTTCCCTTTTAGTGTCTCTATGGTGGATAAATGTGGACTCGAGTTGACTTAGTCAAAGCACTTTAGGGGTTAATAATCAACTAACTATGACAATGATTACTGTGACTAAGCTCATGTCACACATTGTTTTCATATTATTACTTTGTTTGTTCAGTGTTGAAAGGTGAAAAGTAATTTTTTCTTCATGATTCATTGTTTGTTTGAGCATCTTTCTCATAATTCTGATATTTGGCTAGATTTTTATAAATGACATATATGATTTCTATTGAGATTAGCAGTTAGTTTACTAATCTAAAACAATGAACTACAGCGTGATTACTATACACCGGTAGAAATATTTAAATAAGATTTATGTCTGGAAGCATAATAAGCAATCATGCTGGCATGTGAAATTATAATAAATATAATTATAATATAAAAATATATTTTTTCTACAAATCATGCTAAAGTAAAGATGAAACAGCAGATAATCACTAAATTTAGCGTGTAAAGGTTGTAGGAGTCCAGTGATTATATAGAGTATACTATAGACAATAAATGCATTGAGTTCATCCAGAAGAGATGTGTGTACTGTGTCCTGAGTCAAAGCAGGTTTACCGTTAACGCTGCACTGATAAGATAAAAAAGCTACCTCCTCCTCCAGCATGTCAACATAAGGAGAAAAGGTTGTTAGCTCATATGTTTCTGTTTTGCATACATCTAGGTGGATGTAATCAGGCATACACCAATGTTATAACATACTGATACATATTTATTTAATAGTCAGTTATGTATAAATATTCACGATTTGATCATTTTCATCAAAATATTTTGTGACTTAAATTTTGTGACAATTAGTGACAGCTATGCTCCACCTTTTAGTCACGTTTTAAAGCTGTTGGAAGCAGGTTTTCTACTTGAAACGCTTATCGTTGAAGCGGAAAAAACTGTCTTTGATAAACTAATAGCTGTTTATAAACATCACCAGAATATGTTAGCAGTCACTCCTTAGTTCAAGAGAACTTTATAACTATTTAAACGTTTCATGCAAAACATATATTATTAGAGAACACATTGAATATGTCATAAATATGTATATCCAGTACAAAATGTATTTAGACAAAATGCACCAAACAATGGAAATGCTATTTGGATTTCATTTATATATGTAATACATTATCAGGATGTGAAGTAGCTGTTTTAGTTATGAATATATCAGATAACATGATGAAACAACAAGAGCAAAGTTTATTTAAAAGATGAAAATGACTGTCCATCCATCCATGCTGCTTTGTCCAATTTAGGGTTTCTGCACTTTATTACAGCAGTTAGGAGGAAGAGGATGTTAAATCATCACAGGGCACAAAATTATATTAACCTCAATAAAACATTGTCTTTTGTTAGATTGTTGCCAAGCAACACAGTTATTCATGAACGCATTATTCCTGCAAGGATCCTGGCTCATTGTAGTAATAAATATTTGATCTGATTGTCCATTAAAGTTGTACTTTGGCTGTTGTTGGAAACAACTGTTTTAATGTGGAACTAATAATGTGAGACCACTAACTTGTTGCCCATATAAGTTAATCATTAGTCAGTATCAACTCAGCTGCACTCCTGCACCGAAACCTTTGCTCTATGGTTGCCTGTAAACTGTTGCTTCTTTTTCTCACTTAGATGATTAAAGTACTGTACATTCAAATGTGAATATGCAATAAATGTTGGGCATTAAAATAATCTTTTTAGTAAAGATCTGGATGCTTTTTTCTGAGAAATTGTTTGTTGAATGTATAAAATTGTTTATATTGCATTGAAGCACATGTAAATGCATCTGTATAATCACACAAACCAGGATTGTGTTTATTCTCCTGTTCAATTTTACAGTCTGATTCTATGACAGAATGTGTGTTTCTGGCTTCTGGTTTGCAAAAATAAACAAATGTTGGAAGTTTAAAGAGGAAATTGGGTTGTTTGTTTGTTAGTTGTAATTAAGTGCAAAATGTGTCAAAGTTGGTTTTGATATACTGATAACAGTGAAACAAAATAAGACAAGCACGTATTTTATGGCCTGAAAAAAGGACAAAGAGAAAGTAGGAAGACTTCATGATTTAAGGAAGGAGGAAGAAATATTCATGGACAATAAAATCAAATTTCCAATAATCATACTGGATTTACGGTACATCGCAGCAATAAAGTCAAAGTTCATTGTGAATAAATATGTTACTGGGACAACATGATGGTTTTGCCATATAATCCAGTTAAATGACTGCTATAAAAACACTGAGCTGTTGAATAGATTATCTTTCTCAGCTATGAGGATGTGATCTCTCTAAATAAAAGCTCCACCTGTTTGATGACAGACAACCCTTATTTGAACTTTAATATGATAAAAACTTAAAACTACTGCGGTCAAAGGTTGTTATAATATGTAATTTTACAACGTATGCTTTACATGCCAGGTCAGAGTTCATCCGGACTGTAAAAGGATTCAAACATCATATTCCTACATTTGATTTGAATTTGAACTAACTTAAATGAATAGATTAGAAAAAAGGGAAATATAATAAGAAGAGTGCAGAAAAGGGAGGAAGTCTCCTGAGATTCTGTCTTGTCAATTTTTAAATAACAGCTTCTGCTGCTAAAATACTGTTGTAGTGAGCAAATAATTCAGGTCACGTACTAGATCCTATTTTATATTTTAGTTTTATTTGGAGGAGGGACTACAAGGGGTGACCAACTCTTTTTCAATAGCGCCATCTAGTGGTTAATGCAATACTTAAAATTTAGAGTTAAAAGTTAGAGTTAAATTAATGTAAAGTTAGACAATTTGTACACAGCTGTTGCTAATTCAATATAAGATAAAATGTGAGCACATCCAGTCGTTTTTTATAGGAGTTAGGGGTCTGCTCATGACTTAAAACACTACAGAAGGATATTATAAGGACTTCAAAAAATTATTTTTGTATGCAATGTCCCCTTTAACATAAATATATATTTACATATCCAAAAATCACAGGAATACAGTAAAAAAACAAATACAATCCTAATTATGACAGAAATTCTGAACACTATCTAAGAATCTTTTGTGTGATGACAAGCTTGCTCTCCACTGGGAAAATTTCATTTCCATCTGTAATACTGATTTCATCACCAAGTAATTTCTTATGCTGTGAAATGTGAGTGCAGGTAAGAAATGCGATGTTTCACTAAACGCTTAATAAGGTTATTTACTGCCTCTAACATACAAAAAACAATGAGGAGCTCCAATCTGACAACCAACTTCACTCTTTACTGCACTCTTCTGGTGGGACTTATGAGTGAGACAGCATTAATTACGGACTTCTTTCTTTAAAAATCTCATTTCAAGCAGCTTGATGGTTCAGAGGAATAGTATGAAAGCTGAAACTGATGCTCTTAAGCTTTGCTCTCTGTAGTCATTATTTCTGTTTCTATATATGAGGCTGAATTATAACAGAAAGATGACAGTAGAAGTGAGGATACTATGCTGTAAGCATTTGTTTATCCATCATGCTGAACTATAGCCATCATCTTAAAAGTAAAGTCTATAATAACTGTCTCTCTATTAGGAGAACCAGGGTTGGGTAGAAATGTCCAGATCTTCTGAACTGGCAGAGTTACAGCTGGTTACCATACCATATTCACCTGCTCTTCTTCATGCTTTCCAAACGGAATCTACACCTGGAATTTTAAGGACAGGACCATCAATGGGAACACATTAACCTGGACTCCAGATGGGCAGGATGGTACTGTGGAACTTCACTGCACGGTTCTTTATCCACAAACAGGAATCTGCATCAGTGCTACAACCATTGTAGATATTAAAAGTAAGAAACTGCAAATGTTTGGTTAAATAAACCTCATAATTTATATCACCTGAGTATTTTTATTTAAAATATAATCTTTCATGCTGCAATTCTACTTTTTACACATAGACAGTTTTACTTTTTTCCACGTTCAAAATGAAACAAGTTCTTTGTAATGAGGTGTTACTAGAAAATAATTCTAAACTTTTGTGATGTGTCATATTTTACATCTTAAATTTTATATCTAAGCCCTGAAGATATAAAACTATTCATAAGATTATAAATTTCTATGTCCAAGAAATAGAAGGAAAATTATAATTAACCTTTAATTCTTACAATCCTTTGAAATTTATATCTGAGGATTCCTCTGCAGGCTTGGAAGCCGCTAAACCTTTTCATGGACAGCTGACTGATCACAGTCTGTGTTTTTGGATCAATAAGCATCTGGATAAGCACAGGGATTTTTTTTATCCACTTTTATATGTTAAAGATGCACATCTATTTAAAGAATGCACATCCTTCTTCCCACTTCACCAGTTACAGATCCAGTGTTTGTACAAACCAGTCCAGTAAATACTGCTCCATCTGTCAAACAGTCCCTGAATCTAGTTTGCCAGGATGGTCCAGCTGGTGACTCAACAAGGTCCATCAGAACTTATTTGGTTCAAAGGTGGTGCAAATCTGATTCCTACATAATAATGTTACTCTTCAGTTTGACCCACTCTGATGTTGACTTCTACCATTGTGAAACGTATCTGCCCACAATGCAAACTAGAATCCTCAGCTTTGGTTTCCTTCTCAGCAGTAAGTATTCAAACAGAGGAGTAGATTAAGCAGTAATGAAGAGTTTGCTGCTAATTGCTATAAACGTTGTAATCTTTGCAGCTGATCTGTGGAACGTCAGTGGACCTGACTTTGTGTTTGCAGGCAGGATGAGTCAGTTTGTCTGTCTGACCAGCAGCATGTTATATGCTGAATGTACCATCAGGTGGCAGTTCAGAGGAGGTTTCCCTACTGGAACCTACTTTTTATTCCATGCAAATCACCAGAAGTGGATCCATTCCTGGAACTTTCCAAAACTTCACCTGCATGGCTGAAAATGCTGCTGCTTGACGTTCTGCTGAGGCCACGAAACAGGTAGAAGTTAGAGGTGATGATAACTGTTTTATGTTTGTTTCTTTTTCTCCTGCCCTTTGCTAGTGTTAAGCCTAACTTTAAATGTATTTGCTTTATTGTTGATCGACCAGCTGATTGATCGTATGCCATCTTCCTCAGCTCTCTGGGTCAGTGATCACGCAGCTCACTGTGCTTCTTCCACTCATCCATTGCTGAAATTCCGACTGTTTTGGAGTTTTAGATCCTGTAACCTTTCATGTTTTATTCCTGATATTTTTTTTATGTTATAAATTTTTTCGTTTTAATATGATAAACTTCCAAAGAAAATTTTAGTTAGTCAAGTTTGATCAGGCTTATTTTGTGACCAGTAATGACCTATATAAAACCAGTAAAACAGAAAAAGAAACATTACGGAAGTGGAAAATTTTGGTATAGTCCATTTTTCTGTTTTTTATAGCCAAACCATGAAAAAACAATATATAAATTAATCCTTTTAAAGAGTCTAAATCATTCTTATTTCACAGTTAAAGCTGGTGGTTTTCTGGTTTATTCTGAACTCTGAAGCGCACATGATGAAATCAGTTTCCTAAAAGATCAGAAACTAACAACTTAAGTCAGAACTGTTTCCACATTATGATGCCATTTATTCACATTTCTCAACTCATGAAATGATTTTTGACTTGGATGCGAAACTGTCACGAAACGCGGAGGATGGTGGATCCAAATGCAGGAAAGGAGAAGGTAGCCGGATTGGATGCAGAATAACTGAATTTATTAAAGGAATAACCAAGAGGACTACACATGAACTCACCAGAAATTAATCTAATCTAAACCAGCAATGGGGAAAGAAAACCAAGGGTATAAATACACTGGAAAGTGAACAAGACACAGGTGAAAACAATGACCAAAACAAACCAACTAATGAACAATACATGAAGCTGAAATAGAAAGCAACTGGAAAAACAGGAAAAACTACAAAATAAAACAGGAAACCAAAAACCTAACCCAAAAACCTAACAGAAACTGGTTTGCTGATTTGATTTAAGTAGACAGTGACAGCAACCTTTGCTTATTTTCTAGTTTACTATATGTAAACAACTCCAAAAACTTTGAGACAAAAAGGAAATTAATACAATCCTTCAGTCTGTATGAAGTCTTTTAATGGGAGATTATCTGATATGAATAATATTAGTTTCCTGTTTTTTGTTTTTTTTTTGTTTCTTTGTTTGTTTTACAGGCCTGGTGGTGAGTTATTGCGAACAGTTGACCAGGGTCTCCAACTGTCATAACAAGTCCACTCATCCTGGAGTACACCCAGTGCCATCCTCTCTCCTGTGCCTGGCGGTGTTTGGGTTTTGTTGTCCTTTGGTTTAGTTTGTTTTATTTTAAATAAGAATATTAATTTGTCATTTAGCACTGTGTTCTCCCTTTCTTTGTTGTGTTCCACAAGCCGACCATAACAGTCAACATGGAAGACCTCCCAAAAAAATCCAAAGGAAAATGTGTTTCATTATAGATATTTATTAGAAAGTTATTAACATCCTTCTTTGTAAGTAAGTTAAGTAAAAAATATATGTTATAATTTAAATGAAATTTCCAAATAGGCTTGTTAAAGGATTTATTAATGTACTCAAGTTGTGAATGTGTTTTGGTCAATTGTTGGGATGTTATGTTCACTTCTCACCACTGTGAGGCGCAGTTATTTAGTGTGTCGGAGACGTGGCATTACGTCATGGACGCGTGCCCAATGTTCCCTCTCTTTTCTGATATGGGTGTAGTTGAAGAGATGTTACCTCCAGAGGAGGATGTGTTTTTCTGTACACTAAATAAATAAGCCAGTGAGACTAAAGAAGAAGATTGCCTTCGTCATTTCTTTCCCTGTTCATCGTGTTGATGCTGCACTGCTCAACAAGGCTACTTTGCTTAAAGTACTACAAAATTCAAATTAATAATAAAGATTTTTTTCAACAAAATCTAGTTATTTTATTTTTTATTACTTACTTTTTATTCTTATGTTTTTATCATTGTTGTAACTTATGCAGTTATTTGTCCACAGGGAGGCGCTATACTCACAATTATAGATATGATCAAAAAAATGATGTCATAATTGTTATTTGCCACAAGACAGGACTGAAATAAGTGGCTTAAAAAATCAATAGATGAGTAAACTTTAGTTTAGTTCAGTTTAGTTTAGTTTAGTTTAGTTTAGTTTTCTATAATCAATATTTCATCTAAAAACTTGACCAATATTTCAATATCAAATAATGAAATCTTTTTTAATAATCTTTAAACAACAGTTTCAATGCTTTAGTGTGCATGATATCCGTAAAATTATTGTGATTGTGAAACTTTGAGAATATCAGGACATTGTTTATCACAGAGGTTCGTACCAGCCACTCAGGTTTTACAGCCGGAGAAAACAGGTTGATCAGTAAAACAGTAAGCAGTCTCTTCTTCTGCTTCCTGAATCACCACTGTGGTTTTCTCTCTGTGAAAAGTCTGCAGGACACTTGATGAAATTCATGATGCTTTTTACATGTAGATCTAAAGAGACGTGAATGTGGCATGTATCATAATGTCATGAAAAAAAACGTTCTCCAAGAAATTAAAGTCCTCATTGAAATTCTTTTGAGATCCTTCTCAAAGTTTATGAAGTGCTGAATGATTTAGGACTAAAATATGTTTCAAATCTTCTGGTTTGTTATGAAGAAGACCTCTCGAGTCAGCAGCAACAGGTCTGTTCCAGTCACAAGTAAAAATGGACAGAGAGCATTCAGTTTCTATTCTGCTTATATGTGGAACAAACTCCCAGAAAATCCAAAATCAAGGTTAAAAACTGTTGAATTTTTAACAGTTGAATATTTTTGCCATCTTTTTTCAGAATAACTTTTATTTCTGCCAACTATAACATTTATGTTATGCATTTTATTTCTTATTTAATTTCTTCTTAGAGTTTGTTTGATGTATCCGGTACCCACTGTAATGTGTTTATTGTTTTTATGTAAAACACTTTGAATCATTCTGTACATGAAATGTCCTACACAAATAAATATTGTGTCATATTGTAACTTGTTACTGTAAGCAGAAATGAGCTTCTGTTGCTTTTTGTTGCACAAGGATGAGGAAACAGATGACTTGTAAAGCTGATGTGGATCAGATACAGTATGTTCAGTGTTTTCCCTTAAACGGATCAGCTTTTGCAGTATTCTTGTTTATATTAAACTCTGGGGTCTTCAGAGCATGTTTCTGCTCTGTCCATTTACTACTGCAATTCCTGTCCAGTCTGTTTGTTGTCAGATGAACCCACAGTATTTCCTCTGCCGTCTCTATTTCCTCTTCCTAAGATGGAAATATTGTGCCACAAAAGCCACAAAGTGATCCGCCTGTATCCAGGGATTCCTCGGGGACACACCTAACAACTGAAGAAACATTTCTGGACATGACAGGACTGTAATTTTTACTGGATTGGGAGTAAAAATGCTTCCTCCATTTTCTAAACATCCACCTGAACTTTTCTGGAGCTTCTCAAATAAAAATGGATGTTGAAAACGTTTTAAAGCACTGCAGAAATGACTTAACATGTAAACTATCATAATGTTGTCTGCTTTAAATATGAAAGCAGGTTCACCAAAGCTGGAAGATGGCATCTTTAACACCAATGACAGGACAATAAATAATCTGTAGTTAATCCTGGAATGTATTTTTTTTTATCAAATATGATTGATGAAACCGCAAAATAAAAAAATAATGATATGCATTATTTGTGCACCATTTTACAACATTTAAGCATCACTCATGTCATTTACTGTAGTTCCATTTTCTGCTTCTATAGCACATATAAAGGAATATTTTTATTCATTTGATATTTCCCTGTATGTGCACATGGTGTGTTTTGTCCATTTGAATAATAATAAGGCTATCAGGCAGTGGTTAGCACTGTTGCCACATATTCCTGTGTTGTTTGCATATTTTCCCAGTGAGTGCTTTGGTCTTTTTGGTAGATGTTGTTGCTTATTTTCACAGGACGACGATAAAATAATTGCTTGATTATGTTATGCTGGCCAGGAATGTGAAACTGGTTGGCTGTTTGTCTCTGTCACTGTGAAAGAATGAAAAGTTTTCCAGGTATGAGGACTTCAACACCTAAATCAACCATGACTGATCGATAAATGAAGATTCAAGACTACTATGGCCTTTAGCTACTACCTGTGTGCTAAACAAATAACCAGGACATTGGTCACAACTCCTGGATATCATATACACACAGGCGCATTTTGATGCTTTGCACCACCACAGTTAGAATAATAAACCAACTGTTTGCTGATGGATTATTGTGTTTGTTAACTTAATACATTATAAAAGACTGTATTATTTGAACTGTGAGATAAAGAAGAATACATCTCTGCTATCTGTTTCTTACTGTTTGCAAGTTTCTGTTGACCACATCATGCAGTGCAGCAGGTGCAGCGGAAAAAAATGGATGTAAAGCTGATGGAAATGTGAACAACTGATGGCAAACCTTTATGTTTGACTTTCTAAAAGTCTTACGTCAGGTGTGTGCATTCAAACCTCCAACAGAAGGAAAACAAACATCCTTAAATCGAACCAGTGAAAGATAGGGATAGTGCGGTGACAAAGAGAGCATACTGATTTGTAACAAATCAATAATGTATTATCTTTTCATAATAAAGATAATGTCAAAGAGGTTTGACAAAACAGCACACACGCCTCCTTGTTCATCATTTCCCACATATTTGCTGTCATCGTTTGTCATTTGTAAAACTTCACCCAGAACGATAAACAAAACTGTTATCAGTTTGATAACTTTGTCAAGACTGACACCCAAATACCCAGAAACTCCTGCAGATAAGCCCTGAGATGTGTGAAGCAAGGGCAGGGGGCTGGGCAAGCCATCAACTACTATAATAGAGGTAAAGGAGCTTGTAGGACCACTGAAACAAAATGGGGAAGCTTGTGAAGACCTTAGTAATTATTTTTCTGGCTTTAATAAAAGGTAAGATCTGATGTCCTGAGGAATTCCAGACCAAACTAATTGGTTAAAACTGGAAACTTGAACTTGAGTTTGTTTATTTTTGGGTGACTTTTTCACTTTATCAGCTTTTTTAGCCATTGCTGCAGTGGAGATCAAGCCATCCATCAACCCTGCTGTGGTTGGGGGGGCTGTGACACTGTCCCTGTCTCCTTCTGTGACAATGAATGGAGGAAGCTGGGCAGTGGGAGAGTCTCTCATCCTCACGTGGCTGGGGAACCAGCAGGCCGTTTTCCCCGGTTACAGCGGCAGAGCGGTTGTTAACGTCACCACCGGAGCGCTCACTCTGACTTCTCTCACTGTGGCCGACTCAGGGGTCTACGTGGTGCAAAACCCCCCTTTGAGGGCCAACACTTCTGTCACAGTTGTTGGTAAGGATGATGAGGATGCTCAAGGTTGGAAGAAGTATTTATATTTACAGCTTACAGTCAGTACTTCATGACAGATATAGTATTACTGTAAACATTACAGACTAAAGCAAGGATGATGTGTTCGCACGTGAAATGTCAATAGCACGAGTTATGCAAGGTAAACGGGTGAGACTGGTATTTTTTAAGTGCCGGGAAAAAGGCGGAAAAAGTGCTGAATATTTGTTTACACTGTCCTTTTGACTGGAACAGGTTTCTGATGTGCTGAGGAGGTCATGCTCTCTGTGGGGTTTTAAGGAATTCATGTTCATACTGCGTAATGTTTTGACTGATGACTAGAAAATGTTAAAACCATGAAGGTGTGTTCTTTAGTAAGATAGATGGCTTTTGCTTTGGTTTTGCTGCCCTTGGAGCCATGCGACTGTACCCTCTGGCTAGTTTCAGTCTGTCCACACGCATGTTTGTTTGTTTTTTTTGTTGTTTTATGTCTTTCATTCTTTATTTTTCGCATAACTTTGGATTTTAGGATCTTCGTTTAACACATATTCTCCCAACTCACAAAATATGTAGATGTTTAATACATATTAAAGATTTATAAAATGTAAATGTTTATATTTAAGTTGGTTGTTATGGTATTATGTAATTATATTAGTGCATATTTTTCAAATAAACTGATCAGTTGTATAAATTATTTGGTAATTGTGGACTTATATTAATGGTCATCTTACTTTTTATAAATCTGTTAGCCATCAATAAGAAGAACAAAATTTGAGCTTCTAGGTTATAAAGAGAAAAATTGTTGTTGATTTGTGATCAGTTGTATTTTCTTACTTGTTTTCTTGAGGAAGACTCTATAGGACGAGATATAGCAAAGTTACCCAGGATTTAGAACAAAAGATAAAAGACGTGTGGTCTTTATTTGAGGGCAAAACTATGTTCTGTAGTCAATACAGGAAAGTGGAAACATTTCCGTAAAACAATAATAAACAACAAAGACAGAATAAATTTCTTTATTTGAAGATACCACCCTCACAATGTGAATACATCTGTACAAGCAAAGTTCAAAACAGATGTTACAAACTTGCATTTTATTAGTTGAAAATGTTATTTTATTCTTTATTCCTGTACAATAATGATCAAATATTTGGACAGACTTTCCATTAGATTTACATTAGATTTAATGGGAGAGTGGGCAAACTGGTTCTATCTCTTCGCTACCGTAGTTAAAACTATATAAACTGAAAAAGTGACGTCACAAATATTGCTTGCTGCCATTACATTTGTAAAAATTGAAAATAAAAAACTAAAAATAAAACAAAATGTGGAAATTATATTTTTATTTATATATTGAAGCATAGTTGAACGACTGTAATAGAATTCCCACATTTTGTATTGTCCCACATTGTGATCCAAAAATTCATATAACAGCTA
This sequence comes from Pseudomugil tenellus, assembly GCA_037177515.1. Lineage (NCBI taxonomy): Eukaryota > Metazoa > Chordata > Actinopteri > Atheriniformes > Pseudomugilidae > Pseudomugil > Pseudomugil tenellus. The sequence goes on along the minus strand of JBAMHX010000007.1, from coordinate 10,178,248 downwards.
TAATGAACCTCTTTGGTCCACAACAAATTCATAACTGTGTTCTCTTGTTTACTGGTCCACCACAGAACCCATTTCAAATGTGACAGTCAGCAGGAATCAAAGCCACTTGACTGAATTTAAGGGCCCAGTGGTCATGAAGTGCTCTGTCTCTTCTGGATCCCTCCTCTCTTTCATCTGGATGAACAGCACCTCTGAGGTTTCAGCCACTGACAGAGTTCACCTCACGGATGGAAACTCCACTCTCACTATAGTCAACTTGACCCGCAACGACTTGGGACCATTCCGGTGTTTTGTGTTTAATCCTGTCAGCAATGGCACCAGTGATCCAGTAAACATCCCCATCATCTGTGAGTTGGAGTATTTTAATTCAACAAATATTTGCTACAATTCCAACGAAACAACAAGAGTAATAGAATAATGAATTTTTCAACAGAATTCCAAATTTTAAGTGTTTTTTTTATTTTTTATGCCTGTCTCTTCTGAAGATGGTCCAGATTACATGGCTATCTCTGTGAACGGACTGGACATTACCTCCTTCTCAGTTGGATCCAATCTGACTGTGCTCTGCTCTGCAGAGTCCAACCCTCCAGCCGAGCTTCGGTGGGCGTTCAGAGGACAGCTTGTGAACAGGACGGGCTCTTTGTTGCAGCTCCTCCATGTCAGTGAGGAGCAAACTGGTCCTTATACCTGCTTGGCCTTTAATAACCACACCAACACACACAACAATATAACTACGCACATCATCATATTAAGTGAGTTCATTACTTTAGGGAGGATTTCATGATGTTGTAGGCTATTTGTTCTTAGCGTCACCCCTGTGTCTTTTCTCTTTAGAGTCTGGATCTGACCAGTATGCAGGCAATGTGTTGTTGCTCCTGGCTGGATTCTTTCTTTCTTTTCAAGGCAAGATGTTTCAACTCTTGGCCATAAACAATGAAAAAACATTAAATTATTGTTATTGGCTTCTGTGAGGTTTCTTTAATGTCTTCCAGAGAAACAAAAAAGTATTAATTCTTCATCAGGGTCAAAATGCTGAATAAATATTTAATTAGTTTTTAGTTTTAACAGGATTTAGGATAAAAAAAAAATAGGAAGAGAATAATGTACACATTCACAATGAGATTATTAAAATGAACAGTAACTTTAACAACCTTCCTCTTTTCCACAGGTGTTTGTGACTCACTCAGACATCTGATGACCTTGATGGCGTGAAGAAGAGCTGCAGTCAGCCATGTTTATTATTAGATACGAGTCATAGGTGAGGTTTTTCACAAAACTATATTTAGCCATTCAAAGAAATTAAACATCCAAACAACTGTATATTTTGTGTGTCCTTGCTATGTGCTTTTGAAAATTAGAAGACCACAAGACTGGGTGGGTCTAGCGAAGATGAAAAACATTAAATGCTTTTGTTCAAATTTCTCATTTGGTCACAATATGTGGTCACAATTTCTGAATTTCTATATAAAGCCAAACTAAGCATATCCATACATTGTAACCCTACCATGTACTTTTAATGAAAACCTTGTCATTTACAGCTGCGAGTGAGACAGGAAAGTGACCGGAGGGAGGAACACAGAAATATAAAAAAGGAATGAGGAAAACATTGTTCTGACTTAAACCTCTCACATGAGAGTCAGCAGAGCAGAGCCACCTCTAAACTCTCCTCCTTCAGGGATAAAAGCGATGAGGAGCATCTACATAGCCATGTATGCATGTTACCCAAAATGACAGAAACAGATAATAGAAACAACATTATTTGTTTAAATACCACTGTCTACAATCTTATGCCTTTTTTTTTTCCTTTTTGGCTCGTCCTTTTAAGTTGTCTTTCTATTGTACTTATCATTACAAAAGATGTTTTAACAAATAAAAAGCAAAGGTAAACTGCTTCTGATGTCGCAGCTATATGACCTACAAGCATTATTTGAAGCACAATCATTTGATCCTAATTGAAAATATGTTATTATTTCCAGAGCTTTTTATCTAAAAGGCTTTTTGTCCAAGTCTGACGAGGAGAGTTTTATTCATATAAAAAGATTGTACTGGGTGTGTTTGTGGTCACAGTAAACATGGCAAATGGAGGCGCTATTGTCAGGGGATGACCTCCTATCAGTTACGATTTCAGTTTCAACTCATCATAAACTACCCATCAAGAAATAATTTATTAAAACGTGGCACGATAAACTTAATTTTAGATGAATTTCTTAGCAGATATATATA
>JBAMHX010000007.1:10142974-10153939 GCA_037177515.1 Pseudomugil tenellus | reverse complement strand
TCCTATGAGACTGTACTGATACCGAGTGAAGCTCTCCTTAGGAGCATGCCAGTCAGAATTTCTTCATTTTAACATCAACACTTTTGGTTCTTATATTTTTTCATTCTGTGTCTTCTTAGAAACAGGATTAAATGTACAAATAGTAGCTGACATCTAAAGATTTCTACTTTAACAGATGTAAACACCATAAACACCAAATTATGCAACGTTTGCATCTTTGAAGCATTTTTTATTATGCAGACATGTACATTACAGTGACTGGCTATGATGAAAGTTCTCGAGTAAAACAGGCATTTTACTTAAAGTGGTGTTATATTGAAATTTATGCTAATTACAAGAAGGACCATTAAGAAAGCATAAAGACAAAAAAATGCATCAGGTATTAAAAATACTTTAAACTTGAAAGCTCAGTTGTTTTGCATTGAATTAATATTGTCTGTTTCATTCTTTGTCATTTCACACAGTGTATTCATGACCACAATAAAATGAAATCACTGACAGACAATGAGATATCGCGATAGTCTTTTCAAGGTAGCAGGTAATACTTGTCATCGGAGATGTGATTCTCATGATGTCTAGTTTTTTTGCTTTCTGGATCAATGCTGGTATCCTCTTCAGTTTCCAGTCTGCTCCCTGCTCTTATTGCCCTGCGTAGCTGATTCCAAAACAGTTCTTGGGCCTGCTGGGGATCGGTGCAATCCGATCTAGGCCACTGCAAGTAAGTCTTTTTCAACATGACCTTCCTCATGCGGTGATAGCACGAGAACTGTCTCTCAGAAATGGGCTCCAGAAATACGAGCAGAAGAACATCTCTGTGCTCATCAAAAAGTCTGTAACTGGCGAGTTGAATTTCCAGAGAGCACCACTCACTTTGTAAGAAGTTCCTGCTCACCACACAAATGGTTTTCCTGCTGCTGTAAACCGCATTGACGATGTTGTCCACAATATCACGACCCAACTCAAAGTCTCTGTGATGGAGACAAAGTTTGAAAGATGATTCGTTTCCCTCCAGGTTGGGAAGCAGGTGATTCATAACCCACTCTTCATCAGATGAATTGTAAGAGACAAAAGCGTCATATTTGCAGTTTTCCTCCTCTTCTCTGAGTCTACTCCATTGCTCACTAAACCAGGAGCGGAACACATAGTAGCCATACTTAATTTTCCAGTAGAGTTTGACATAAAGTAACGGAATGACTGTAAACAGGAAGATGGCAGCTGCAGTGCTCAAAAACATGTACTCTCCTAGATCTATATAACACACTCTAGTGTCAAATTTGTAGAATTTATCATTTTTATCCTGTTGGCACAACAGATGGTGGAGATAAATCACCTGAACATTTTGGTTATGTACTGTATAGTTTTGCAAGAGGCTGTTCTTGCAGGTGCAGCTAAGAGGAATATTACGGATGTCAAGGTAGCGGAGTTTAGGTAAACTCTCTAGTGCGTCTACGGGAATTTTCTCCATCACATTGCGGTTGAGTTGAAGGATTTCTAACTGTGTTAGATTTCCAAAAACCTCTTTGGAAAAGTTCTGAATGCCCATGTTTTCTACAGCCAATTTGGTCAAATTTCTTAAGTTTTTGAAGACTCCAGGCTGTAATTGTGCCACCCCAACACAGCAGTTGTCCAGTGTGAGGAAATCTAAGCCCGTCAGGTCATCAAAGGTTTCAGGAGCAAAATGAGAGATTTTATTATTGGTGAGATACAAAGATCTCAGGGAATGGAGGCCACGAAATAGAGAGTGGGGTAGCGTAAAGAGGCCATAAGGCCGCTGCCCATCCAGTTTTAGATCGCTGAGTTTGCTGAGGTTCATAAATGGTGAACTAATCTCATTTGTGTCAAAGTTAATCATATTACCTTGTAAATCCAATACTGTGAGTGTGTCTTGGAACACATGATAGTATGACGAGTCAATCTTTTTTAGATGGTTTCCATCTAGATAAAGTTTGGACAGGCTTTCCAGTCCATCAAGGCCAGACATTTCAATATGAGAGATCTTATTACCTCCTAGGTCCAATGTTGTTAAAATTCTTAGTTGGCTAAAGGTCCCATTAAATATGACGGAAATGCGGTTGTTGCGCAGATTAAGGATTTTCAGGTTGGAATTATCTTCAAATGTGCCATTGAACAAATCTGTCAAGAGGTTATTGTCCAGTCGGAGGGTTTCGAGTTTTTTTAGGCCTTTTAGAGCACTTATATTAAGAAAAGCGATATTATTTATGTTAAGCTGCAGTGTCCTAATATTTGGTGTATGATAAAAGGCGTAAGCATCAATCCAGAGGATGCGATTGTAACGGAAACTCAACTCTTTCAGACTGTTGAAATGAACTGTTTTATTTTGTTTACATGATTTTAACTTGGTAAGATGGTTATGTTCTGCTGTAAACTTTCTAATATTTGGTTGTTTTCTGAGAAACTCCAGGCATCCTACTATCTTAAAGTCATTGTTGGATAGATCCACAGCCCCTTTAATATCTGGACAGGAAACAAATGAGGAGTGATTTAGGTATCTAATGCCATTATTAGTGAGTCTTAAATCTTTTATCGACATCACCTTTCTCTTTAACAACTGACATAGATTATTCAGCATTCTGCTATACTTTAAACCAGTGCCAGAGAAATCAACATGACTTGCATTAATGTTGCTGATGTTTAAAAACTGTACTATGTTGACACTCGTTGAGCTCAAATGCAGAGATTTAACGTGACTTAGATTCACTCCTTGAAAAGCCAATGTGTTGAGGTTAGTATTATGTGACAGGTCCAGTACCTCGACAAAATTGAAAAGTGACGGTTCCGACCTTAAAGTTTTCAGATTATTTTTACATAGATACAGCTTAGTGAGGGAGTTGGGCAGAGACACATGTGAGTGACTGAGAGAGGTCAAACTATTAGAGCAAAGGTCGAGTAAAGTCAAATTCATTAGATGCGATACAGACTTGACAATCTCTGAGAAATTTGTAAGAAGGTTTTTTCTCATGAATAGAGTTTCTAGTTTGGAAACAGTAGAGAAAATACCTCGAGGAAGCTCCTTTAATTTGTTGTCTGTCAATGAGAGGTGGGTGAGGTTGGTTAGGTCATTAAACAATGAAGAGTTGAGGTTTGATATGATGTTTGAGGACAAATTTAGAGACTTTAATTGATGCAAGTTTTTAAAAGCCAACTGATCGATGGTCCTAATTTTGTTGTTGTCTAATTCTAGGTACTGAAGTTTTGATAGATTAGCAAAGCTGTTGCTGGGAGCATGCTGTATGGAGTTGAAGGAGATGGTGAGATTGAGAACACATGGTGGAAGGCCATTTACGATTTCACGCATCATCCTCGTCTTTCTATTGATGCATCTGAAGCGTTTCCCATTAAGATATGCAATGCAGTTGTCAAAGCTGTAGCTGCTGATGAGTCTGACAGCAGTGAGAGTAAATGCAGCTAATAAGAGCTGGTGAGTAAGAGATGCCATTTCTTCTTGTTACTGTTCAGAAAAACAATCCGAGAGCCTTCATCAGTTTTCTCACTGGTTGAAATCTATTGTTGAACAAAGCATCAGGATTGTTCAGCAGATGAAAGTGGAAGAGGAATCTGAGGACAGAGAGCAAAATCATACATGCTTTCTTAAAATCCTAATTTTTAAAGCAGAAATGTAAATGCTAAACCCTGAGCAGATTTTATATAGTACCACTCCTTAAATGTCCTTCTTGTTTAACTTAAAGAATATGAGGGAAAATAACTTAAGACATTTTAAATGAAAAGCTGATTAACTATACAAGTATGATTTCTAATAGAAACAGCTGAAACATGTGTTTTTCTATTTCATTTATATTGATTACAGGCATTATATCAAAAAATATCATTGCTTTAAATTTAAACTAGAAAATAACCAAAAACCATTCACCTTTGATAAATCTGCAAATGACTGACTGGAGAACTTTTTTAATTTTAGTATGTCTTACCAAAAATCTAATGCTGCTCCGCTTGTGTCTTTTAATCGTCTGATAGCGTCCACTTATCTTGGTGTGTAAGTTGTGTTTGCAAAGAAACTTGAACTTTGTTGTAAAATGTATGAATTGTTCCTCTTTCATTATATCCTGATATCCCTGTTCTCTTGTGTTGCTCCTCCTCTTCATCATTATGTAACCAAAGTGCAATCCATCCTTTGTTATTTAACATGCCGTAAGAGTGTTTAAAAAGCAGTAAAATATTTAATGCAGCAGCAGGAATGTTGAGCGAATACATTTATACAGAACGGTTGTTTTCGTTTTAATCACTATTTGAAGGAAATGTGCTTAATAGTGTTCTATAAATGTGTCAGTAATGATGTATTTATTTAATCATTCACATAGTTCTAAAATCAAATCTGACGAGGTAAATAAAAGTGTTTTCATAACATAAGTTATATTATTTTGTCTTTGTTTCTTACCTGCTGACGTGAATGCTGTTAATCTCATTTCATCTTTTTAGGGGGCTTCGTTCTACTGTGAAACTAACTTATCGTGCTCTATAAAGTGTAGTGAGAAAATGCTTCATCAAAAAGAGGAAGATGTCCCCACACTATTTCCTTTTTCTGTTCCAGCTAATTACACCAAACCATGCAAAAAAAGACAAAACACCAAAGAAAAAAACACGACAAAGTTTCTTTTTTTTTTTGAGAGTGTTCCTGTTCTGAATAAAAGTAAAAGAACATAAAAAATATTGCTTTTATTTTAAAATAAATAATGTTCTTCAACTCTGCTGGTACAAAGAAAGATGTCAGTGTTGTTTTTAAACTTATTGTTTCCTTATCCATGATTTCAACAGATTGATATATTTGAACACAGTGACTAATTAGCTCATCATGCAGCTTTTACCCACACCTCCTATAGTTTACAACACACAGTATAGAAGCAATGTACAGTGATATTATGTAACGTCAATGTTACAATCTTCTGAAATGCTATCCAGACCACAAACTGAAATGAAATATTAACATGTGTTGCAGTATAATTTGAAATTCAGTCAGCAGCATGTCCGTTCACCCCCTTATCTTCTGTTCTCTTGCCATTTGGCACAGACCACACTGAGGGAAACAGGCCATGATTACCCAGTCGTCACACACGGAGCCCTAAAGCGGGAACAAAGTGCAGGAGTCTTTAATACAATTTAATACAATTTTTTTACTGTAATGACTCACTTCCTTTTTTTTTTGCAAATTAGTTTTACTTGTGCGTTTATGTTCCATCTAGTGTTTGGACAGTTTAACTACACTTACATCAATGTGATATTTGCTGCGCATGCTTGTCCTCAAAGCGATCATGGCACCTGGAAGGAAAGGCAGACAGCAACTGTCCCCATTGTCCTGAGCCACCTTACAGCCCAGGATACAAGGAATAAAAGCTCCACAAAGACCTGAGGATGAGAGATGTATCACATTAATTCAAAGTTATTCCGTATTACACGGATGGAAAAAAGTCAACTTGCTTACACAAACCAGTGTAAACACATACAAATGCCACAGTCATCACAGCAGTCGCACACATTTGTATTCCAGTCTGACAGTCCAGAGGACACAGTGTACTGTGTGACCGTCACAGGCTGCGAGCTGACCACGTTAGGCTGAAATGCCATGGCTGTACGCAGAAAAGAGGAACATTAAGATCAGTTACAATACTATTAAAAATAAAACCACAGATTTCGTAATGTGTGGCTAGATTTTAAAATCTACATTTTCCTATCCCTCTCTACATTTAGGTTCCCATAACACAGCTCCACACTCATGTGCAGTATTGTCCAATCTTGTTCTGCTGCTGAATGCAACCAAATTACGTTTAGTCACATTCGGCTAATACTGCAACTCAAACCAGTTGGAAAGATGTGGAAAAAATTATTAGTTCCATATAACAGAACCGAAAATCCTGGAAGCCAGAGTTCACATTTTACCTCCGTATATCTCATGAAAGTGCAGTCTGAGGTGAAGACGATCCCAGTCTAATTCCCCACAGAGAAAGGACAAAGCATTGTCACAGTTCTTATACCCACTGTGACAGAGGCTGGAGTCCAGTTTCTATTCTGATAGCACATGGCAAACAATTTGTCCATTTTGGATATGCACAAACATTATATAAAAGGAAAAATTGTTTAGTTTTGGGGCGTTTTCTGGCTGAAAGAAGAGGTGTACCTAGTGTGATGCAGTTTTTATCAGTACAGAGTAATACAAGAACAAAGCTGGCATATGGTGTGTATTTATACTCTAATCACTTTGGTGAGGAGTGGTGTGTGTACATAGTGAGGGCTCAGCTGTGTGCATAACAAAAGCAATGAAAAACAAATGAGTTGCGATACTCAAGCAAACAGAGCAAAATATGTCTTTTCTTCATTGGGGTGGGACCGTGGAATGTGCATTTGCACACATGGATTTCAAACTACCAGCAAATCTCTACATCCTGGATTCACACTGTAAACTGTTACAAGAGGCTTACAAATCCTTTCAGTCTTATTCCATAAAGGTTGCACAAATGCTGTGAACTCATCTTGAGCTCAAATATGCACAAAAGATATTAACAGTAAATACCTCAAAAGATGATTTATTGGCCCAATGACCATATTGACATGCAAAATGTCTCTTCATGCTAGTCCATGAAATTAGAGATGCACACTGAGTTCTCCACACCAACCATCCCAGATCAGATTTACATCCCAGTTAGTTCACTGAAATCCAGTTTCAGCATAAAAACTTGGAACATTTGTCATTACTGACCACTTACTGCTGCATAGATGTTATTTTGGAAAAACCGACCAAGTTTTAGTCTTATAGTTGGAAAATCTAAGCGAGTGCTTAATAAAGAGTTAAAGTACGATAGTCTGTCTAGATTTAAGCTATTTATAGTAAGGTAAATATTTATCACGTCAAGTACACGTACAATTTATTTTACTCCAAGAGCCATGAGAGAAATCACTTCCCTGTGGTAGAATAGACACATAGTTTGAATCACTGTGTGATGCATAATGCGCAGCACCAAAAGATAAAAGACCCCTTAAATTGCATAGTAAAGTATGTTATTTACTTATCTGCCATTAATACAGAGATTTTATACATACTGTATTTCAACCAGTTTAGAGTTGTCAATTCCTGCCACATCTATGTCAAATACAACAAAGTAATGTTTTTAATGTTCCTCTTTATCAATCAAATCATGTACAGAACTTATTGATTTCAGACAAACTGGGTTTTTTGTGTTATCTGCTGTTAACTGCCCTAATTACTGTAACATTAATGTGTTTTCCATCGCATGCCCGCCAGACACCAGTGACAGCTTTATTTCTTGTTTATTGAATGTCCCGCTAACCGTATGAAAGAAATATTTGGGTTTAAATCATATATTTGTGGGGACACAGAAATGGTCTCAGTGATCCTGAGTACATGAGAAGAACCTGGATAAACAGTTGTTTGCAGCTGTTCTTATCAGTTGTTTGCAGTTTTCAGTAACTGTCATATCAGGAAGCAAATCTGCAAAGTTGTGCAAGAACAGAATTTACCAGAAAACCCTCATAAGTGGCCTCAGTGAAGACAGACATTGGAGTGTTAGATAGATTTTATGTGTTGCTAGTTTTATAGAAAACAATAATTTAAATGCAGCACAGTCTACTACTGACTCATCTGTCAACATGTTCACTAACCCTGCAGACCCGAATTAAGTCTGTATGTGTTTGTCTACAGTCCTTTCTTCTATGCAAAATATCCACATTTAAGTTGAAACAAAAAGCCTACAAAATTATGAATTTATTAAGTTATTTAATGCAAGGTTATTAGTATTATTTTTTTCAGCATAAATGAGATTTAAACATGTTTCATTTTACAATACAAAACATTTTTAGGCAAAATGTAAGAGGGCATCATTATCTAAAAATGATCACATTTTCTCTTGACACTTTTTCTACATCATATCCTGTTGTGTTATCGGGTATAACTGGCTATATTTTGTGTTCTCTTTCTCTTCTTGTCTTTGCGGGGTCCTAAAGAGTAAGTCTTAAACATTTTGTTTCTCTGGATTTAGAAGTGCATAAATTAAAACAATAAATTAAAGGGTCCTATTTGTGTTTTGTTTACATTTTAATGTTGGGATAATTCTTTTGTTATATTAGTTTTTGCTGTGTTGGCTGTAGAAATAGAAAAAAAAATTCAAAATCATCAACAAAAGAAACAATGTTGTGAGTCTAAAATTCCTGCAAGCCAAGCACTTTCACTTCTCTAGTTGTGAAAGATTGTGTCCAGAACCAGTTTGTTTGTGGGCTAATCCACACATTTTCACTTCTGAGACTAATCCACAAGCATATTAATTGTATTAATTGAAAAAAGATTAATTTGCATTGTGTGGTGTGAAGTTTTAATACTAGTGGGGTTTTTCCATTTGCAGCACCAGTCATGGACCGTCTGGCTTGTAGCTGAGCAAAGACATAAAAATATGTCACAACTTCCCTGAAACAGTCATCCATTCCCACTATTTTTTTGTTTGCATCTGTCTAACGTGTGCGAGGACTCAGTTCCTGAATTTTTTACTTCTTCTTTCTGATTCTATGACATCTGGAAAAGTGTGGCCAAGATAAAGAATGACCAAAGGTTTAGTTGATATCTGTTCTCTTTAAGGTTTCATTGTCCTCCTGCCTCATCGTACTTTGCAAATATGGATCTATTCACAACCATAGAAAGCACTTTGGTAAGTAGACATTTTAAATGACTTCATGTACATTATCAGTTTCCAAAAGAAAAAAAAAAAGAAAATGGGAATGATTTAGTTATTAATTTCCTTTGAGGAATAAAAGCATATATTCATTTCATAACTGTAATTTCTTTATAAGTTTTCTTCCAATGCAAATAACTCACAATTATTTTAGTTAGACCTTCATCTTAAGAGTTCACTGTTAATTCATCTAAAAGCTTAAAGAAATAAAAATTGTAAAAACTCTCGAGTAAAGCAGGCCATGTTTTAGAAATTACATATTTACATTTGATTTGTTTTCTCTCTCTCTCTCTTTTCATCAGGAGGAGGAATATTATGACGAGTACACCATTGAGACTGTAGCAGCTCCGTGTTTCCGGGACAACATCTACTCCTTTGCACAGAAGTACTCCCCTGTTATGTACTGCCTGGTGTTCGTTCTGGCTGTTTTAGGCAATGTGCTGGTGCTTTGTGTGATCAGACGCTACAGAAACTCTAAGAGTGGTGGAGCCTGTGCCTTCTCTCTGACAGACACCTTCCTGCTTCATCTGGCCATCTCTGACCTCCTGCTGGCCTTAACTCTGCCACTGTTCGCAGTGCAGTGGACGCACAGCTGGGTGTTCGGTTTGGCGGCTTGCAAGATCTCCGGTGCCCTCTTTTCCCTGAACCGCTACAGTGGCATCCTCTTCCTGGCTTGCATCAGCTTTGACCGATACCTAGCCATCGTTCACGCTGTCAGCTCTAGCTGGAAGCGCACTACCTGCCATGCGCAACTTGCATGCGGCATCATCTGGGTTGTCTGCCTTGGTTTGTGCGCAGTGGACATTAATTTCAAGCAAGTAGTAGAGGTACACATCACTATCCATCAGAAGGCAACGGTGTGTACTGTGTGGTTCAAAGAGAACGATGAAGAGTGGAAGGTTGGGCTGCAAATGATCAGTATAATTCTGGGCTTTGGTCTTCCCCTCTTGATCATGCTCTACTGCTACATCCAGATCTTCAGGTCTCTGTGCAATGCCTCCCGTCGTCAAAAGCGCAAGTCTCTCCGCCTCATCATCTCGTTGGTGTCAGTGTTTGTCATTTGCTGGGCACCTTACAACTGCTTCCAGCTGGTAGACAGTCTGCTGAAGCTGAAAGTGATAACTGGAGGCTGCCAGTTTGAGAAAGTGGTAGACATTGGCACTGTAATCACAGAGAGTGTGGGACTTTCACACTGTGCCCTGAACCCTCTGCTGTACGGCTTTGTTGGGGTGAAGTTCAGGAGGGAGCTGGTCAGAATGTGCAAGGAGCTGCTGGGACAGAGAGGCTGGCAGGGGATGACGGAGTGGAGGTCAAGGAGGTCAAGAAAATCCACAGGCTCGTTTTCAGCAGACAGTGAAAACACAACCTACTCTGTCATGGTGTGATAACTTTTAGAGATCAGGAGGAAGCTGTGTGTTTGTGGTTAAGAGGTGCTTAGCATTGCCAGGAAATTCAAATAAGACTTTAAAACATGTTCTCAGACTTTATGATTTCTGATGTATGTCTTACGTTGGTGCTTTAAAATCTAGTTGGTGATAACGTGCAGCTTACAATATGTTTTTTTCTCTTTGTTTTACTTGTAACTAGTATAATCATTTATGGAGGATGGAGAGAGAAAAATTTTACAACCACATGTTAATGTTTCCCAAAATCAGTATATAGAAGCTAATGGATGTTTTAATCTTTTGTTATTTGTAATTTTGTGTGAACAGTGTGAAATCTATTACTTCATACAACTCAAAAGCTTTTCTTCAGATGTCACTTGGATATTTTGTATAGCAGATCTTATTCTTAATTACTCTGTTTATTCAGTATATTGTGTGCTAAACTTATACTATGTAGCCTACTCCAAAAAAATAAGTTTGTAAAAAAACATTGCTCATTTTGGCTTTGATATGTAGCATTTAAACCAAATCTCACTTTGATTTGCAAAGAATTTTGCAATAAATATTTTGTAATTAATAAAATGTGTTGTTTATTGTGCATTAACTTCACTTTAGTGGTCACCAAGTTGTATGTAAGAGCTTGTTGTGCACAAAATTCAGCTGTCAAATCTAATAATAGATCTTACTGCTATTGTAAATAGTATAATAAAGAACAAGGGGGTGTGGGAATAAAAAAACCAAACATTTAATAAAAGTTCAATTAGTCCACTTAATCAATGTTCAGGATGGCATCTCCTTTTCTAGCATTACCTGTGACATATTGAGCAATAATATATATTCAGTCCTTTGATGCTGGACCTAATTTCATATAT
>JBAMHX010000007.1:10130636-10142874 GCA_037177515.1 Pseudomugil tenellus | reverse complement strand
GATAGATAGATAGATAGATAGATAGATAGATAGATAGATAGATAGATAGATAGATAGATAGATAGATAGATTTTTCACAGCTGTGGAGTCATAGCGCTCTCTGGTGGAGTTTGCTAAAAACTGTTTACTGTTTTGGTTTTATATTTCTCACACTCGCTGTCAGTAAACTGTTTTTGGCGAACTCCACCAGAGAGCGCTGTTACTCCACTAATATAAATTAATTTTTCTACAATCTGATGGGAAATTAAAGGCATCATATTTGCTATAGTAAAAATAATTGCATCACTTTTCATCTTTAATTAGATTATTGAAGATATGTAAATATATAAAACTTTAAAAAATTGATTACTTTTTAAAGTAAATGTCTGTTTCTTTACTTGCTTTTCCTTTCCTGGTCAATTTAAAAAGTAAAACAAGTATTTAGAGTTCACTGAACATTTATTGGGTTTTTATTAACTTTTTAAAGTAATATGATCGCTTTATTTGTATCAGTCAATTTAATATTAAATGAAAATTTAGTCCTTTAAAAAGTCTTATTTGTGTCAGCCTTTTCCCAGTCAGTGGCCAGTCTGGAAACCAATCAAAACTTTTCTAGGTATATGAGTAGCTTAAGCTGAGAGCGGCCCTGGTCTAACTGTTCCTACTCCAACACAGAACCAGCACAGTGAGATAAACATTCAATCAGACTCATTCACGCTTCCAGCAGGTTTTTAGAGACAAACTGACCCGACATGAATGTTGTTGGATTGTGGCAGGAAACCAGGAAAGAACCTACATATAAACATGGGTTTAGAGAGAACATGCAAACTTCAGGTTCCCCTCACAAACCTACTTTTTGTTAATATATATGAATGATTAAAATACTAAAAATAAGATATGTGCATGAATAAAGGGTTGGGTTTTTTTTTGTGTGTATTTGTGGTCCATTGAGAGCAGTACTGGTTTTCAGATTAACTTCTGCATGAATCTAGGACCTGCAATAGCTCTTTCTTTCATGCTTTGGATGCAGCTGCCTATCACTGAAGGAGCTCTCGGGGGCTGTCAGAGATTGGGAGGGGGGTCTGTGCTTCAAGATGGATAGACATCATCTCCCTTCTATTCCAACTCCTCAACTGGTGTTTCCAAAACACATGACGTGTTCTATACTGGAATGTCTCAGCAGTCAAGACAGCAAGGAATGCAAGCTGCAGTCAGATGCAGGAACATCCATCGCTGAGAAATAAACAAACAATGTATGTTTAGTGTCATTCCGTTTTACTGAGTTCAACAGCCATGGATATGGATGGGGAGGGTACTGTATAACTGCTATGAAGACTTAATCTTATCTGTTTTTAATGAGTTACACACTTGACAGATATGTATCACTTACTTTTTAATACATTTTGGTTATTAAACCCACACTAAACGCTGTAACTTTTAAAGTTGTCAAGGATTTACGCAATGTTACCATTAATGTGATAGCAAAGTGGTTTAAATTAAAGGATTTGTTTTATGAACATATATGTTCCAAAATATTTCTTAAAATTGCTTTTAAAATAAAATAACTGATTTGACCCAAAAGCTAAATTAAATGTCCCATATTGTTCATACTTTCAATCACTTCATATTGGTGTCAGATGTACAACAACATTGTTTTCAAAGTATTTTACCCCAAATTCAGTCATGGTTCTTTTCAGCCGTTCCAAAGTTGCTTCTCCTGAGCTATACTGGCTGTTTCTGTGTCTGAGCCTTTAAATGTTCATTAGAAATGTCTGTCCAAGCCCACTCTACAACCCTCCAAAGGAGAAGATGCTGTTTTGGCTGAGTAGCAAGGAGCTTGGTCAATTTCAGTATTCGTGTGGTGGTTATTTCCCTGTGTGAGGCCACTAAGGCAAAGATCAGTTGCATGATGTTTTGGGTTTTTTTTTTTAAAAAAAAAATTCGTTATTAGATTATTCTGAATTACAGTATTCTCCTTTGGGCTTAGATGGAAATGGTAATTCCGAGTTGAGGTTTGAAGAAAAGATTTTCATTCACCTTTACCTCCACTTTAGGTTGAAACAGATGTACTTATGTCTACCAGAAATAAATAAAGTACACTTCCTGCTTTCTACACTTTGACTTTAACACAGAGAATCACACTATAAGTAGATTTTTTTTTGGTTCTATTTTTATTAAAATTTTGAAGTACCAACTCGACATGAGCTTCCCTTTTTTAAGCAGCCGAGTATGAGAAAGACACTATTAAACACGGGAGGCAGAACACGTGAATGTGAATCATCGTGACGGGATAATAACTATACACAGAATGACGAGAATGAACTGGGAATTCATCAGTTCGAATATAAATGAAAAATTACACTTGGGATTGAGTTTATTTCCAAAATGTTTTTTGCATTCAGAATTGTTTGCATGGTTATTTTAATCTGTTTAAAGCATGTTTCACTTTTATTTAGAATTAACGAAGAATCAAAACTCATGTAAACGTGGCCATTCACTTTAAAGTGAAGCAAGTATTTTTATTCTTCAAGCGCAGGATTTGGAGACACATATGATTCACAGAAACTCATTAGGAAATTTATTTTACATAATATGAGGCTTTTAATTATTTGGGATTTCTCATATTTGACCCACTTGCAACTGAAGTTGAGAAGCGTTTATCTACAAATAATTATTGTCCTTCGACCCATTTTAAACATCTTAAAAATAGGAAATTTATTGAGATTAGCCATAGTATTAAGCTCATTTTCCATCTGACACCAGACAGAGAGAACAGACTCTCCACTGTGAATTGCACAGTCAGTGTTTGGAACAATAGGAGGTCATCATGGGAAAAGGCAGTAATATTGTAGGCTTTACTTAAGGGTGAAGATCTGAAGCGTAGACTGTAAAAATGAAATCTGAAGGCAAGCCCAAACAGGGCACTGACGTCAGGTGGACGATGAGAAGTGAGCACGCAGAGAAGAAACAGAGCTTTGAAAATGGCTGTTACAGCTTTAGTGTTTTCTTTTATGGATAATGTTCTTACAAACCACAACAAACAACCATTCGATTAAATAATATATTTATTATTTAATAAATAATAAATAATCATTAATAAAAAAAATAATCATTTGTATATCATTTGTATGTCATTACAGTGTCCCTTCTCTTGAAAATGTGATAAATGTAGTATAAATGTCCAGAATATTAAAACTTTGATCAAATACAGAGACAGTATAACCTATTCGATGAATTTACTGGTCAATACTGGGGGGAACTTGAGAGTAAAAGTTTCTTTAGAGAAGTTTGGGACTTTTTAGGATTTACGTTAACCCCGTGACCATATGTCAGCAACCTCAAAGGTGTTGTAACTCTTATTCAATGGCACTCGTTTCATCGAAGGAGCAAAAATATGCACAAATGTTGTAAAGCGGAAGTTAAGCCAGTTGACCTTCAAATTAAAGTTATTGTTATCACAAATAATTGCATAGACGATTCAAGTTTAGCAGAGTCATTAAATTCTACAAACTAATTCCTAATATAAACTGCCTTGCGTGTTTTTGTTTCTTTTTGTTGTTCAGTTAGAACGGATGGTGAATAAATTCTATTTTGCAATTTTATTTTGACAAAATACGTAACTTCCGGTAGCATCGCAGTCGGCAGAAATGTAAATGAGTCTCGTCTCGACTGAAACTCGATTAACCAAAACAACAGCTTGAGCGCACTAAAAGTGTAAATCCTCGTGTGAGAAACTTCAAAACGGTAAACTGCACGTAAGAAAGAAATAAAACTCCCAGCATGGTAAGCAGAGCTTTTTCCTTTTTTAAAATGATTATCCTCTGATATTGCGCCTTTGTTGTTTGTGCGGATCAACCTCCAGCCCTGTTAAATAAGTTATATGTTTGGTTTCTTTTTAATGAAAGATATATTAACTCTTTCAAATCGCTTTCGTGTGTTTCGTGTGGACTTGAAGGGCTTTCGGCAGCTGCAGTCTGACCTGCCTCTAAAAAAGGGGACAGTATGGTGATGTTACTGCGTGATTAGTGTCTATTGCACTAAAACAGATTCTGCTGCTGGCAAAGTGAAATCATAAGTAAGAAGTCTTATGCAAATGTTTTGAGTTCACTGCATTTCATGTTGTTGCAATTCTTTCCGTTTCGAAACTGCTTCTTAATGCAGAAATTGATCTACTTGCGCAAGTTACAGAAAATTTGTCTTCTATTTTTGCACCTATTTGTGTGTTTTTCTTGAACCTGAATTTAATTTTAACAATAATCAGGAGGAAACATTACATAGCCCATATATGATCAGACCACGTAAAGATCAAAATCTTTAAAGGATTTGAAGTATGAGCATGACTAAGGAAACCTGTACTTTCCATTTGCACATTCATTAGTTATCTCATCCAGTGACATAGCATCATGTGAGCTTTGTGGGGATGTTTAAAAGCCCTCTGCTGGAGTTCCCAGAGGGAGATTTATTGTTTGGTGCACAGAGAGGAGTGTAAGTAAGGCTGTATTTTCAGACAGAGTATTTTTAACAGTGTTTTTTAAAATTATTCTTTGTTTTTGTATCTTCCTTCTAGTCGAAGATGAATGTGATCCTGGATGGATTGTTTCGTCAAAATGGCACCTATGATTATGACAACGACTATGAATATAAAGAAGAATTTGAAGAGAGGGGCAGCGAGGCAGTGGGGATCCCAGTTGTCTTCTCGCTGGTGCTGGTTGTAGGCCTGCTGGGGAACGTGCTGGTTCTGGTAGCTCTGGTTCAAAAGAAGCAACGGTGGAAAATGTCAGACACCTTTATTCTCCACCTGGGTGTAGCTGATATCCTGTTGCTGATGATGCTGCCTTTCTGGGCTCTACAGAAAGCTCAACGTTGTGAATGGTGCTGTGGGTTTTTTTGCAAGACCAGTGCAGCTGTTTTCAAAGTAAGTATTGTGTCGAACATATTCAGACTGAAAATGAAAGTGTTATGTGCTCAGTACAGTCTCAGGAAAGCTGCTTTTGTTTTGTTTTTGATTGTGTTAAAAATGGACGGTTTATCTGACTCAGACACTGAATGTGATAAAGAAATTAAGTTTTTGTCTTTTCTTTCTAGATCAACTTCTGCTGTGGGATCTTTTTACTGGTTTGCATCAGTCTGGATCACTTTCTGTCCACCACCCGTGGGATCCAGTTCTACTCCCACAGAATGCCCAGTTTAGCTCATGCGAGCTGCTTTGCTTCGTGGCTCCTCTCTCTGCTCTTCAGTATCCCTGACTGGATTTTCATCGCACATAAAGAAGGGACAACAGAATGTATCCGCTACTACCCCGAGTCGAACACTGACTGGCATCTGACTTCACGTCTCCTCCACCACATACTTTGCTTTTTCATCCCTACAGCCGCCCTTATCATGTGTTGGTTCTACATCCTGCAGCGGCACAGCTCCAAAGAGCCCATAAAGCAAAGGCGCATCATGGTCATCCTGCCTCTGGTGGTGGTATTCCTTCTCTGCTGGATGCCATACAACATCACCCTGTTTGTGGATACTTTCCATAATCATTCCAAAAAGAAACCATCTGAAAATCCCGAAGGTTCTTTGAAAGCAGCTCACACAGTTACCTGGGCTCTGGGCTGCCTTCATGCGTGCCTCAGGCCTCTGCTGTATCTATTATTTAGCAGAAACTTCAGGGACCAAATACTGAGCTTGTTAAGATGTACTGGGTTTGAAAGCCAGGGTTCATTGTGGGAGTTGGGTGTTGGTGAGGAAGCCCCGCGTGACCAAGTTCAGTCAGAGGATGAGCTGAAACAGATGACATGTGGAGATGATCCTGTTCAATCAATGCAGTCATGATGAATGGACAAAAAAAAAAAACACTTCTCCTGTTTCTCTGAAGTGACCTGAATGATGGGAAGTTAAGCGTGAACTTGTGCACTGGGTGTTCTGGGTGGAGTACTACAAACTGTTAAATGGGAAGTGAATATTTATTTTAAAAGAATATATAAGAAAAAGACTCACGTTCCTGTTGAGTGAAAGTGTCAGAATAGCGTCCTGGAGATGTTTACTGCTGCAGTGTTTCTTCATTTTAGCTTTTCAATCTAGATAATGTTCTATACATATCTTTAAGCACACCTTATTTAGAGTAAACAATATTATGAGAAGCATATTTTCTCTATTTCTTATATGTAGCCCAGTAAAAACCAGCACTCATTAGACCCAAGCTTGTTCTATAATCTTTGGAATTAATTTTTACAATTTTATTTTTTGTATTAAACGGTCCGACACATTTTATAACCTCATTGCTGACAGCATAAAAAAACCGTTTCGCTTTTCATTTCATGTGCCGTGTTTTACTGCTTAAAGCAGTAAATGATGTGAAAACTCCAAGATTGCGCAATAATTGCAATCATGTCTTTGTGTGAGCGCTGAGGCGTTTGTGTTTTGTAGCATTTGTGTCTGCAAAATAGAGCTCAGGATGACAAACCGGTATTGATATAATCAGTCAGGTGATAGGCGTTGAAAGAAACAAGCTGTCTATTTTCTTCTGCCTTTTGTTCGCACTTATTTAAAGACTCGTATCTTGGTGTGAAGGAGAGAATAGCGGCCAGCTTTCTGTGTGACCTGACATAATGGGGGAAGTTGGAGGGAAAAATCTCACTTTCGGAGGTTGAAACACATGATGTTCTCAAAGAAAAAGAGAAAAAAGATCATTTGTGGTTTTATTTTAGTGCTGATCTGCAGGTTTTGATTTCTCAGGCCAGTTTAATTCAAACTAGCTTTGATTCAATAATGTTATCACATGTAAATCTTATTTTCATAATAAAGTGCATTTTTTGGAAGTTTAGTATATTATAATGATCCGAGCCAGAAGAAGGGAAAAAATGTTTCCTCCACTTTCCTATTTCTTTCATGAGGTGCGATGTTGTGGTCTAAGCTCTGTACGACAGCAGCAAGCCATCATATTTATTCAGCAGTACTATTTCTCGGTTCCGCTGTTGGGTGTCACATCAAGTAGAGGTGTTATTTCCTGCCTTGGCTTAAACTTATTTAAGAAGTACGGCAGCTATGAAGCTCATCACGTTAGCAAAACGTTCATGTGGATAAACAAGAACTTTCTGGTGATGAATTGTGCGTCATTAAAGTTTCAAGAAAAACTTGTCGCATATCTTCAGGTTGAAAACAACACCAGTAAATGCTGAGACACTTGTTTCAGGAGATTTGTGGTCAGTCTCTTAAATCCACTAAAGTGCTTGAGTACATATTCTGAAGGCTCCACCCAAAAAGGAAACTCATTCCTTCAGTAATGTCTCTACAGCTGTATAGGGTCAAATCGATGCTTTTTTAATGAGACACTTGAGAGAATTTAGAAATTCAGGAAGTCTCTATCATTACCAGATGTCTATCAACATCTGCTATTTAAACTGAAGGCTGTTGTAACAGCTTCATAGTTATTGACGGCACTGAATTTGTTGTAAAATCTTCCAAATTTAGTCTTAGCAAGAAGAAAGCACGTGAAATGCTTCATGCATCATGTGCTAATATTACATGGCCTTTTTAGGCCTACAGGATGTCACCATTGTTTATGTTTATACACACACACCCATATACAGGCCATTTTTCATTGTCTTGTTCATTTAGTTTTGAGACACTAAAAAGCTAAAGTGAAACATGCATATCTCATTGTTGCGTTTGCATTATCTTTGTTTGATTCCGTGGATCTGCACAAATCAATAAAATGTCCAAAGGTCATAAAAATCCTCTCCACGGCAGCCTCACAAGGCTGCTTTCAGTCCAGATGATGCTACGCTTATTCTGCACTACACAGCTGATCTAAAATCAGGGAAATATTTCACTGATATAAGTGTTTCATTTCCAGAAATATGCTGGTTGTCTTTGCATAACTAACAACAAGTTTAGAACAGGTGTCGTCAGGGATGAAGGGTTAATCGGCCTCTTCGGAGCTGAAATGTTTACACTGAAAACACACTGGTTGCTGAGAGGACCACACACTCCCACCTCCGTCCTGCTGTGGTCAAAATATTCCTTTTCATGGAAATCAAGAGATGTCTGTGGGAGAAGTCTGTTTTTTTTATTCTGGCATCTTTTTAAATGCATGTAAGTTTATTTGGAGGAAGTTGTCACATCCATCTTTTTAAAGTCTATGACTGATTTGCAGAGAAGCATGTGGTTAAGGAAATGTTTCTCCCTTCTGTCTCTTCACCTCAGCTTCCTGTCAGGTGCATACAAATTATTTCCACAGAAATGAGTGTTTCCTGTTCTTATGTTCTCTCCTCATCGTAACAATTGC
The DNA here is from genome assembly GCA_037177515.1 of Pseudomugil tenellus. NCBI lineage: Eukaryota > Metazoa > Chordata > Actinopteri > Atheriniformes > Pseudomugilidae > Pseudomugil > Pseudomugil tenellus. The sequence continues at coordinate 10,134,617 of JBAMHX010000007.1, read as the reverse complement.
AAAAGCAGCTTTTGAAAAAAAGTGCATCTTCTGCCGATGCAGTCATGACAGCCATTGCTCTGTGTATAATGTATGCTTTGACGGATCATAAAAAAAAGTCAAACTATAACACAATGCTGGTATTAAAGGGAAAAATTAACCAACCAAACACAAATGTCCATAATTTTTTAAGTTGATGTATATTTTCTGCATTTAAGTGAACTTGTGTTTATGTATAAATGACATGAAAGTATATCAAAATAAACAAAATGGTTGAATTAATTTTATTTTTGCAGTTATTCTACATTCACAGTCCTTTGCAAAGGTTTTGAACCACTTAAAAATTTTATGTATTTACAACAGAATGAGAAATATTTGCAACAATTTCTTCGAACATGCAATCATAAATCCATATCCTGCAGACTTAATAAGACAAAATCACAGTTTTATACATTTAACATGAGCTTCAATGACATCTGATGTGACATATTTATTCTCCATCACAGCCTCACCTCAGACAAACGTTCTTGTAATTTGTTTCAGTCATCTTCAGGAATAGTAATTCAAGTTTTTTTTAAGAATATTTTGGAAGTCCTTTTCTATTTTTTTTTTATTAGTTGCCATCTGTTTCTTTTTATGTAAAGATGATCCCATTCTGCTTCAGTAATGGCTAGGTCCAGGTTCCACAGAGGCTTTCTTTCCACAAACTCTTGACTCTTATTTTTTTGTCCAGATTTAGAGTAATTTACTTCTCTGTGATTATTAAGATTCTCTGTTTCACATCAGTCACAAACCATGCACATTATTTCTAAAAAATGCATCAGCAAACAGAATTAGATGCATTTTTTAGGTTTCTGTGTATTTTTTTTTTGTTTATCTTAAGAATTTTTTTCAGATGTTTATCTGCTTTTGACAGTTTTTCTAGTTTACATTTGCAATAATATACAATATACACAGCATACAATGCAAAGTTTAAGGCTTTTTTCAGTAAAAATAAGAAAAGCAATAGGACATTTCTGGAGGAAGTGAGAAAAAGCAAGACAAAGTGAAAAAGGAACAGATAGGACAAGAGTAATCAAGAGATCAAGTTTTACTGTCTGGACGGATGCTTTGGCGCCAAGATGTGAAAATCTGTTCAAGTTCAATGGTGGGTCTTTAAAGTCCTCAAGTTTTTATTTAAGCTTAAATTTAGTAAAACGATATATAGTAAATATAGTAAAAATAGTTTTAACATTAACCTATTAGAAAGTGTAAAAAAAACGTGGTCATATTACCTGCAAACTAATCAAATTACTCCATCAAACATATAAATATAAAGCTGAGCCTATGAGGGGCTCAGACAACTGCTGCCATGATAATCAAAACATCATCCAAAATGATGATAAAACTTAAGTAAGTAAACCTAACTGGAAACCTTTTTCATCAAAGTAAAAAAAAGTAATTAAATAAAGAGATTATGTGCAAGTGATCACATTTTCATGTAAAAGATTCTTTTTATAATGACATGATACGGCTCCAACAGCTCCAACCAAAAAGTTTCCAGTTGACTTCAGAATATCTTTGTACTTGTCAAAACCAAATACTTCTTGCATAACCTGAACCTGTGTGGTATGTGTGGGAGCAACTTGCCATGGGTATCCTGACTTTTTAATAGCAGCTTACAGATCTGCAGGAAATAACTAGAAGCATTCCAAGAGTGAATACCTCCTTTAAGTCTTTGTAATGGTTTCTGGACAGGATTGTGAGTATTCTTTTTGAGTTTCAAAGTTTCCTCATTGCAAAGACTCCTTAAAAGAATTCCTAGATCCAGGCGGTTTTCCGGATCACTGCCAACATATAATTAGTTGTTTCCTTATTCCATTTTTTTAGATTTCCTGAAAATCTTATCAGGCCATGTCCATAACCTCTGAGTTGTGTTGCTAACAGGCAGACAAACAAACAATGTTGCTCAATACATGACTTTCGCCTTTTGGGGGGAAGTGGCAACAGAAGCTGAAATCTTAGTTTCCATCTCAGGCGCCTCGCTGCTCTTTCATGCTTTTTAATTGTTTTATAGTTGCACAAACCTTCATGCATCCTCTGACAACAGAAACTGCAGTAGATATTTTAAAATGACTTTACTGCAACCTCTTTTCTGAATGCAAAACCCCCCCAGAAAAACCCTGCTTACTTATTTGTAAAATATAAATTCCTAATGAAGCAGGCCTTAAAAAAATACAAATAAAAATATTTATACAATATATACATGGTAAAAATACTGAGTAATATTATTCAAATTTTGTCCTGAGTAAATTATTGTCAGAAAGAAAGCAGTGCAGGTGCAACAGTTTGTCAGTTTCAAAGTTTGTGATCAAAATGCTGTGTTTCTCAAATTGCAATTGATTTGGAGGTATCCATAGAATCAGACCAAATGGAGCTTCTCTTGGTGCTGAGAGCCATTTGAAAACTGGTGCTACTTTTTATCTTGCAGCCCAGTGATGTCATGATTTCCAGCAGCTTGCGCCGGAACTTTACGCCCACAAAGGCGTAGAGAATTGGGTTAAAGCTGCAGTGAAGGTAACCCAGGGAAGATGTCACAGTAATTGCTTTCTTCATATTAATTATGGTTCCACAGGCAGAGGTGCTGTTGTTTTGGTTAATCGTGTCCACCATGAGAGTGATGTTGTATGGCAGCCAGCAAAGAAAGAAAACTACCACTAAGGATATAATGACCTTAAAAGCACGCTGCTTTTGGAGGCCTTGGTTGCCACAACGCAAACGGTGCAGGATGCAGGAGTAGCAGAAGACAAGGACAGCAGAAGGAATCAGAAAGCCCACAATGTGGTAGATGAAGCGTGATCTCCGTAGCCAATATTCTCTCGCCTCTTTACCATATTTTGAATAATTTCTAACACAATAATATCCGTCTGATCTGTCATTGAGTGTAACTTCTAAGAAGATCCAATCAGGGATAGAGAGGAGCAGAGACAAGAACCACACCGCAAAGCAGCTGCTATGAACAACCCAGGACTTTCTGCGAGAATACATCTGGGTAGCATGGACGATGGCCAGGTATCGATCCAGACTGATGCAGGCCAGGAGAAAGATCCCACAGTAGAAGTTGATCTACAATCAATAATACAATCTGTCAAAGAGAAGCTGAAAACCTTTTTGACCACATTGTATTGCAAAGTTCTTACCGTATAAACAGTTCCAGTGATCTTGCAAAGGGGGCCCCCAAAAATCCATCCTTCCTTTTGAGCAGACTGGGCAGCCCAAAGAGGCAGCGTCACCAGCAGCAGCACATCTGCCAAACCCAGGTGAAGGATGAAGTTGTCTGTCACACTCCAGGACTTCCTGCTCTGAAACAGTACACCCAGCAGAATGCCATTTCCGAGGACACCCACGCCAAAAGCAATGGAGTAGAGAACTGGGATGTACAGTGCTTCAAAACTAAACACCATATTAGGGTCGCAAATATTGTATTTATGGTCATATTCACTGTCATTGCAAAAATAGTTGTCAGGGATAGAGTCTAAGATATCCATCCAATCTCTGTCAGTCAAAATATCTTCATCCATCATTCAGAGATCTGTGACAAGAAAGAAAATGTTTTTCATATAAACTTATGTTTGTTTTTGATGGTCAATTACCATAAAAGAAAAATGAAAAAAGGAAAAAAATTAATCTGAAGATCAGAATTTAAAGAACTTATTTAACATATTTAATATACATGAATGTTAGAAATAATAATTATAATCTTTGTCATTTTTACCTTGTATTTCTGAACAATAACTAAAATATTATATGCAGACAATATGGACCATAAACCATATTTATGGTCCAGGAAATGTTTTACAAATGGAATCTGAGTATTTCTGTGGTTTTTCATATTCTGTATATTGTATGTGCATTTTTAGTGCTGTAGATTTCCAGCCACATGGTGGTGCTATCTATCTATCTATCTATCTATCTATCTATCTATCTATCTATCTATCTATCTATCTATCTATCTATCTATCT
>JBAMHX010000007.1:10105434-10121905 GCA_037177515.1 Pseudomugil tenellus | reverse complement strand
GTATCCACACCACCCTGTTAAGATTGAGACATTAATTCAGTATTATTTAAAAGTATCTCACATTTTTCTGCTGTTTTTATCTTCATTTATCAAAAAAATTATTTTTGAATTTTACATTTCATAGATTTACCTGCATTTCAGTATTATTAAATTTTATACAATTTTAGATTTTATACAACGATTTGAATGGAATAAAGGTGTAAATATCATGTATAAAAATATTTTTTTAAAGATGACAATAATTGCAGAAATATAAATCTTCACCAGATTATCCTGCAAATTCACTAGTTTCAATGCTAATGAACAAGATTAGGTATATTTGTTTGCGGTGCATTCATAGCGTCTTTCCGTAAAATAATGCAGCAAGTTAACTTCATTTGATTGCTTGAAACTCTCGCTGCAAAAATTCCCTGCAGATCTTTGTATTGTTTTACCCATCCAGTGGATGTGTCAGCTTGCCGTTTTGGCACAGTGGCTTCCCTTGTCTAAAATATTTGTTCTTTTTTATGCTTTTCCAGGAACAACTTACCTTCAAACTAAAAATTTTTGAAAAGAAAGTGGAACAGTACAAAAAGATTAAGCAGCATTTCAGCCATACTAAGCTCTTTGTCAAGGTAAGAATACTGATATGCCCGTGTTGCAAGCGGGTAACTAATAATCTGATTTTTCACTTTTTGGATACAATATTTTAGTACAAAAGAAAATATCTAGACAGTTAGATATTAGAAGGTTTGTCTACTTTTACATAGCTGAATAAAGTTTTCCATTAACATTATTCTTTTGTTTAACAGAATCAGGCTGAACAAGCAGAGAAACAGATCAAGTCAGAGTTCGAGAGGCTCCACCAGGTGCTTCATCGGGAAGAATCTCTGCGCCTGAAAGCACTCGCCGTTGATGAAGAGGTGAAAACGGCTTCCATAGAAGAAAGCATTTCCAGAATAGACAAGGATATTGTCTCTCTGAAAAAGCTTGTCGAGTCTCTGAAGAAAGAACTGGGCAACAAGGATCTCGCCCTTCTAAAGGTAAGCAAGGCCGCTCATTCCCACCTTGCTTTATATTTGATGTTTATTTAAATTTTTAATGTCTTGCATTAAATTTTGTTGTTTTTTTGTTGTAGAATTTCCATGACTTAAAGACAAAGTAAGTTATGTATTTTAACACCAGAAATTACATTTAAAAATATGTGTTTTTATTTAGTAGTCATAATAACTAGTCCATTTTAGTATATTCATAGAAAATACCTGCATATTAGTGAAATGTAATTGTCGAATCTGTGAAAAATGATGTAAGAATCTAGTTATCCAGCATTATGTTGTATATTAATGATTTCTGTTTTTCTGTTCTGTAGAGCCCAGTGGACTGAGCATGAGCCTTTCCTTCCTTTTGGATGCCTTTTAGACTGGGGGCAACATGTTGGTTCTTTGAGCTACAAAGTATGGAGGGAAATGCAGGTCCATGTGAAATACTGTGAGTAAACTACAGTAAAAGATACAGGATGTTTCCTTTTTTGATACAAGGCTTAAATGATGCTTTGCATACTTAAAACATAATTGAAAAAAAAAACTAAATTAAAATTAGAAACCTATGACAGTTTCAGTCTGAAAACATTGTTTCTGAAAAGACTAATATTTGAAGAAGCAATGCAAATTGATGCTGTGTCTACAGATCCAGTGACGTTTGACCCAAATACGGCCAATCCGTGGCTCGACTTGTCTCCGGACCTCATCAGTGTGAAGGAGAGCAAAGAGCGGCTGACCATCCCCGACATCAGAGAGCGCTTTGATCCGTGTGTCTTTATTCTGGGTTCTGAAGGTTACACGTCTGGCAGACACAAATGGGACGTCAACATAGGTGATAATGACAAGTGGATTGTGGGAGTTTGCAAAGAGTCAGTGACCCGTAGAAAGAAATTCACAGTCTCGACCAATCGGGGAGTGTGGGCCATAGGGTTGAGCAAAGGCGTATATACCGTTCTGACACCTGAGCGCACTGAGCTGAAGGTGAACAAGCGTCCGCAAAAGATTCGCATTAAGCTCAATCTAGATGCAGGGGAGGTGACGTTTTGGGATGCGGGGACAGCAACGCACTTGGTCACTCTGAAACACAAATTTGATGAAAAGATGTTCCCAATCTTTGGTCCTGGGCTCCATAGCACTCCCATGGTTCTTTGTCCTGGAAAGATTGCTGTGCATACATCATGTGTATAAGTGATATCTGCTTTATAACAGCAGATAAAGAATTAATGTGAAAGTGATGAGCACTAATTCTGATCCTTAAAATGCATGTTATGACATTATGTCCTTATCAATTTGAAAATGAGCAAAGCCAACATGTGGTCCTGACTTTTTGTTTTTAGTTTTTTTGGTTTGAGGAATTTTTTATACGTAGGAATGGAGATGAACGAGACACCAGCTAGGTTATGGGATTAACACTTTATGCGTTTGTGCCTTTTGCTAAAGAAACTGGATTGCTTACAATTATAAAAAACAACAACAAAAAAAAAAACAAAACTATAACAATCCTCAGTATGCATGATTATTGATGGCCATATTTTTTTTATATCTTTTGATTTTCAGATAATACCTTAAAAAATCTGACATTTAACTCCAGAAATCAGATGCCTTGTTTTAGGCTCGAGCACTGAGAGGGTCCTGAGGCTTATAGAAAAGTAACAGCTTATAATTGTTATGCATTTTTTCTTTGCTAACTAAATAGCCTTCTTGGGGGGCCTGAACATGCCCCAATACTCACCAAAGTTTATGCAACCCCCCAGGACTGTGTGTAAGAGGTGCTCCAACATGCTTGGGTAGGACTGATTCCACACTGCACCCTATTGTTATTAATCTGTTACTTCACCTCAGTAGCTTTTATAAAGTTTTGTCCACATTTTATATGCCACAGATGATGAAAAATCCTCTGAATTTAATGCACTAAAACCAAAAGAAACTTGGTCATTTTGATCCCGAGATGCTATTTTGACAATTTACTGACTTCGCATTTGAAAAACTCCTGAGGATTTTATATTATCAGTATGTCTGAGTGAATTAAAAGTTAGCCATAAAATTTCCAAATGAGTGGCTGTGAAGCAGACATGAGGCCTCAAAGGTTGATGTTTCGCCTTGATAGATAAAACTGATATAATTCCTACGTAAAATAACACATCTGCACAAATGTCATCCTAAATACATCACTGTCAACATTTATTGTTAGATTAATTATGCTAATTTTGCATTAGCAGCAACAGGAAGTCATGTTAGTAAAAGACACATTTCTGTGATCTTTTGGTAACAACCAACTCTAAATGTGATCAGGCAGCGGAAAACATTTTGCTGTGCATGTTTATGGTGGAAAAACAAACTTTTATATGATTCTGTAATGTCATAAATTAATATAAATCCTTCAGATATCATCAGATTGCACTCTAACTTACAGTAAGTAATCCATTGTGACTCTAAGTTGCATTTTTTACTATAACAAGTCATGCTTCACTATAAACAATTTTATATACTTAATAGTTTTCCACAGCATGTTATATTCTTTCCTGATACTATGGGGAAAAAAGTGCCTCCATTAAACATAGCTTATGCTTATATTGGTCCAAATCCATAAAACAGGAAGGCCCTGTAACTGGTATATAGAATCTGTGATCTCATCCAAACTTCTGGTGTTTTGCCATCAAGTTTGGAGCTCGTGGACTGCCTCACAGCATGCAAGCACAGTGGCGACATGGGCGGGAGTAGTGGTGATGGGGATAGAGCTTCTTTTGCCGCTTGCAACTTCAATATTTCTTAGCAAAATTCTTAGCAAAATTAAACCTTATATAATAATGTAATACTTCTCTAATTGCTGTCCTTTGGATTTATTTATCTATAATAAAATATTTTCATGCTTGGGAAACACATTTTAACAAACTTTTACGATTTTGATTATATTTTCTCATTATATTTTTAAATAATATGGGTTTTTTATGTTTCATACAGTTTATGCTTTAAAAACACATTTTAATCACTTTTGTTGCCTTTATGATTTTAGTAGTTTTTCCATTTATGTTAAGCAAAAGAAGTCTGCTAGATTTATGCTGGGATAACTGCGTTTTAAAGCTTTCTTTTCCATTTTATTTACCATTTCTGGACAGAATGTGATGAACTGCTGGGATGTAGGATGTAATGGCTCCTCTCATATTTTTTAAAATCTTGTTCAATAAAAATATATGCAAAATAAAGTGAATGTTGTTTAATACTTTAAACCATACAGATTTCTGAAAATGCTGTACATATTAGGGGGAAGCATGCCTCAATGTATGTCTGAGTTACTATGACAATAAACCTCAGATTTGAGGTTTTTGCTTTATCTTTGGTTTTCTTGCACACAGCTACTTATTTATCTGCAATTTCTGGGATGCTGAGGTAAATGAAAATGAAAAACAATACAGTTACTTGTTACCAGCAGGTGTTTATTGTATATTGTGGTTCAAGTAAAACGTAACGAGATATGAATTTTGATTAAAATTGCCCATGCCTTAGTTACTTGTAAGTGAATCTTTTCTGTGAACATGTGAAGTGGGAAAAGTAGTTGCTGTAGTTTTAGGAGAGAGAGGTTGTCCCATTCTTGTCTTAGGATCCTAACCGTTCACAGTATTGGACCTTTGTAGCCAGATTTTTCATCTCATGGCGCCAAATGTCTGATGGAGAAATGGCTGACCTGCAGCCAGTTCAGCATCTGGACTCTTCTGAAGCTGTCATGTTTTGATGTTTGTAGTTTCCTGTTGCATTTGCGGATTACACAGTGAACCTTGTTTGCAGACAGTTTCTGAGTGTTCCTGAGCCCATGCAGTAACTTCCTGTAGAGTCTTTCCTGTTTTTATACAGTGCTGCCTGAGGGTCGACAAAGTCAAGTCCTGTGCAAACAGATTCCTTTTGAGTCTCTGAATCATATATTATTATACACTATTTGCAATTCTACAGTTTTACTGTTTGTTCCATTTTCCGCAAATTGTTTTATTGATCTGCAGTTTTAAGATAAAGCTTGCCATAGACTGGCTCTCTGAAATGCTCCTTTTATGCAAATTCATGTTACCGACTTGTTTGCAGTTGGTCTAAGTATTATAAAATTCTCAATAAAAACAAATCAAAATTTATGGTGCTCATTTTTAAGATGTTTTGCTGCCATGGATTTCAAATAAGCTAATTGTCTGTGAAATGATCAAATGTTTCAATTCAACATCTTGCATATTTATGCTCTATTAAGGATAATATAAATGTTTAGTAGAAATTAAAATCATCGTAGCCTATAGCTGTTTACGTATCACTGATACATTAAACATAAGTGTGTGTGTGTGTGTTGACTTATGCTTATTGTCAACGTTATGGATTCAGAGTTAACATGGTAAAGGTTCAATCCAGATGTTTTTAATTTTATTGCCTTTTTCCGCTGGATGGCACTGCTGTAACAGGGCACTTGCACCCTTTATGTCTTTTGTGTTGCAACCCGCGGTGTATACTGTTTGACAGCCATAACACCAAAACAACGGCAGTTAACCATAGCATGGATTCCTGGAGAGTCATAGATGTCTTTAAGATGTTATAATGCAACCTGGCATTTTTTCCCAGTTTCCTGAGATCGGTTAGAAACCCAGTTTTGTATAATGAACGATTGTTCCGAGGAATGATTTGCCATGATGCTCCGCAGCGACTGACGATTGCGCATCTGGATTTGGCTAAGGGGCTAATGCTAAGCTGGCTAACAGGCTAGCAGAGCAACATCCACAGTAGCTGTTCTCTGCAGTGAATTAACTGCCCGCTGGCAGTTTCCATCCCTGGCTGAAAGATAAGTTTGCTCATGCGGTTACTAACCGTAAAAGGTCCACCGAAAATGTAAAATACCATGCGGCCAAAGAGACGGGAATTGGTAAGTATAATAAAATCTGTTGATAAATATGTAAATGTCAAATGCCAGATAACGGGTTTCTAACAGCTATAGCTTAGCTTAGCAGTCTTTCACGTTAGCTTTGTTGTAGTAGTCTGCAGGGAGACCCTTTGTGCTTCTTCAAGTCTTGTCATTTTGAGTTTGACAAGGGGGATAAAATTAGTAAAGGCGAGGCTGGAGAAGGCATGTTTTTTTAAAACTGCATTTGAATGAGCTAATTGTTAAGTTTCACGGTGGGTTTGTTTTTGTTTTCGAGCTACTGTCTGTGGCTAACAGCTGTTGTGCTGCACCAGAGGTAGTATTCTGCAAAGGCTGCCCTAATTTTCATAACGGGCAAATGTTGCAGTCTTTTCATGAAAACATTTGAACACTATAGATGACGTTGCTGGTGTCCTAAATGGTCATTCTTACTTCCACTGTAATTTTACAATCACACTTAATCAGCAAAAATAATTGAACCACCATTTAGGGTTGCAAAGGCCACAAGAAGTTGTTTAGAGCCCTCCAGTCCGGATGACTTTTGGAACTAGTAACCAAATTTCTGCTTCTCTGTTGGCAATAGTGGTTTGGTAGATTATTATTTTCTTTGTTTGTAGATCATGTGGATATGACAATTGTACTCTCCCCATGCTCTTCAGGCAGTGCCAGTGATGGCCTCCCCCCTCCCTGTCTCCGTCTTCCTCCTGGTGGTTCTGCTATCAGCCAAATTGCCTGTGTCCCAGGCAGGGGACTGTAAAGGCCACAGGCAGGTATTGAGGGGGCCCCCAGGTTATGTCACAGATGGCGCAGGAAACTACTCTGTCAATGGAAACTGTGAATGGCTTATTAAAGGTAAAATTGGTAACAATCACTATATACTGTCACTGGTAACAATATGGAACATGTTTATGGCTATTATGAAGTTTCTGTAAAGTTGAAGATGTGTACCGTTTTATATGTGGGAGTACTATACTTCTCTGAACTACATGAATAGTCCTATGTGTTTCCCATTTTTCAGCTCCCAGCAACAGTCACCGCATCGTATTGAATTTTACCTTTATGGATACAGAATGTACGTATGATTACCTGTTTGTGTATGATGGAGACTCCTACCAGAGCCCTTTGCTTGCCAGTGTCAGCGGCAATACTTTGCCTCAACCTATTGAAGCCAAATCCGGCAAGGTAATTAATCAAAACATCATAAACTCAGTTTCAATCCAATTGGCACATGCAGTCTAACTAAAGCAAATATACATCCATGTTTCCTCTTTAATTTCTTTGTTTCAGATGCTTCTTCACCTCTTTAGTGATGCTAACTATAACCTCCTGGGCTTCAATGCAACCTACACTTTCTCTTTGTGCCCTGGAGCCTGCGGTGGACACGGTCGCTGTGATTCCTCTACGTCAAAGTGCCACTGTCATCAGGGTTGGGGAGGAGCTTCTTGTACAATTCCTTTATGTTCTCAGTCTTGTTCTGTCAATGGGCAGTGTGACAAGGTGATCATTTGGATGAACATTCACTGTGAACGGAGCAGGCCTTGATTTAAAGTGAATTAATGCTATTAAATATATTTTACTTTTCGTGCTTTATAGAAAGGAGAACGTTGTCAGTGCAACCCAGGATTCCTGGGGCAAAGCTGCCAGCTTGGTCTCCGTGACGATAGTGGCGCAGGACAGTGGTGGCATGTGAGTGAGGGAAACCCTTACACACCTCAGAGGACAGGTTCTGCTGGGGTGTACTTGTCTTCAGCTGGAGCCATGTACCTGTTTGGTGGTAAGTATATGTGTGATGTTACAGCACTGGGAAAACAATCTCAACATCCACAGATGTTTTTTTTTTTTTTTTTTTTTTTACAAATTTTGTGCTTTCCTTGTCTTTTGTTGTCTGACACATTTCTCATGTTTTAACTTATCCCTTATCATTACCTTCCATTTTTTAAAAATAGACTCTATAATGATATTAAAATCCTTATTTTTGCTGCTGTTTATTATTTCACAGATTCTTTTTAATAGTATTTTGATAGTGGTTTTCATCGAAAGCAGTAATTTTTTAATATCACCAATGTTTCCTGTGCAGGATTTGATCTGAACAGAGCACTGGGGGACTTGATCAAATACAACTTCACATCCAACCAATGGGAAAGCAGGTCTTATGGTCACTCTCCGGTAAGTGAATTGTGGTTTTAATGTGTTATCTTGTCACTGTTTTAAAGTGTTATTAGGTCATCTCTGCTTTCAAGTGTAATGTCTTATTTACTGACATTACAAAAGTTTTATTTTCTGAGTATAAAGAAATCAGAAAGAATTGAAGATTTCCAATTAGTTTTTTTAACCTTTTCTTATATTCCTTCCTTTTTGTCTGTGGCTGTCTTGTATAATAACAGGTCGCTCGTCACTCTCATACTGCAGTAGATTATTTGGGGAACATGGTTATCTTTGGAGGAGAACTTGCTAATGGCTCCCTTGCCAGTGATGTCTGGATGTATCGGCCTCTCCATGACGACTGGCAGCAACTTGGCTTACCCAGTTCCCGTGGTGCCCCTAAACTGGCTAATCATGCTGCAGCTGTAGTAGATACTTATCTTTATGTATTTGGAGGTGAGTCTGATATTTTAGTGTCTATTTACTATTGGTGGGAAGAATCAGTGATTTTTTTAATTTTGTTTTTTTGAAACACTTTAGTTTGTAAATCTAACTTACATTTATTTCCCAGGTCGTACTGAGGAGGACATGTTTTCTTCAACTCTGCATCGGTTTGGCTTACATGGATCTGGACGGTGGGAGACAGTTCACCCCACTGGTGGAAAACCTCCTGCCACTGCTGGCCATTCCATGGTGTTCCACAGCCCATCCAGGACACTGCTGGTCTATGGAGGCCACAGGCCCACCACTGCCAGGTACACACTATCTCATGCATAGCTTAAACTTCAATATACCATATTTGGGTGAGTGTTAGCTTTTCCTACAAAGATTTATTTGTTGCAAATGAACAAGCCCATTAGAATATTGCTTGGTGTTGGAATCCATCACAGATTTATTTTTTTGGACTAGAGTAGATTAAAGCAATTAAATAAGTGGTTACCTACAATTCCTTTGAAACAATAGCCAGAGTACCATACAATTTTTATTTCTGAAGCCCTTTAAAAGCAACAAACAGCTTAAAAAGACCTGTGCAGATGCACAAACATGACTAAGAAAAGAAAATGCATAAAACAGCTAAAAGACACAGATGACAAATTATGACAAATAAGAGTGAGCTTTAAAGCTACATTTAAAACCAGTTTTTGGGGTTTTTTTTTTCTTAACTTGCAGAGGGAATAATTTAAGGAACAAGAAAAAAAACTTTTTAATATCTAAAAGGACATGTTTTTTTTTTCCTAAGGTTTAGTGTCCGCGTGAACCACACAGACATGTTCCATGTGGACAGGCGGTTTTGGACTTCTTTGCGTTCCCGTTTCCAGGCAACCGGCCCCAAAGAGAGAGCTTTCCACACTGCTACCGTCATTGGGAACTACATGGTGGTCTATGGTGAGCAAAAAGACATGCAGACATTAATTATTTTAATCATCGCAGCTTTGCTGATAAATATTTCTTGTCTTTCCATTTTTCTTTCACAGGAGGGAATGTACATATTCACTACCAAGAGGAGAAGTGCTATGATGAAGAAATCTTCTTTTATCATTTGGGCTGTCACCAGTGGGTATCATCTGGAGAGAGATGGTCATCTAGTGAGTACTTGCAGTCTGCTCCACTTATGCCATGTCCACACGTAGCCGGGTTTTTGTAAAACTGTCCACACCACCTCATTTTTAATAAAAATCATTGACACCTATCCGCAGAACCGCGCTGTGAAGCACATTCATAACTATATCAAACCTTTTTATTGTACTATACCCTTCTCAGCTCAATGACACAGTGTGCAGGCAACTTTTATGACAACATCAACCGGTGATCGCATGACAGTAGACATGCGGGAATTAACCCGCTATTCCTCCGGTAGGACTGAGGAGATCTATGTGCAGTGGTATTTGTGCTTGTAATAACAAACAAACACAAAGCGTCGGGACAATTGATAAAGTTAACAGACTTTTGAGGACATCCATGTTGTAAACAAAGGTCGTGCATGTGACGTCATCGTATTCTGCGTCGCAGACTGTGATGTTTCCACACCAAAAACCTCGGGTATAACTGTCTACCTGCAGATTTATAACCAGAGATTTAGAAAATCTTTGCTTTGGTCAGAGTTTTTTAAAACAATTGTTTTTGATGAGTAAATCTGCGTTTGGTGTGGATGACAGGCCAAATCGAGACAAAATATTTTCGTTTTGTGAGATATCCGGCCATGTGTAAACAAGGCCTTAGTTTCTTCATCTAGTTTCTTTGAGGTTTTTGTTGCATGTGCATATTTATTGTCTGCTTAACCTTTGTTTCTAAGCTGGTGATGCTGTCAGAGGGCGCTACTCTCATGTTGCCGCTGTGATGGAGGGACGAGTGCTGCTGGTTGCTGGTGGTTACAGCGGTGTTGCCCGCGGAGATCTTGTGGCTTACAAAGTGCCTCTGTTTGTTAGCAGTGATCAAGGAGATAGGGTGAGTTTAAAGTGGTGTCGTGGGTTTGTTTTTTAATATTTGGAAAAAAATAAACGGTTGTTAGATTGAATGGTGGATAACTGTTTCAAACAAGAACATAAAGTAATGATTAGATTGTGTTGTATGCGTGTGCTTATATGTGCATGTTTGTGCCCCAAACAGGATGCTGTTTGCGCCGAAGCTTTAGATGAAAGTATGTGTCTTAAAAACCCAGAGTGTAGCTGGTGTGAAGGCCGCTGCCGAGAATACCAGCCCACCAATCCGGTAACTCTTCCCATAAAGGAATTCATTCTTTTTATCGTTTTTGGCTGTAATACGTGTTTCACATTAAACTTTTTTTTTAACCAGAAACCAAATCTTAAATGGTCTGGATGAATGTTTTGTCTAACCTCAGTTTTCTTGTCACAGTGTGGCAGCACCGGTTGCCTGGGCCTGGCTCGCTTTCTGTCTGACTGCCAGTCATGTCTTGTGTTCAGTGGGACTCCTGCATCTTTAGCCCGAGCCCCTGGTGAATTTGGCTGGTGTGTTCAGAATGAGTCCTGCCTGCCAGTTTCAGGTGAGACCTAGGGAGGGAGGAAGGAGGGCAAAGAGAGGAGTACAAAAATGTTGGGGAGTTGACGTGGAAGGGTGTAGACTTCTGTTAGGCGTGTTTCTGAGGTGGAGTTTAATGACTTGCAGAGATTTGATGGACTGTTCAGACTTGACTTTGTCTGTCCAGTCGCATACTGTACGTTATATGGTGCAGTGAAATCATGTCATTTAACTCCTTCTGGAAAGCGTCATAACGCTCATTTCAGTACAGTAGTGTATAAAATAGAAAGCTGCTGTATTATGAAACTCTTTAGGAGGTCAGATGTGTTTTTGTGTGCTGACCTCTCCCTCTCGGTCTCACAGAGCGAAGTGCGTGCCGTGTGGACCAGATCTCAGGGGCGTACGGCTGGTGGGGGGAGCGTACCCTTTTCCTAACCTCCCTCCACTTCTGTCGCACCGAGAACTATGTCCCGGGACTGCACCTGCTCACCTTCCAGCATCCCCGCAACGACTCCCAACCTGACAAGGTATGGAGTCTAAATATCAACTGCTCACTGTATTAGCTCACTGTGGTTGTTATTGCTTCCTTCACTGCTTATATTTAATCCTCCTTCCTTCCTTTAAAATATTGTTTTTGTCGCAGTTTTCCTACTTTGATGTTATGCCTTATTGTTAATTATTTCCCTTTTGCTTTCTTCCGCTTCTACTCAGTTCTCTTTTATTTGTTTTCTCTCTCTTTATGCATAGAAATTGTGCTTATTTTTCCAAGTAGTTTGTCTAAACTTGTGGTGCAGTTTGTAGTGAATGGTGCTCCTGTTGATGTGTTTCCAATTCCATCCATCCTCCACTATCTTCCGTCCACTTCACCTCTCCACCAGGTGTCTATCCTCCGCAGTACCAACATCATGCTTAACCCTACCACCGAAATGGACGTTGCACTTCAGTTCAGAGGCTTTATCCACCCATTGTGGGGTGGGCCTCCTCCTGCACCCCCTCCTACAGAGACTGTCTCCATGTGGGCTCGCATCCAACGGCTGCACTTTGAGGCTCGAATGGCATCAGGACCCAACTCCAGTCAACTGGTGAGGAGGAGAACAGATGAACTGAAGAGTTACTGTGGTCTATAGAATTTCCTAACTTTCCATATTTATAATATAGTCCAATTGAAATAATTGTAATTACTAGAAAGCCAGCATCCTTTAAACACTTTTTCAAAACTGTTTCCTAATCAGGAGGTGTTGGGTCGCTGGGCAGCCCAGCAAGAAAAAGAGTTGAAGATACTGTTGCGACCAGATGGGAGTAAGCTCTTCTCAAACCTGACTAGGGGCAACCATTACCTTTTTCAAGCTGAAGGCTACCTTAACAACTCAGGCTCAGGACAGACCAGTGAAATGGCCCTGATATGGAACAGAACATTACCTGGAGGGAGTGTGAGTAAAAATACGGTAAAAAAAGCAAAAATATCTGACTTATAAGTAGTTATTTATATTCTAGCTAATTATAGCATTGTATGCACATATGCTTTACTGTCATTTTAGAAACTAATGAATTTTTACAATATTCATGCTTTATTTATCTTTGAACTTCTCCATACAGGAGATCTCTTTCCTGTTTTTGGAGCCATACCGCTCTGGTTCATGTTCAGGATACATGTCGTGTCTGGCTTGTCTCTCGGACCAGTCTTGTGGTTGGTGTCCAACCATGTCCCGCTGCCTGGTGCGAGGTGGCGCAAACCTCGAACATTGTCCAGAGGCTGAAAAGGTTGAAGGCAAATTAGAAAGTCATCGCCATCTGCTGTTGGCACCACAGCACTGCACCTTGTGTGAAGAATACAGAGATTGCTCAGCTTGTACTCAGGTACAACATGGATAACACCTCATAAAACTGGCACATATCATCTAGTTTAATGGGAAAGCAATGTTTTCATTACTGATGAAACATTATCTTTGGTTGCAGGACCCTTTTTGTGAGTGGCAGATAAATTCCGGCAAGAAAGGTGACTATCAGTGCAGTCGTCGGGGAAGACTAGAAGGATCCATACGTGACCCAAGGGCGTGTCCTAAAGTCTGCAACCAGTAAGCAAATAAACCTGAATTTTAACATTTGTTGTTTCAGTTTATACATACTTGCATGCAGCTCACCGTAGTTGTTCTCACACTTTTCTTTTAAAGGAGGAAGACGTGTGGTGAATGCCTGTCTAACTCCAGCCAGTGTGCGTGGTGTGAGTCAGCCCAAGCCTGCTTTTATTTTGCTGCCTACCTCACAAAATACCCCTATGGAGAGTGCAGGGACTGGTATGACAGGTAAAATGAAAACATTTTCTATTTATTACCAAATTAGAAAGGAGTGCAAAAAATATCCTGACTTCTGTTTGTCAAATTACTGTATATTTATCAGTAAGATGAACAGTTTTTTTGTTTAATATTAAGGATCAATTCTCTGCTGTTTTGTCCATCAGTGTTCATTCAGTACCCCAGTGTAAGCAGTGTTCATCTTTAAACACATGCACCGACTGCCTGAGAACATTCCAGTGTGGATGGTGTGGAGACTATAACAATCCCACCATTGGAAAGTAAGTTTGTTACAAACTCTCTGTATTTAATTACTAAGTAACAGCATATTTAATGCTATCAAGTGGGGATTTTTAAAAAGTTGTCGTATTAAATCTGATATATTTAGAAATTATGATATTTTTTAAACTTTTTGCATATTTAACACTTTTCTTCAATTAGATGTTTGAGGGGAGACTGGGCAGGAATGGACGATCTGTCCGTGTATAACTGCAGTGTGGCTGTGGCTGAAGCAAGGGCTGCAAAGTAAGAAGTTACTTTTTATACTTATGACCTATATTACAAGCTGTCTGTATCAGACTATTTCTCTTTCACCTAGATTTTATTTAACCTGTTAAATAGTGTTGGAGTGTCCCACACATGTTTGTTTCTAGTTAATGAAATGTCCTTTAATTTTTTCATCACAGTAAAATAATGATAAAAACAAAAGTAGCTAAAGATTTACGTACAAGAATAAAGCCTGTATTCAGTAGGCAATAGAAAGAATAAAAATAATTTCTATACTATGGATGGGCGTTGAATTAAATTGTCTTAATATTTATATTAAAATTCAGTGTTCATTGGGTATATTAAAATGATGCGATGCACAATGTGATGACGTCACATGCGCAACCCTCAAAACATCGACTAAAATCTTAAATCTTAAATCTTCGATTAATTATGCCTATCCCTATTCTAAACAACTGCAAGACTTGTGGACAAATAACATCTGCTTATCCTTTTTACTGAACTGTGAAAAAATATGTAACTAGAAAAGCACTCGGAGAGCGCAGACCTCTGCCAAGCAGCAAAGTTTTTCCATACAAAAACCAGAGCATGCATGGTTAATAGCCCACATTACATTGACTTACATTGGTTTTGGTTACTGGGGCTTGAGTCAAAATATCCAGGCCATAAGCCCAGGGAAAAGCAGCTGGCGACGCCACTAAATCTACCTCATTTTTTCCCATTTGCACACTTTAAAAAAATATGCTCTATTTAACTGCAGGGGGGGCACTATGGAGCCGCATGCGGCTGTGGAGCCGTGGATTACTGTCCCCTGATTTAGACCATATGGTGTAGCATTTTGGCAAGCAATGTAGGCATTCATGATAGTTATATAGACATATGTTAACACTCGCACGTACAAGCATTGCAAAACACTGCATATATTATGATTACTTACTTGAAAAGACACTTCTAAGACAAGTCCATGTCCTATGAGACAGTCTCGCAAAGTTGCATGCTGGAGTCACGTTCAATTGTTCGGCTTTGTGTCATCACTTGTATTGAAGATTCTAATGAAATGACATATGTCACTCACTTTTTTTGTGTGTGTCTTGGAAATCATTAGAAAGACTTATTTTAAGGGCTCATTTTAAGGTAAAACATCTCTCAGAGCTCAGTCACATGATCTTTGTCAAAGCAAAAAACAGCAGACAGAAACAGCCTGCAGGAGGCGTCAGCTGCCATCACATGAGTGCCTATCTTGCAATGTTAAAGAATCCTTCAAAGCCTTTCTGGATCCAGACAGTGATCCAGATCACCTCCGAAATGTAATCACTTCTTCGTCTTCTGTTCTGGATATATCCTGAAAATTTCACAAGAATCCGAAAGAAATTATGTTGTATACAGACAGACAGATAAATAGCGATAACATGACCTCCTTGGCGGAGGTAATAAACAGATGAGCACATTTCCTCTTTTTAAACTGATTCAGAACTTCTTTAACTTCACATGTCAATGTTGTCTCCCTCCAGTCCTGAGCCACAAACGTCCGCCCCGCCTAGACCCCTGGAAATGGAAATGGAGTTGGAGCACTTGGACAATGAAGATGAAGACGCTGTTTGGTCCTATCCCACTTGCCCTGATGTAGAGGAATGCAGGCTAGGTCTTCACAACTGTCACCCCTTTGCCACCTGCATCAACACTCCAACCTCGTACGAGTGTCACTGTGAGAGAGGATACACCGGGGACGGCACGCTGCACTGCAACCAAACGTAAAAGATTTAGTCTGAACTTATATAAATCTGTAGATTGTGTTCTTTTAATTTCATTTGTTGATATAAAAAGTTAGTCTTCCTAAACTTGTTATTATGTTTGATAAATCTGGGAAAAAATTTTTTTTCTTTCTTGCAGCTGTTACAATGAGTGTCGTGAGGGTCGATGTAGTGGCAGTCCACGGTTTGAGTGTGAATGTTCCCTGGGTTGGACATCTGATCCTGCTACTCTGGTTCTGAGTGGTGTTGAATGTGACGTAGACTGCGGCTGCAACTTCCACTCCACCTGTATTACTGCTCCAGGGATCTGTGACGAATGTCAGGGTGAGACTTTTACATATTTAATTATTTTTTTATTTCATTAAACTTATTCATTTAATAAATCTGATATCACAACAATCGGAAATCCTAATGCCAATATAAAGGTACTAAAATATTTACCATCTGATACATATATTTGCTCTTGCATGAATTTTTCTCTTCTCTTTCAGATTGGACTACAGGTCCTCACTGTGAGCACTGTCGTCCAGGTAGCTTTGGCTCTGCCCTGGCAGGTGACAGCGGCTGTGTACCCTGTGAGTGTAACGGACATGGCGACCCCCTTCAAGGATACTGTGACAACCAGACAGGCCAGTGCCACTGCACTCACAACACACAGGGCTTACACTGTGAGTCCTGCCTGCCTGGTTACTATGGAGACCCCAGGTAAGACTGTTTCGCCATATAACTTTAAAATGATGCAAATTTTTCTTTTCATCTTGTAGGAGACCGTTTTTCCTGTAAAGGACGAGGACACTGGTTTCTTTAGATTGAGAAGAATATTAATTTAATAATGAAGATAAAAGAAGTTCAACATACAGTTAACATTGAAACATGAAGGGACAAAACATTAAGACATAC
>JBAMHX010000007.1:10087689-10098853 GCA_037177515.1 Pseudomugil tenellus | reverse complement strand
GTGATTGGCTGATTGGAAATTAAGTGTTAATGAGCAGTTGGGCAGGTGTACCTAATAAAGTGGCCGGTGAGTGTAGTCTGTAGTGTTATTAAATACAGTACAGTAGGTTGTTTTTTTTAAATAAACATGCCAATAAAGATTTTATCCTGTCTAGCTTTACATTACCAAAAAAGCATAACTTTAAACAGGATGCAAAAAATATCCCAAGTCTGAGCATAGTTTTTTATTCCATTCTCTTTATTGCAGATGTCAGTGTAACGGCCATGCAGACACATGTAACGAACACGATGGTACGGGCTGCCCATGTCACAACAACACCGAGACCTCCTCCTGCCTCAGCAGCCCAAACGACAGGAAAGACTGCTACAGGCAACAAGTATGATCATGCTACAGATGGAGTTCTTTTGCTGAATGATGACAATGTTGTTTTTTTCACCAAAGAGATTATGTTTTGCAGTTTATAGTATCCTCTGATTTTTATTTGTAAATTGTGAAGATTTTTTTATGTTTCACTCAGTTTTTCTGTGTTTGGCTTTTCCATTTAGTGTGCCAAGTGCAAAGACTCCTTTAATGGCACCCCGGTGAATGGACGTCAGTGTTATCGTCAGTTCAATGTGGATTCAGAGTGCTGCTTTGATCCAACATCCCAAACAAACTGCTTCCACGTTCCTACCATTCAGAACCTGCCCAAAGGTCGCACTGTGTTTTTCGCTGCTCAGCCGAAGTTCACAAATGTGGACATTCGGGTCACTATTGATGTTACCTTTGGTGAAGTGGAGGTGTATGTGTCAAACTCATCTGATACCTTTATAGTGGATGTGGACCGATACACGGGAATTCACACCATTAGGATTGAGGATGAATCCATGACTCGTGGGACAAGTACAGGTCTGGATAAAGATTCTCCTCCGTCTCCTATAAAAGTGTTTGCTAATACTTCGTCCAGCCTGGGAGGTCCTGTGCTCTCCCACAGCCCAATGCAGCTACAAGCCAAAGTCCCAGGGACAGAAAAGGAAATTAGAGAGGAGCGTGCTGAAGGACTCATAACTTACATAACCGTGCGGAAACCCCAGACGGTGTTAATTGTCCGAAGAGTTCGAGACCGTGTGGTCATCACTTTCCCTCACGAAGTCCACTCTCTGAAATCCAGCCGCTTCTACATCGCTCTCAGGGGCGTGGGGACCGATGAGAAACAGGGAGAGTCCCAGGGTCAGCTGTTTCTGCGACAAGACCAAGCCCATATAGATCTCTTTGTCTTTTTCTCTGTTTTCTTCTCCTGCTTTTTCCTTTTCTTGTCCGTCTGCGTCCTCCTGTGGAAAGTTAAGCAGTTCCTGGACTTCCGTAGGGAGCAGCGCCGCCACATCCAGGAAATGACCAAAATGGCATCCAGACCCTTTGCTAAACTCACCATATACCTAGAACCCGAGGAGCCTCAACTTATCTATCTACCTTCTACTGGTGGAGGGGTGGGCGGCAGTACTGTATCACTCGCTCATGCTCGTACTGGCAAGTTGGGTGGGGTAGTGGTGGGCCAGAGGGGCAGAGCAGCACCAGTCTCCTATAAACATGACACAGGGTCTGGACCCACAGCCCACCACCATCATCACCTCACCATGGGAGGAGGCAACAGCGGACAGCACCTACCCCTGCACTACTTGAACGCCCATCACTATGCCAGTACCACAGCTGGCTCCCAGGCCTCTCATCATCACCATCCATCCACATATACTGGCTACCAGCACTTTTGCCGCTCTGACCCTTTCCTCTCTCAGCTCATGGGTTTTTCCTATTCCTCTTTCAAAGTGGGACCCATTACCCTAGAGCCCACAGATGATGGGATGGCTGGGGTGGCCACTGTGCTGTTTCAGCTGCCTGGAGGGGTTTTGGCTCCAAATCGTGCCTGTCTGGGCTCTGCACTGGTTACATTGCGCCAGAACCTGCAGGAATACTGTGGCCATGGCAATGGCGGGGGCCACCCAGGCTCAGGTGCAGGGCGCAAGGGGTTGCTAGGGCATCAGCATCTGACCACCATGGCTATGTAGAGACACAGGTAACGGATATAAAAACATAAGAGATATAGTAAATCTGGAAAGTGTTTGGAATATAATAAATTTTTTTTTAAAGGAAAAATAGCTGCAAGGTAAAGTCCAAAAGAAATGGTTACTGCACGCCAGTCAGTAATCTTGAACATATTGAACAGAGATGTACATACACTGTAGAATGAAATAATTGTTTTATTGTATGTTGTATTTGAGTGCTTCACGCGATCAAGTCAGTTGTCCCTAGAATGCACTACAACCGCTATAGGTATTAAAAAATGTCTGCGATAACTAAAGAGGTATGAAAACACTAAAAACTTAACCTTGACTTGCATCAAAATTAGTCTTTTTGACCAAGAGTGGTGTAAAAAGTAAACGGCTCCTAAAAAACAAAACAGCTGCACGCTTTTCAACCAACATGTGCTTTATAGTCCCAAAAGGCGACAATCAGAAATACGCTTAAGATTATGAATTTAAATTGGTTCAACATAATGTGTAAGATTTTGATTGTCAGTGACACATGAATCAAACATTGTAACATAGTTTTATATCAGTCAATATTAGTGATTTGCAACTGTAATCTAATATATAGCAGACTTGTAAGCCACATTTTCTGTTCAACAAGGCATATTAATAATTCTGTTACTTATTTTTCTTATTTGCCTTCACTTTTGCCTTGTCTGTGAGTCAGCTGGCTTACAAGTAAAACTGATATTGGAAATGTGCGTACTTCAGCTCCTGGAGGAAGTAAAATACTATTTACATCATCTATGAATTGTTTTGTAAAGAACGTATGATGAAGGATAATGTTTTGGAATTTGATCTCAGTTTTCGTCCATAAAAACAAAGAAATGCTGTGTCCTTTTTAACTGTTAAATCACTTTTTTTTCTTTCTTTTTTTGGATTGGCAACTTTCCTGCTAGGATGATTGTATTTGCCAATTATCACTACAACCTCACAAAGTAAAACATATTGGAGGGGGGGAAATGCAGTTTGAAAAATGTTACTCTGTTGGAATTACAATGATGCTGCAAAGAGGTGAATGAGAAAGTTCTCCTGGTGAGAGATTTATTTAATTTTAGAGCATTTTCAGACTGAATCTCATGTTCACTTTTGCATTGATGTCAATATTGTTGTTTTTGTCTTTGCACTGCATGCAGCTAATGTACCCCATTCATATTAAATTTGGACTGATGTCGTCCTGGCTTAGGTGGCACATGTTTTCATGGGTGAACTCATAATGGTGCTGCTTGTTTTACTTTATCCAGTGACATTACATACTCTGTTTTTGTGAACTGCTAAATAGTTACACACTACAGCTCAAATGAATAATTACTATAAAAGCTGCCCTCCACAAGCAAGTATTAATACTTTCTTTTCTTGTATTTTTCTATTTGTTTTTCCTGCATTTTTGTACATAACTTTTGTTGTTGTTTTCTTGTTTTTTTTTTGTTTGTTTTTTTTAAAAAAAAGGGAACAGTATTAACAGGTTTGAACAAAAGAAAGAACATTTGTTGTCTTGCGTCAGCTGAAAATAAAGTCTGTGGAACATGATTCAGTTTTGTGCACTGTGTAAATTAGTTAATTAAAAAAAACAAAAATAAACCAGCAATATTCGGACTGGGAAAGGGTTGTTGGACTGGGAGCATGCGGGGAATTATATGGGATTGGTAGAAATAGATGGATGCTGTCACTTTAATTAAGGCGTAAAAAATGAGCATCATTGATCTGAGTTGGTTGGTCAGAACCAGAGGAAGTATGCGGTTTTACTTCCTGTTATTTTTTGTTACACATTAAGCCCACTATCAAAGGCTAGCTTAAATATTTATAGCTTGATCGGAACCACTTAATTTACAAAGGTGAGTATAACATTTAAACCAGACAATATTTGAGCATTGAGAATTACGGAGCTGCGGCAAAGCTGCAGAAAACCACCGCTGCTGTTTGTTAGCTGTGATGCTAGCGTTAGCATCGTACGGATCAGAAAACCGAATCAAAAGCTTTGCTTATTTATGTCGCCTCAGTTTGAAATTAGCTGTCTTTGCCATGTAAGCAAATAACCACAACAATGTTTTTGTTTGGTTCATAGACCAACAAGAAAACGGAATCCCAATGCTGACGATATGAAGATGAAATCTGGTAAGAAGAAAGCAAAGAGAGGAGAGGAGCCGCACGACGATGTAGCCGTTAAAACAGAAAGTCATTTAGATCAGGAGGATAAAACACAGGACAGCTCCTTTCAGGAATACGCTAATGGGGAAGATCTCAATATTCTTATAAAAGAAGAACCCTTTTCACTGGATATTTGTGAGGGTGACAGCAGAGACACATCGAGCAGCACAGAAACTAAGCCGGACACTAATAATGATGCTCGCGATAATCAGACACGCATCAAAGTTGAGAGCGACTCCGACTATCAGCCGGAATATGAATTAAAAGCAGCAGCTATCAAAGATGAATCACAATCCTGGATGAAATACGAGGCAGAGGAGGAGGAAGAGGAGGTAGAGGCTGGCAACTCCCAAGAGGATTTTGAAGAGGAGGACTGCACAGGTATAAACCTGCAAATGAAGACATAAAGATTAAATGTTTTTATTCTTTACTGTTGTTTCTTAGACACAATTCACATATGTGTATGGAAAAGTATCTTAAAACCCTTATTTCCTATTAGTTTATATTTAAAAGGTTTCCATACAGAGCACTTTATCTAGACAAAAGTGAATTGTTTACAATAAGATGTGATTACTTTGTAGGAAAAACACAATGTGATACAAATAAAGATAAAGATGTACAACTTATTTAAGAAAAATAAGCATTTAGACGAGTCCCCCCCCCCCCCTCTTTTTTCACTGTACTTCACTGATTGATTCACTTTATACCACCACGTTATTCCTAGTTTAATTCATTTAATGTGAGATAACCTAAATGTAATTTAACTTCAGTAATGACTCCAAATATTAAACTAACGGACTATTGCATAATGCTGTCATACATCCAGTTCACGTATAAGTGGTTTACTATCCCTGATTACACATTTATATGGGACTCGTGTTGATTGGTGAAAACAATGGTTAAATGTCATTAGATATCACAGTAAAAGATACACAATTGAATAATAACTATGTGAGTTCCACTGGATAAATGGCATTCAGATATGTTCAATTACAGAAATCCCACCTGTGACAAGTCAAAATGCATGTTCTGAAAATGGGAATTTAACCTATATTACTCCGCCTTGTTTTCATTCGTACAATTGTACATATCTATACTCATGTTTGCATGCAAGAGCGATGAGTAAAATTACAAAGTCATCTTTAATGCATTATTATGTTCTCTCCCCCACATAGAGTCATCATCATCTCAGTTTTTCCCATGTCCTCACTGCACCGTCTCCTTCACTGACCTGGATTTCTTGGAGAAACATGTGAAATGGGTTCATCAGAAAGAATACCTGGCTAATCTTAAAAAATGCCTCCCTAACCACACACTAAGTTTCAGTCCCAAACACAACTGCACTATGTGCAACCTCCCCTTTAAATCCAAAGTCCACCTTCGAGTCCATATGCGAGAGGTCCACCCTTCTGCCCCACCTCGCAGGCTTCACCCGTGCCCAACCTGCGCACGCAGCTTCCAGTACCTGAAGAATCTGAAGAATCACTGTCAACGCTGGCACAACATGTCCGTGGTTACCAGAGGAGGTCATCTCAGTTGCGCTGATTGCGGGAAGAGTTTCAAAGCTACCTGGGGTCAAGGACCTCACTTGTGTAATGAAGATAACACTGAACCTGAAGATAAGCCCATCTGTCTGGATACTGGTGTTCAGTGTCCACAATGTGGGAAGAAAGTGAGCACACCTCAAAGCCTGGAGGATCATATGCGCACCCACACAGGTGACCGTCCGTTTGTCTGCAAAGATTGTGGCAGGAGGTTTGTGGAGCGCAGCAGTTGGCGGCAACACATGAAAATACACAGCGGAGAGAAACCGTTCAAGTGCGATGTATGTGGGAAGGCCTTTATAAGATCACACCACCTCAAGTGCCACTTAACCACACACTCAAGCAAGAAAGAATATTCTTGCCCTGAATGCGGAAAGGAGTTTGGATTCAAGTCAAGTCTGGATCTTCACGTGAGGACTCATTCAAGCGAGAGGCCTTTCCATTGCATCGTGTGCGGAAAAAACTTCAACACCCGGAGAAACCTGAGGGTTCATACCAAGCTTCACACTAAGGAGAAAGCTCACCAGTGCGGGGACTGTGGGCTGAAGATTGGTGATCTCGGGGCTTTAAAGATACACCTACGAACACACACCGGAGAGAGGCCTTACCACTGCACAGTGTGCGGCAATCGGTTCATCCGCCTTTCTCATCTACGGAATCACCAGCGCACACACACTGGTGAGAGACCTTACAAATGCAATGAGTGTGACAAGAGTTTCACTCAGTCTGGTGACTTGGTGAAGCATAAGAGGATACATTCTGGGGAAAAGCCTTTTGAATGCCCGGAGTGTCATCGCTGCTACACTTCTTCTGGTGACCTGGGCAAACACAGGAGGAGTCACACTAACTTGCGCCCCTACACGTGCAAAGAATGCGGAAAAAGCTTTCGCTTGTCTGGCCATTTGAAAACCCACATGCTGACACACACAGGGGAGAAGCCATATTCCTGCCCCAACTGCCTCCGTAGGTTTGCTCGCTCTCACCACCTTTCTGGACATGTAGCTAAATGTCGCTGAGTTTAAATTTGAACCCCGGGAATTAGGTTACGTTCAGACTGCAGGCAATGATGCTCAGTTTGGATTTTCTTTCTTTTAGTTTGTTCACTTTTCCAATTAAATGCGACTTGTATGTAATCTCCTGTACGAACCTTATGCGCACCAAAAGTCACATAGAAGTCACAACGATGAGCATCTGTTTGACATCTTTGTGTTATTTTCAATGACATTGAGATTATAAAAGAGGAGAACCCGGTGGCATTCTGTGGAGCAGCTGCATTATCGTCTGTACCGAGCGGCCATCTCTGGCTTCCGATGGTGACGCTAATGCGGAAGTCTAAATAATTGCAGTTCACCCCTCACCGCTAGATGACTGGTTGCAATAGAGAGCAAAGCCCATAGACTCCCATGTTAAAATGTCTGATTTCATAGCTGAAATAACATGTTTACAGAATGGCTACAAAAACATTTTTCGGTTAAATAGGTCCAATTTTCGGGGGGGAGGGAATTTTTTTCTAACGGTTTGGTATCGACCTTATTTTAATCTTAAATTTAGAGGCGACGTGTCCTTTTGATTGACATGTGTTAGAGCGCTATTACTGGTTGCAGCTGTGTACTTCCTGCTGGCGCCACAGTGACGGAGCCCTCTCTTTTCATCCGTTTTACCTTTTCATCCATTTTGGGATTTTTGGGTAATGACGAAACACCAAGATGGTGACGGTAGGACCCGCCTATTGGCTTCAAATCCGCTTTTCAGAAGCCTTTGGGTAACGTGACGTACGCGCTGTCCAGTAATTTATACAGTCACTGGTCTGTATTGAGAAACGGGTGGATACGGAGTCTCAACCAGGAGTGGTGGGAGATTGATGCCTTTCTAGACAAGGAGTTTATAAAAAATTTGTTAATGACGAGAGAAAATGTCCATTGGCCTCTTTGAAACACTGTCATTGCCGTTTAGGTCAGATTGATGCAACCGGATCGTTCAGACTGAAGTCGCTTCACAAAAGATCCGATACGCATCGGATTTAGATCCACATATGTATTAGGTCTTTTCGACCAAAGAAGAACTTGTACTGGTGCCAGAGCCAGAGCTTGGCTGGTTAAACTATGCTGCTTTTGTTTTCGACCAACAGAGAGCCTCGTCGGTTCTGAAAAAAATGATTAAAAATTGGACCTGTGTTGTTCAAGCTATCATAAAAAGATCAGATACAGGTTACACAGGGGCAAAAAAATCGAATTTGGGTCGCTTCAGTCTGCAGTGTGAACGCAGCCTTAGACGACCTCTATGTAAAGGGGCCATAGTGAGCTGAATACAATTAACACTAATTTTTTTTGTTTTGTTTTTTATTGAATGTGCAAAATATACACTTATACCTGTGAGAAACTATTTATTAACTTCCTGTCATTCTCTTTATTTAGCTAATTGTTTTAACTTGAAAAGAAAAATGAAACGAATAAAAAAGCAAATATTGCATGGAGCATTTAAAAGAATCTTAATCCTTGTTTTTTTTCTTTTTAGTCCAGAGTAGATCCATTTGGGTTTAGATACTATTATAAAGAGGTATTAAGGAGATGATGAAATGTGCTGGTGGATTTGTTTTTACCATGTCTGAATTATCTGATAAATTGTGTATAACATGAATAAATGACATGAGACATGCACCTGATTCTTGTATGTGCTTTCGTTAAAGAGGGCAGATTTTAAAAAAAATGGATGTATTTAATTGTGCAATGATAAAGCAGGTGTATTTATGTTTGTATTGCAGTTCGTGAAGTAAATATTTGCAACTCTGCATGAGCCAGGTTGCACCTAAACTATTGCAGTTAGAGTTGATCTCATTTTTGCCTTTTGTAAGCAGACAAATTAAACACCATCTAACGAGGCGGCAGTTTCTTGGGTTATTATAATCTCTGGGGTACTGATTCTTATCAGGATGTGCTGATCTGTACGTTGTACGCCGGCGAGGCGGTCGCTCTTTAAACCCAGATTAAAACCAGGGTGCTTAAATGTCATTCTTGTGTTAGCTAGCATGATGGTATGCACGTACGTTTAGCTTCGCTAATTTAGGGCTGCTGTTTTGAGAAGTTTTGTGTTGTAAAACAGAAGTTTGTACGTATGTACCTGTAGCTCTTGTAGACATGAACAATAAGAATATTACAATCTGAGAGTTACATTAGCTAAATCATTCCAAGTTTTAGCTAGTGCTAAAGTGGTGTAGCTAACAGCAGTTTGAGAGTTTAGTTGCAAGTAGAAGTTCACGTCTCGGAAAAAATATAATAGGAACCACTCTAAAAGTCAGGAACACTAAAGTCCTCCTCCAAAAAAAATGCAGCTCATGAAAACTATTAAGTGCATAGGATAAAAATTGAGCATATACTGAAGTGATAAACTGAAACTATTAGGGACGACTTTGGCATTAATGAAAACTTTTGGGAATTGGGTTTTTGCATAACTTGCTTGACATTGAGAGGACAACACAGTAGATACCCACAACACATGGTAACTACTTCATATCTCCTGCTAAGATAACTATTTGCACCATTTTTAGTTTGGATTTTTATTTAATTTTTTTGCTTTTAGTCGAGTATATATAAAGATAATATATTGCAATTCTTGCTTCATCACCAATAAATCCAAAACATTTTATATAAAACTAACACTTGTTGGTTTGGGAGGTGTAATTGTCCTTTGCATAGCAGCAGACACTCATTGGACAGACAGTAAAACTGCCCTGACAAGGATTTCTCTGGAGCTGAAGGATGGTGTTGAAAAATGTCTTAAACAACTACTAGAGCTTAATTTCTGCGACCTTCTTCAGTGATTAATTCACCACTCGGAGGCTTTTAAGCTTATATCTGGATTTATAGAGGTAAGAAAAATGGCATTTTATTTTGGTGGTGTGTGTGTGTCTGAAATTGACACATTGACTCTTTTTTTTTCTAGGAATGGCATCAATATGATTTCTCTGATGCTTGCAAGCCTCGACAGCAACATGTCAAGAATAATTCAGCTCACAGACAACAATGAAAAGACCTATTTTTCTGCTCCTCTGGAATTGCTGAGAGCTGGCACAGCATACAAGTAAGTTCTTATACTCGTAAAAAGTCCCACTGCTCAGTGTGTGTCATGAATTTGTATATTAGTAAATCACAAAGCTGAGGTAGGTGCTGATGTGGTGTTTGTAAATTTATTTCCACCAATCAACAGCTGTTTAAAACTGGTCAACACTGAAAGTGTAAAGAACTACGGTCCAAATGCATTCAAACAATGCAAATAGATTCATTCTGTGACAAGACATTTACACCAGTAAAGATTAAAGTAACATTAGATAACTTTTCAACTTTAAACCTCGGTGATTCTCCTCGTTTTGTTAGAACACTGATATTAATTATCAACTTTACTGAACTTACCATTTTGCAGTTTCCTGTGAGTGAGAAGCCACATTTCAAAATGGGCTTAGAGATGAAAAGCGCTTTGGAAATAAACTTACCTTTACAAGTAAAAATGTTTTTTGAACCAGTGGTATCATGTAGCAGCTGGGTTTTGCATAAGGCACACAAGTTTTTACAAGTGAATAGTAGCAGATATTAGAATTGAGGAAAATGAAAAGGATAGCGCTAGAGTTAACACTGGTCTGACTTTTCCAGACTTGAGAGCGTTTAGAGATGAAGAATTATCCTTCATGAGGGGGTACCAAATTGAAAAACTGCCAAAACTGATGCTGCCACTTGAATACAACTACCCGTCAAAATCTCTAAGCAGTGTATAACAAATAAAGAATATCATAATACCTTTTTATCTCAAAGGAAATATTAGGAATTGTTGATAGTTTGTGAGCAATATCTTTTTTTTTCATCCCAAATGCAGGTACTGTTTGCACCAGAACTGTTTTTTTCATGGCAATAATAAAGAAAAGAATTTCTATAGATTAGCTTTTTTGTAATTGCTGGTTGGGTACAGAAATATCTACATCAACAGCATATTTTTGTTTTTTTATATTATTTTTTTCTATTTGAAGCATTGTATTATGATAATACAGTTTTTATGCCCTTAAGTTTGTGAAAAGCTATTAAATGGACACAAGAAAAACTCAAATGGCAGTTTTCCCACACATAAGATGGAATTAAAAAAGTGAAGAAATCTTGTTTTTCTACTTAAGAAAAACTACAGGGGGGCTTATTGAATTTAAGAAGAATCTCAGTCCTGCTTTTTTATGAGAAAGAAATGTGATTTGAGGATAATGGATGGAAAACATTAAGTTGGAAGATTGTGATTTAAAAAAAAAAAAAAAAAAAAAGAAATGCATTGTTTTTCTGTTGTGTGTGTGTGTTTTTTTTTTTTTTTTTTTTTTTTTTTTTCCCTCATTTTTCCTTTTTGGATTGGACTCTCCACTGCACTCACCTCTTGTAGGGC
>JBAMHX010000007.1:10056156-10083508 GCA_037177515.1 Pseudomugil tenellus | reverse complement strand
ATTATTATTATTATTATTATTATTATTATTATTATTATTATTATTTATTATTATTATTATTATTATTATTATTATTACTACTATACTAAATGAAAGCACAGTGAAGGCAGAATTGAGACCACTGAAAACAAAACTTAGTTGAAAACCTTTAGATCAAGGTAATGGTTTAATCTTCAGCTATTTATTTATTTTTTAATAACATTAATCTGTGATGGAATGGCAACCTGTCCATAGTGTACCTGCCTCTTGCCTGCTATTTGGTGGGGTAGACTCCAGCTTCCCCTGTGACCCGGAACTGGATTAAGCAGTATACTGCTATATATAGAATATGAATGAATAGCACATTTATGAGTTTGTACTTATATTCATTAATGTAAATGTGTGACAGGGTTATTCTAGCAGCAAATTTACATTTAATTTTCCCTTGGCGTGTCGTGACGATAAGGACGACAACAACACAAAAATAAAAAGCAAAGTGCAAACAAGTAATTCAAGTAAATGAGTTTGGAGTGTAATATTAGGAATCCAAGATAAAACGTGAGCACTAAAATAACTTGCCATTCACCCAAACAGTCTGAATTGTGCATTTCTTTAATACATGTCACAAAGTTAAACTGGAGGAAAAAATAAACACAAAATATTTCTTGAATATTGCAGAGTTCTCTGAGCTTTCCTTTCTAGGTTCTCAATTTTGCAGTGAATCTCTGATGTTACTCTCGCCAGTACCAGTTCCCCTCCATATTTTTCCACTCCAAAGAAAGACCGGAGAGACGCAAGATGATGTGTGACAGATGCCATATTCTGACTTTCCGTCAGGGAGATTAATATTGACGCGATATGTTTCTTTTCACAGGCTCCTTGACTTTGATTTCATTATCCTTGTTTTTTTTTTTTTAAAGAATCAAACAATAACAAATGTGAAGACTGAAACAGAGACACTGATATTGGAGAGCTGGGTGAACAAGTCGCTTTGGGTGTGTCAACCATCAGTCCTGTTTGATGTGGTGGTGTAAAGACCCCCTTAGGATTCCCAGAGTACAGAAAGCCTTCTCTTTTATTCTTATTGTTTATCCAAGTGTTTTAAAGAAAATTTTATTTATTTATTTATTTTAAATCATTGATTTATATTTTGAATTATTAGAATTATTTACTATTATGATTTCCTAAATTGGTACTGTAATCTCAATTATTTTATTACATGACATGTGTTTATATTGAAACCATTTATTTTTAAGACCCATGACCACATGGATGTCCAATGACCACTGATCCACTCTCCTGTTTTAAATCACAAAAATTAAATATATAAACACAATATATATTTTTATCAGTGCAGTGGGCTTCTGCATCTCTTATCCGAGGGCGGCTTTAGCTCAGGTGGAAGTGGAGTTGTCTTTTAAGTGGAAAGTTGTGAGATCAATTCCAGGCTTCTCCTGACCACATGGCGAAGTGTCCTTGGGCAAGACACTGAACCCCAAGTTGCACCCCGATGTAGCTATCTGGGTATGTGTGAGTGAATGTGCTATGTAGTGTAAAGCGCTTTGAGTAGACAACATGACAAGCGCTATGTAAGTGCAAGTCCGGTGTACTATCTGAATTTATGTTTATACTTCATCTCTTTCATTGCTCATAGTATTCATAATTTGCTACTTTTTGTAGTAAAACTTTGCATTATTATGCAAAAGGTTGTTGGTGCACTTGTGAGTATGCAGAATGTTTGCGAGCAGTTGAATGTCTTTGCTCTGTCTTTAAGAAGTGTTTTGTAAATTGTTATTTATATGTTACTCCATGTATCCAATACATGTTTATTTCTATTTCTGAGACATGTACCAAGTAGGAATATTTTAAAACTCTCATCACACATATATTTCATTGATGCAGCTGGGTATTTTCTCAGCATCATACTGACATGGAGGCACCTACAACTTGTACTTTTCACTGGGTTTTAATCAAGTAATTATTGTGATTTTAAGTTTGTGTTTGTAAAAATGCTGTTACTGTTTTGTCCTTTTTAAAGGGTTTTGATTATTTCTTCTGTTACTTAGCTTTTCTCACAAAATATCATATTAATTACAGTACAAACCACATTTTGTGTTACTACTACACTAATACACTTGTATTTCAAATGTGTCACTTTGTGCTGTGTACTGAGCTCACACCCTGACACTAATAATTAATAGGAAAATGTGCAAATAACAGATTTACACAACATTGAATGCTATTTTTACATAAATCCACAAATTACTGTTGCAATAACAACTTTTCATCAGGCATTTCAGTTATTATGTACTTTGCAACTTTAATCTTAATCCTTTTTCTTTGGCTGTTTTTAAAATTTTCATAAGATATATTCCATGTTTTTTTTATTTGCTGCATAACAAGTTTGTGCAAACATGTTGCTGTCATCATATTTTTAATACAGGTATCAAACTTTACTCTTTTCCACATTATGTTGAACGTGTGGTGCACGGTTTAAGTTAAGCACTGGAGCCAGGCTTTTAGGATTTATTCTTCAGATGTACACATGATGTGCAATCCTCCTTTTCTTTATTCCCTGCTCCTTTTTTGTCTTGTATGCCCATTAGGGCTGCAGATGCTTTCAGAGATTTGTCCAAGTGCAATAAAATCAAACTGGCTCACTTTAATTCTTTTGTTGATCCGAGCACTCTACAAGTGGTTTCATTTTTCCAAGGTAAAGCTCACCGGCCTTCAACTTGGAAGCCTCTGAGAACTTTCTGATGCTTATCGAAACATTTCTGAGGTGGATACAAGAGATGGATCCAACAGCTTCCTGATTTTGTAATTTCAAAGTGTGGGGCTTGCTGTTAGTGAAAGAATAAAATCAATAAGCCTCCCTGGAGAGCTGCAGGTATAGGCTTGTATTCCTATGATATGAGAGAGGATGCGAAGCAGGAAACACAGCTGAAGGAGGAGGAAACGGGGAGGAGCAAAGCAGCTTCATTGAATAGGCAAATAGAAAGCAAAACAAAAGAGATAATGCAAGAAGGAGACGAGAGACCGATGGGGGAAACAGTTGTCGCTAGAGACTTTTATTGACTTTTTTTCCCCCCTCCTCTATCCACGTGACTACCAGATAAATTCACACAGAGAGGGAGAAGGGTAGTGAGGGGAGAGGGAGAGAAATGAGAAAATAAATTACTCTGGAAAGATATGACGATAGGCTACACGCGGCTTTAAATCTAAAAGGGAATTCGCGACACACTCGACCAATTTGTCACTGTGCTTTTTGCCTCTTTTCATTTCTTTTTTGATACTTTGCCCCCCTATTATTTTTCACCCCCTCTATACTCCGATGCCCCTAATTTACCCCACTTTTCCCATGTAGGCTTGTGTAATTCTTCTTCACTATGTGTTTTCCAAATCTTGTTCAGGATTTACACACGGTAGAGATGTCAGTGCTTTGTGATGATATAGGACTTCTCTCTTTCTTTCTGACTTCTTTCTGCCATAAAATGTATTTCCTTTGTATGGCATATCCATAAATCCATCCACCTGTACTTATCTTTCAATAGGTGCCCTTTCATCAGTAACTACAGTCAGATCTGTGCCGCCTCCTCTGCAAACACGGGTTTATCAAAATCTGAGAACAGAAGGAAATGACATGCATCGTAAAAAGAAGAATGAGCGGCCCACGGTAAAGAATGGCTTGAAAAGGGTGGAAGAATAGAATGGAAAAGAGAAAAGAAAGAAAACGCAGACTTAAAGTATACCCCCCTCTCTTTTATTTAATTTAGACGCCAGGCGAAAATCGATCCTGCCATTCGATACGCAATCCGAATCAAGGCGAATTAAGCGGGCGGAAATTAACTCTGAAAATATTTTTGATGGAGTGGCTTGTAGTCTCTCGGCCAAATGGACTGCAAAGTGGAACAAATGACAGGGGCCTAGTGGTGGAGACAGCGCCGCTCCATCTTCCATTAGGCCGTAATGGGATAGGTCCAGCCCCCTAGCTCGACTCGGCTGCATTAATCAAAACAGCCGCTATATGAAGATTTATGGTTCTCCACTCCAGCGAAGCCGGAGCCGGAGCCAGTTCTCTGTGTATGTTTGAAGGAGGGGGTCGGGAGTCGCTCCCCCTCTTTCTCTCCTGTCTCTCCATCTATCCTGTAGACTTTGCTCCTACCTGTGGGCCTATTCACAATGTGCATGCCGCACCTTTACACACACACACACACACCTTTAATCCAGGGACTGTGTAATTGCGTCTTGTCATTTGTTGTCAACATTCCTGTCAAGCTTTGATTCCTTTGTTGAGTATATGATATACTTGTAATAACTAGTCTATATGCATATGAGCACGGTGCTTAATCAAACATTATGATAAGTGATGTTGTGGAAAATAAAAAGGTCTTTAGATGACCTTCAGACAACGGCAGGCAAACTATAAGCAAAATCCTGACATTCTGAAATGTCCCTTTTTCTCCTTCAAAAATATTTTCTGTTTTGTCTTTTCTTTGTCTGATCTGATCAGGTCATATCTGGATAGAAACATGTCAGAATAGCTGTTCTGCTTTTATTTATTTCCCCTTTTGTCTGTGCTTTTAGTAGCATTTTGATTGTTACCTTTTACCAGCATCAAAAATAGAAGACAAACAAAACTGACTTCTTCTGATGTTCACTGCTGAGACTTTTATATTTAAGTTTGCACTGCTGCACCTCCTCTCTCCATGGCAGCCTATTAGGAGTGCATAGCCCAGTGAGCAGACTGCTGCTGTGACGAGCCAAAGGGACAGACAGGGGGAGACAGTGTGACGGAGAAGACTGTGGCGACTTGGGTAGATTGGAGCTGGGAACCATCCAAAGAACTTCAGATAAGTTTTGATGAGATGAGACTGATCGGACCCACTGCTAAGCGACCCTGTTTTACTTTCTTACTTTCTCTCTTTTCTAGGTGGAGAATGGATGAGCTCTTTTAAACAGATTGATCACACCTCTATCTATTCACACACAATTCTCCATTACCTAACTTTCACAGCTCTTTCCTATTCTTCAATCCCTTGACCTGTGTATCTTGTCAGTGGTTTTTCCCCCCATTATTTGTGTCCTCCTCTCTCTCTTCCCTCTAACTAGCTCCCAATCTTATTCCACTTCAATCTCTATATTCCCCCATACTCTGTCTTTTGGCCTCTAACTCTCCCCTGTGGATACGCAAACCTGCATAGAGACATCCATCTATCTATCTCTCCTTTCCTTTTGCCCCTCTCTCTTCCCCTTTTTCCTTTTTGCTCCTTTTCTCGTGAGCAAAGGGGAAGCTCGCTGCCAGTTTTAGTCTGCTAAAGGGTTTATTTAAATTAGAAACGCTCCAGTCTCCTCACTTCCCTCTCTCTCTCACTCTTTTTCTCTCTCCCTTATTCCCCTTCTTACCTCTTCCTCTCAGCTGGGGGTGACTTCCACCTTTCCTTGCTGACCGCCTCTGGGGTCCCGTCAATGTCAAACGACTTTGTTTTGCAGATGGAATTGGTGGAAAGAGTGGTTTGGACGGTGGAAGGAAATGAAGAAGAGGAAAAGTAGAGGTGGGAGAGTGGGAGTTGGAGACGGGTCAGGAGAGACCTGTTAGTCAGTGTACTTTAGTTCCTTCTTCCTCTCATGGCTCATTCCATCCAGATTAGGACCTGTAAATGGCTTTAGGCTACCACATGGCTCTGAATCTCTGCATCTTATAGAAATACAGGCAAACTATTACCTTTTACCCTTTCATTATCAAACTCAGATCTTCCTTGCCTCTTTTACATTTTCTATATTTTCTCTCACTCATATCTCCACATTTAACTCCTAATTCTTATCACATATCTACTGTGTTCGTGCAAGGAAGGGTCAGTCATCGCAGCTAATCATCTCTCCTGTTAACAGTGACCTATCTCTTGATAATCCCTCTTTCCCTGGACTCTAATCCCCCTCATGCCCACCCCAGCTTCACCCATTAACACACAATTATTTTAGGGGGCTGACACGGGCGAGAGGGAGGAAACGAGGTGTGGAGAACGCGGAGAGACTGGATCGCTAATAGCTGACTGACACCAGACGAGCTCATAGATCATGAAGAATATTAATACCACTGTTAAACACCCCATCCAAGGGCGGCCACCATTCACTCATGTGGGCATGACGCACACGGGCAAATTCTGCACACAGTCATCATATGTCATTCCCAGCACGTCTTCATATGAGCTGTCATTCATGCTTGGTGAATTGGCATCAATTTTATTTGAGGCATTTAAACAATGCTGGATGCTCATTAGAGCATGTGGTTAAGTGGTAGAATCAGATTTACAATTAAAACTCTCGCTGGCAGGGTAGGCTATTATTCAAAAGGTTGTATCCATGTGACTTCCCCCTGCAGTATTTCTAATGATAGTAATTCCAGGTTTGATCTGATTTATGGTTTATACAGTGGGGTGAAAGATTCACTGTGACTTGCCAGTAATGACCAGGGAAATGTGGCCTTTATGTGGCAGTAGGGGCCCATCTAAGGAGAGGAGATTGAAAGGCAGGCAGGGTGTGTTTGTGTGCGTGTAGGTGTGTGTGTGTTTGTATCAATGACCTATCCGTTTAACTGGTGGGGTTGTGGGAAGATGGCAGAGGGAGCCAGGCATCCCCAGAGAACTGGGTCTGGGGAAATCACACTTTCGCTTTCAAGCAAACAACGTGGCTGCTGCATGGCAGCTGGCAGAAGCAAATGCACACACTCACCCTCCATATAGTTTATATGCAAAAAGACTGCTAAACACTGGTTCTTAGACTATCTTCAAAATGAATTTAAAATGTGAATTTAGTGATGGGACAAAGTTTTTTCACTTCACAATGACATTAGAGAAAGGAATTCTATAAAAAACGAAGAGCTTGATCCACTCAGACATAATGTTTATTGGTTGTTTTGTTGTGCACTTGACTGACTTTTTACAGCATTTAACTTTCCAGAGTTTGAATCCTACACCTGCAGAAACCAGTGAGGGGATTTGGGTAAGGTGTACAAGCTTACTTTAGTCTTCTACTACTCCATTAGCTGATCTCCGCCCTCCATGTGAGCTCAGCTAGTGCCAGCTCATTGATTCCTTAACTAATCACTCTAATTAAAATGCCTTTTATTCATTCAGTCGTTTACATGCCAGTCTACTACTTTCTTTCAAAGATCAATTGCCACAGAAATATACAGAAATTATGCTGATCAGTTTTACAGAATTTCACATTTGTTTCCCTTTTCTTTTCTTTTTTTGCACAGAGATGTACATTTTAATAATTTTATTCCCCCCTCCTAAAATAAACTATACTATTTGATTAAATCACAATTATTGAGTTGATTTCAAGACCCACAGTATGCATAGACATGAAATGCAGCATATTTGTAGTTTTCCAGCTGAATGTTCTTAAGAATAGTTTGTCACCTGAGGAAATTGGTTTCCTGTTCATGCTGCATGTTATAAATCGTTTAATTGTCTTTGAATGTTTCAGCCAGTAAGAATTTACACCCTCATTATATGAAGAAATTAGAATAGTATAGTCATTAAATAATTAAATTATACTGCCAGAGAATTATACATTGTCTTAAGCTGTCTCCTTTTGATGGATGTCTGTTTATGACTCGTTCCGCTTAGAAATCCCTACAACATTTCTTTCCTGATAATATATCAATTTATCAGCAGAGATTTTTATGTTAATTTCCTTCCCCCTCCTCCTTAAAACAAAGTATCTCACTCCCAAACGATCTTGAACTAATTAAGCAAGCGTTAATTAAAAATTCAAGAGAGGATAAACGTGGTCGGATTGTTATGGAAACGTTGAAGTTAATCAAGCTTTCAAATTATTGATAACATCCTTAGTGCGGTGATCGATCGGGAAGACATTAAGTGGCAAAATAAAGCAGCGGCGTCCAAATTTGATGGCTACGTAAAGCAATGTGCAAAAACAATTAGTTGTATAATACATGATATTAGTCCACATGACATAGGGTATCTTTTGTGTCGGTGTGAACGCGCCCGTGCGCATGCACCTGCTCGCGGCTTGTGCACTTGGGTGCGTGCACGCAGGGAGGTGTTGGGAGGAAGGGATCTCTTTATCACAAAACGCCATTAATCAAATGCGCGCGTATAAAGTGCATTGTAAACTCCAGGAGACTGAGATATTGACGTGTGGTGATATGAATATTTCCCTCCTTTGCGCCTCTTTTAAAAGAAGCGTGTGTTTACATGTTTCTCCCCCTGCCTGCACGTCTGTTTACCCCGGTGTCAGAGCCTGTGTGGCATGTACTTACAAGGCGCTTCATCATCCCACCAGCGATAGGAGCAATTCACCCATAAAGTGGCTCTTTCGCCCATAAATAATATTCAAGTCTCTCTATTGTTAAGTGAAAAGTTGACTGGTGTTTGATTTTTTTTTCTTCTTCTTCTTTTCCGCGGCGACCTCGGGTTAGGACTCATACATCACGGGATGACAGCTATAGAAAGGCCCTAAATTAGCAACTAAATCGAATATTGATCAGCTATGTGCGGCCCTGCGAGTCGCACCTCCTTGCCGGTTTTTTTTTTCAGAGAAAAAGAGAGAGGGAGGGGGGGGGAGGGGGTTGGATGGTGGAGGGGTGAAGACGAGAGATACAGGGGGGAGGAGGGGGTGGTGAAAGGTGCTTCTCTTTGTGTTTGAGTTCAAGTGTTTGTGCATTTATTGTTTATTGCTTTGGTCAGAACCCTAATATCTGCCCTGTAATCTGGTTTTCAGTGTCATATATTATAGTTTTTGGATTTATAAGCAGATTAGAAAACAGTGAAACTGATATCAGCATCTGAGTAGACCCGAGATCTGTTTATCTCCTGCTTAAGGTGTCTGTCCATCAAGGTATCCTCCTTGTTTCCCGCCAAGCCAAATATTGCTCCTTACTGTTTACATAAAGTTCCGATGAAGCCCCTCATTACCCACTCTCCGATCGGCTCCTGTTTATGGATCATTGACTTTGTTGGCGCTGTTGCATCGACTTCCCTCTCATCCTCGCTGTTGGGACGAGTGGGAGGTCGCACGCTCTGGCAGCGGGGACGCGTTTGATGAAACGATCAAGCGCACTCTTTTGTCTCTCCCGGGAAGCATTTTGTGTCCGGGGCAGCGTTGAACCAAGCACAAGACCGGGGGGAGTGGGTCAAGGTTGCGCCGGGTCAGTGAGATTAGCCCCAGCGTGCTGTGTAACAAAGGGTCGGATCATCAGGTGTTGCGAAGTCTGGATCAAAGTATCGGGTGTAGGACAAGTGGGGCGTAAGGCAGGGATGAGCTGAGGATTACAGCAGGCTAATTGGAATGGATACTTTTCAGGCTCAAATACAGGCCAGAGTCTATTAGCTGTTACGTTGCTAATAGACCCTAATATTTGCCAATACTTTAAATGAAACTATCATTATTATTATGACGAACCCAGTCACACATTCATTCACCCGGAACTCCGTACAAATATTTAATGATAACAGATTCATCAAACTGGAAGTTTTATCAGCCTGCTGTAGCAGAAGGTTTGTGTCTCTGTCCATGGTGCTGAATTCCTAAACACCTCAAGTGGGTTTTCGCTCTCCGGAGTGCTGAAACTGAAGAAACAGGACTTGTTCCAAGTTTTCTCTGTTCCCTCATATATTACTGGGGAGTTTTACAGGCTTTAAGTGTGCACTCACCTCGACACTTTTTAAGGGGTTAGGCTATTATATCCGATAAACTGTCGCTGGACGACTAACAGGAAACCACAACTCATCCTGAAGAGGTCATATCGTTTAGCCTGGGGGTTCCCGAGCCTTGTCATACCAACAACCTTTTATACAAGCACACAACTAAAAACCTTGACTGCGTGTCTCAGAAGATACGTGTGTCAGCACATCCTGGAGTACCGTAGATAAAATCAGAGTAGTTGTCAAATAAAAGCTTAGTAAACCTCTAAAGAGTGATTAAGAAGCGTCTGCTATAAATCTTATAAATTTAGGATTTGTGACATTTGCATTATCATCTATCCCAAGTTTCTGTTTCTGTCCTTATAGCCGGGTATTATTAATTCTGTGTAAATAACAATAGCCTAATTATAAATCATAATTTACACAAATAAACGGAAATGGGGATGTGCTAAACAAAGCTGACGATGGTAACAGCTGAAATAGCTTTTGTCCCACCTAAAGGCTTATAACCAGCTAATTAGTATATGTAGTTTTCCTTCATTTGCCAAGTTACTGCCTTAATGTAACGCTATTAAAAGATTCAATAGCCTCAGCAACAAGTTTAAGTCTAATAACACGATAAACGCTGGGATGCAAAACAATACATATGTTGGTTGCTTTTGCTTCTACTCTAAAATATGTTCAACTTATTGCACCACACAGCCAGCAAAACTAAATGAATCACTGAAGTGATCCCAAAATATTAGCGTGCATTAATCCGCGCGCACTACATCTGCAAAAGTAAAACAATAGAAACGAAGCTCGTGTAGCTACAGATAATGCGCTTTACTGCGTGGCGTTACAACTATATTTAGCTGTTATCAAGCAGTCTGATCGATGGCAGAGAGCTGCAGGGGGAGGCAGATGAAGTTAAGTTGGTCGGAGATACAACGCGCGCCCTCCCCTCCTTCACGCGCCTCTCGGGCTACTCGCAGCTCCTCAGAAGTCTGCTCGAGGACATTCCGGGAACCATCTGTTTCCGGCAGAACGCCGTGCGCGGGGCATGCAGGAAGTGAGGCTCACAAATTTGCAAGGAAAGGTGGTTGTCTGCCAAGGCGCACGTTGTGAAATACCGCCCTCCCCCTCATCGCTTGAACCCTTATCTGTCTTGTTTTACACCTAACAGGAGAAATGAGGTGTTGCAGAGCAGAACGGAACATCAAGCTAATAACTCTGCAGGAGGAGAGGGTGTCAGATGAGAACATTTTGTATACAGTGCATCAAGAGATACTCATAGCAGTTTGGGCTGGAGCTCCTACACACAGTTCACAAAGACGACATTTCTTTTCTGAATATGGAGGAAATTTATTTATAACTATCTTATATCTTTATATTCATGAGTTGACTTTTTTTTGTTCACATATCAGTTAAGTTAATCCATCCTGAAAATAGTTTGGTGAGTAAAAATCAGTTCTCCACTTGTTTCCACAGCCGGGTGTGTTTTCTCCACCTGCAAAGATGAAATGATGTGGCCTGCAGAAACATCCCTTCACACAAAAATAACCTGCAGACTCTTAACAGTGAGTGGAAAGAGTTAACAGGATCATCGCCTGAGGGCAAGGAAAAGGGTTTCCATTCATGTGTATTGAAAAGAAATGGTCTTTCTCCATTATACACATTGTAGGGTTTTTCCTTAATTTGCTGCTGTTTCATTATAAGAATTTCTGTGTGAAAAACAACCACTCATATATTTAAAATGTTTTCTCAATGCAAAATCTGCAGTTTTATTCCCAACGTGACTGACTTTACTTTTGAGTTTACAAACCGCAAGATGCTCCAGTATGTGTGTGCTATTTGTACAAAGTAGCATTATCCAATTATGGAACACACACTGCATCTTTAAATAACTTTAGAATGAGAAACATTGCAGCAATTATGCCAGGTACAATGCCAATTAGCAACAATCCTCAGCCATAAAACAGGTCTGGCAATTAGCACGTTGATCTGTGAGTTTTCAGCAACCATCAGCTCAAAATAAGGCAAAATATTTGTGAAAAAAGTTTCAATCAACAAAACTTTAAAATAAGGAAAAGTCTTTGATATTAAATTCAGATGCTGTCAATAAATAGTAGCAGCTGTCTGAGATATGGATATGATGGACATATTAAATTAGGTTTTAAAAGACTGACAGACTAACTTCAAAAGAGCTTACT
This sequence comes from Pseudomugil tenellus, assembly GCA_037177515.1. Classification (NCBI taxonomy): domain Eukaryota; kingdom Metazoa; phylum Chordata; class Actinopteri; order Atheriniformes; family Pseudomugilidae; genus Pseudomugil; species Pseudomugil tenellus. The sequence goes on along the minus strand of JBAMHX010000007.1, from coordinate 10,071,663 downwards.
GATTTTTTATTTTCTCCTTTCATGATGAACCAGTAGTTATTTTAGTACCCATGTATGTCCTCACTAAATATAATGTATACTTCTTTCCGTAATACTAAACACTGAAATAAATAAAATCTAAGTAAGGTTAAACATCTCAAATCAAGGACATATGTTTATTTTTTCAAGTTTAAGTTAATTATTCTTACTTAGAAGGTTTTTTTTTTAATTGTTTTTTACTTGTTTTAGAAATTCAGACAGTGTTATTAGCCATGACATGTAGAGGTGAAGAAAAAAGAGAAGCAAAGGAAGTAGTGCCATAGAAAAAAACAGCACCACAAACACAAAGTTGAAAGTAGTGGAGAGAAAGAGAGAGAGAAGGAAAGAGAAAGGGAAGGACGAATGAGGGATAATTGCATTAGAAAGAAGAGAGGGCCAAAAGGAAGGAAATGATTAGAGGAGAAAGGACTGATATCCAATAGAGAGAAGGAGCAATGGAGGAGGGAATGGGAGGGAGAGGAGGGTTCACTTACTGCCCGCCGTTCAATACATACTGACACTCTTTCTGTGTGTCAATACACACCATGTGTGTGTTGTGGTACAGGTCTGTTAATACTAGCTTAGCGTCCTATCTCACTTGTCCCGGCCATGCTCTCCCAGGAGCTTTCATGTCAGTCTTGTTTGTTTTGCGTCTCTGATTTCCTCTTAAACTTTGTTGTTGTTTACTTTCTAAAATGAGAAGTTGACCATAAAAACACCAGTTTTAGCTCTTTCAGATACCATTAATATTTGTTTGGTTTTATTGGGGTTGTCATTCATTGAATTCCCATTTCATAAGATCCAAACCATCATTACATGCTGTCATGATTGGTTGTTTGGATGCTATTTAAGATATAAGCTCAATTTTGATACTTTACTCATCCTCTCTTTGTTAGACGTGTTCTCTTTTTTTTCATTTGTCTTTTTCTTTCACCTTGAATATCTCTTGCTTCGAACTTATATTATCTTGCCACATATCTCCTGTCCCTCCCCATCTATCAATCGTTTCACTCTTCACTCCCTGTCCTTTCTTACCTCCCCTTTTCCAGGCAGCCTACCTTTTGTCATTGACCCCTGCCCTGGGTGTCTGGGCATTGACTGGCTTTCTACGTGTCACTGGAGCTCCCTGTCAATACTTACCAGGTTTGGCCACCCTCTGCGCTGTGGTCAGTCATGGAGAGAGAGAAAGATGCACCAGATGGTCGACAGCACTAGGAGATAAAATTAAAATGAATGAAAAGGAGAGTAAAACAAGGAAAGATGGGGAGGGAAATGGCAGAGTGTAAAGCATCTGGTCAGTAAGCGATTTCAAATGTTACGCTGTGTTATAAATTTAAATTTTTCAAATGAAGCTTTACTATATTTGTGTTTTTTAAGTGTCATTCACAGAATCACATGAAGGCTACCCTACAAAATCCCACAATCCAATTCAGAATTTCACTCTTGTAATAATATAACATTTTTACATACTATACAGATGCAGCTGTTACACATTTTACAATCTATAGACTTACAATAGATTTCTTTCTGCCTCTGCATTCCTGCAGAAACACTGGCACATTCTTTAGACAGGAGGTTCCAAATTTTTTTGCAATGACATGTAAAAATCAATACAGTCTCACATGATACACTGCAGGACACTAAAACATTTTAGCATCACCAACAGCTGCAAAATCAGCTGTATTAACTTTAACTGTGCAAATTTTTACCACAAGTTTAGTCCTCAATTTCATTATATAATGTTTTTCAGATTAATTATCCTTTGCAGACATGTTTATCCAAAGCAACTTTAAGTGAGATTCACATTTATGGGTAATGATTCATCATCTTTGCCAAGTAGGTTCGGACATGTTATCTGGAATTTTTGGGATTCCATCCTGCAACCTTTAGACCAAACTCTGCTTTTAACATATGTGTGGTATATGGCTTACCAAAATAATTACACATTTATCTTTAAAAAAAAAAAGGAAACACATTTTTTAAATATAATGGCAGTTTGCTTTTTTAAAAGTCTTTTAGTTGAGAATTGTACATGGCATTTGTTAAAGCATATGGACATTTCAAAGCCAGCTACAGTAAAAGCAGAGGAGCTTATAAATTAGCAACAGGTGAAACTGTGTATGTGGTAGAGGTGGTGGGGGGTGTAGTAGTAGAGTAATAGTCCTGTTGTCAGGAAAACACAGCCTCATTTCCTGTTATTATTTCTTGTTGTAAATTACTAGTCAGTTGTTTTGGATAAAAACATTTACTAAATTTAATGTGCATTTCTGCAACATAACTGGGTATAAAAAACCATTTTCATTATATTTACCTTTTATATACATATATATATATTATATTTCTTATCCATTTGCTTAATGGGAATAGTGTGTCCCCTTTGTCTTTCAGCGATCAAGCCATGTAGCCATTTAACTAGGGACCCTTTGGCAGGTCTCTTCTTCTTGATCCCTAAAAGAAAAGAAGTTTAATAAGTAGTGATACGAACAAAAAAGGAGATTGGGATTTTCTCCAAAAGAGCATCTCAGACAAGCAAGTTTTTTTAGATGTAAAATCGAGAGTTCAAAACAATATTAAAATACAGCTAGTGCAACAATATAAGACTAACATCTCTCATTTTAAACAAAAAAATAGGAAACACTTCCAGATATTACCGCAACATCTGTAATGATTTTAATGTTTTTGTGTAAAGCACTTTGAACTGTTGTGTACATGAAAGGTGCTTTACAAATAAACCTCTCTTGCTAACAATTAGAGCATCTGCAGAAGTCAATACGCATGCACAGGATCAAATAACTAAATGGTTGTCCTTTTAAGTTTTCAGGTGACACTGCATTAGAAAAGAATGAATTCTATAATTGAAATCACGTTCTAGACACAGAAAGACTTCTAAAAACTACTGTAATTGGATGCAATTGATCGCTAGAGCTAGTACAGTTTAAAGTCTACCAGCAAAGAAATTATATGAATAAAGATGTTGACTTCATTGAAGACTCAAGATGAAGTAAGATGAAATCATGCACGCTCTGTCCTCCAGGTTAAAGGGGAAATCTATTCAAAAAGCAACTTGGAATGGTGAAGTTTAATGTGCACCAGTAGGGTAACAAACACATCTGGTGAAGGAAGCAGTATTAGTGGAAAAAATGTTCAGATTTTGAAAAAAAAAAAACACCTAGATGATGCATTTTCGGGTGGGGAGGGGGGATCTTTCTTATTTTATCTAACAGTCTCACACCACATTTTGTTAAATGACTCCATAGTTAAAGTCCATCCATCAAAACTGTTCAGCAGCTGAAAGATTTTAGCTCCAGTACTGCAGCAGTTAATCCATCCAGTTCTTGAATGTTTAGTGGTTGTTATTAAAAGAAGATTTGAATCAACACAGTGATGAAAATGCTCCTGTTCTCTTGATTTTATGTATGTATTTCTTTACCTGGTTCTGTGAAATCATATGGTGCTGTCATATAAAAACTACTATGCATATGTGTCTCAAATCAGGTTTTGAGGTGACATATTATTCTCCACAAACAGAATCATCTACAAACCATGTGGGCATCACTCCCTATTTTACAGTCAACCCCATCTGCAACATGCTCGGCCTCCCATTCCCTCTTCCCCTCTTTCCTCTTTACTCTTTTCATTTCCTCTAATCTCTCACTCCCCCTTGCTCTACCTCTCTGTCACTTTGATTTCCCTATCCACTGGCCTGTGGGATGTGTGTATGTGAGTGTGAGAAGGGGTGGGGGTGTGCGTGTGTGAGCATGTTTATTGTCTGTTAAGGGAGCATGACTTAATTGTGTAAAACAGTTTCACAATCGTAAGTGAATCAGTGGATGTGTCCTTTAGCACATCAGTAGACGTGGCATTGGAATTACATGCAATGTCTCATGTAATCCACGTACGTAAGAAACACAGGCGTTTTCTACTTAGGCTGCACATGTCCTGATGCATTCTCTGCTTTGTATAAAGAGGTTTCTCATGCATACATACACAGCTGTCTAAGAATATGAGTGTGCATGGCTTTGCAGTGGCTCCTGTGTTATTTCCAGTGTATGTTTTATGTATATGTGTGTGTCTGATGATATGTGTGTATGAATACATGTGAAAATACATGTATTTCTGCTTATGTGCATGCATGTGTGTGCTTACGCCCCTGCGTCTGGGCTTGAGCTCGGATGGGCCTGTTTATATGAGAGTAGACAGTGTGTGCGAGGAGAGCAGGGGAGTGAGAAGGACGTAACAGCAGTCAGGGTGGGGGGAGAGGCTGCACCAGGCCGAGGGGCCCCCCTCTCGTAGACAGTTTGACTGATGACATGCATTAAACAGTTAATCTGTCTGATTGAATGTTTGCTTCCTCTAAATTGAAACATTAAACAACAAGGCGAGAGTGAGAGGGAGGGGAGAGCCCGAAGAGGAGAGAGGGATATGGCTTCATCTATTGCCCAAATCATGCAAAGCATGAGACTGGAATATATAATACTGTCCTGTGAGCCAGAGAAAGGGGGGTGCGAGAGGAGCAGAGAGATTGGAAGGGACAGAGTGGGGAGTGTGAATGAGGGAAAGAGAAAACAAGTGAGGGAGAGTGATGAGAATAGAAAGGTTTTTGGTAGATAGAGGTGACATGAAGGGGGTGGGGGAGGGGGGGGTCTCTGAGATGCAGAGGATCCAACTGAATAGGCCCATAGAGAGAACTTCCTCTTAGTTATGGCAACAAAGTGTGAGCATTTATTATGATTACGTCTTTTTTTTAAATTAATTCTTCAGCAGCTTTGACGGATTTGTTCTGAAAGTCAGTCAGATTTTGGATTTAAACCTTTTATCGTTCGAAAGGCTTTATTTTCTGGTATTATGTTGCAGGCAGAAAGACATCAGGGAATTATTAGTATTTACTTAACTCTTATTAGTTTCTCAGATCATGATTTCTCTCAGATATCCATCCTTATATTGTCAGCTTTCTCCTAGTAGAGCTGCACACTGATAATATGCATGATGATTTTATTAGTATTTCTAAACAGATGTGTGTCCCCAGCAAGAAGCCCATTTAAACAGAAGCTTGTATTTGCTAGCTTGAATATCAATATTAGTAAAGCATGCGTTATTCTGGATGTGTAGCTGCAAATTGTAGACCAAATAGATTTTTCAATGAATAATTGTGCAGCAAAATGCTTGATTTTAAAGTTTTAATTTTAATTTATGAGAGTAAGAAAGACTGAAAGACCAACATATAAATGAAATGTAACTTTTTAACAGCTGTTGCTACAAAAATGCTGCAAGTAGATTGGAAGAAATTGGGTGACCCCCTTGATGGTAATGTGATATGTCATTTAGCCTTAGCCCGACCCTGTCCCTTCCCTAGGTTAGCCATCGGCACAACGCTGCAAATGGTCTTCCCTTCCTTTTGTCTCAAGTGCATATTCTCCTCAGTCAAAATTACCATCATTTTCTCCAATGGCTGATTTCGGTCCAGCTCTAAGACTGCGGAATAATTGCACAAACAGACATCTGCTAGGTGCTGATGAGCACATGAGCTTAAAGCCATTTTACCACCTAACAGTCTACAGCCAGAAAGAAGGGAAAAAAACAGTGGAAGATGAAAACATTAATGGATAGGTTGCAGGATGGACGGATAAATTGATAGATCTTTTAGAGAAGGTCAAACTTCTGTGCCCACACGCGGGACCATCATGAAGAGAAGAGAAATTGATTGCCGCTCACAAAGGCGCTGAAATGACTAGAGAAATTATTTTCTGGGCAATGAACATTCTAGGAGGTGTGGAGGGGGAAGGAGAGACAGCTGCGAGAGAGTACGAAGCTTTCTCAAAGGCTACAAAATGGCTCAAGCAAGATACTGTCTAGTGCAGCTATTGCTGAAAAAGATCCCTAATTGGATCTTCACCCGATCTCCAACAAGTTGGCTGAAGGATTGTTTGTGTATGTGTGCATGGACAGTGTGCTCTTGTGTGTTTGTCCACAGATAGCTGTGTGATTTAGGATTACTTTACAAGGTCTCTAATTAAAGGAGATGCTATTCAGAAAGAGGCTTCCTATCTGTTGTGCTGCAACTGTCACGCTGAAAACACTCATTGGTTTGTCATCTGCTTGTCGAAACATAATTGATCAGCTGTTTGGCTTGCAAGAGCTTTTCAAAATAACCCTGCAGAAGAAAAAGAACTTATATGACACCCCTGTGGTAATGTTTAACCACTAAAATGACCTGTCAAGGTTTGGGCTACTTCATTGAGGTCATGGTGCAGGAAACTGGAAGAAAACAAGGAACTTCTCTGTCAAGCCAACATGTTTAGCACAGAATAGGAGAGATTCTCACTGAAAATCACAAACATTATCCTGCTGACTTTTTTTCACTTTTGGCTAAACTTTGAACAATACTTCTACATGGAATACGATCCAATTCAGGCACTTTAACAGCCACATCGGACTAATGTGCTGTACAGAATGTTAAAATAAAAACCATTAAACAGTTGTAAGATATAAAACAACACAATGACACAATCTGGAAAGTACAAAACTGGTTTGAGAACACATGACGGGACTGAATTTATAGACAAGCTAAAATAGGCTGCGGAAACCCAAAGCTGAACCACTAAACTAAACCAAAAACCAAAGCGAAACCCGCACATTATCACAACAATGTTTATTTCCTGCCACAAGCAATATTATAATCTTAGAAACACTCTCTTCTGTAGCTACATCCATTTGAAGTTGCTATAGACATAGAAGGTCCAATGTTATATAGTTCAACAGGGTATTATTGGGCTTGTTCATTGTGTAAGCTTTTCTTCTTAGAACCATGAAGCACATTTGCACTGACATCCTCATATTTAAGGGGGATAAGCTAGTGTGGTTTATAAGCCTCTCTGTTTTACATTTAGCCACATATAAGAGGGTGTGTATGTCAGATTTTCTTTTGGTTTGTTTGGACATCGCATTTCCATTTGCTCTGGGATTGTTTTTTTATAAGCTTCAAGCATAGGACAAACGTTTAAGACTATGTCTCAGCCCATTCTTACCCAGAATCAATGCTAAACTTGTCACAATTTAAGAAATGTTCCTGATGATTTTAAAGATCTAAACTCATCTGACTTATGAAAGCTATGGTATATGACTTGATAAAATATATATTTCCCTACTTCTTTCCTCTGCCTTTTGCCCTCTGTTCCAGCTTTGGTCATCTTAAGTCAAAGAAAACAAAAACTAACCAGGAATCAGGGCCAGTAGGAAGGGATAATCGGCGAGTAAGTCGTGCAACATTGTACTCTGTTCCCAGCAAATAGCACAATTTGATGTATCATTAGATTCTACGTAGTTAATCAATGTTATGTGCCATCTAACCATGGGAAATATTTTTACCTTTGCCAAGGCGGAACAAGTGATTCAATTTTGGGGGTGATCCGGATCACCGCAGGGATCCAGGAATTTTTTTAAAGGATTCTTTACTGTGGCGAGAAAGCAATAATTTACCCATTAGAGCTTCTAGCTCAAACATAATGCCCACGATCATTGGGGAAAAATTACAATGGCTTGGCGGAGGCCTGTGCTTTTTGAGTGCTTCTGGTTTCATTTTGTAACTGGATTAAGTTACCTTGACCAGAACTGGCTGGAAGAAGAGATCTCAAATGTCAGCGAGGCCTTCCTGACTTTATAAAAATATAAGAAATTAATCAAGTGAGTACAGATTATAAGTGGTAGTTATTTTTATGTATTTTATTGGTTAAATGAGTGCAGTGTTGATGGTCTGAATGTGCTTGTAATCCCTATTTGAGCATTTTGAGGTTACAGCATCTTGTGCACAAATGTGGATATTTAGCAGGATTTCTTTGACAAGAACGGGTTTTTCTTTGTTGAGGTTGGTTGCATTTCATGCTCTCAGTTACTTTATTTTAAAACTATTGGTTGCTTTGAATAATGTTTTTAACTTTAGTTTCTCCTGAACAAATACAGTAAGATGGGCCTCAAGTGTTGTCACCGCTATCATTTCTCTAATTTATGCATCACAAATGTACAGAAAATGTCCATCATTGAGGCATGAGTGAATTCTAAACAACACACAAACTGCCCCAAGAGACTTCAGCTAAATTAATTTTCATCACATTACAAGAGCCAGAGTGCCTGAGTACTCCCCCACAAGACCTTATCCCAAAAATTACAGCATAAAGGAATCAATCTCATTCATTATCGGGGTTTGTGCCAAAATTCCTTTTTAGATGAGGGATAACAAGTGATCTCTCGACACATGGACTTTACACAAACTTATGATTGTGCTTGGCAAATGCGACAATTCGAATGAATCTATCACCTCCAAAATGATCTTGTCTTCTGGCAGTTCTCACTTTTGATGACATTGGGGCCCCTTCCTCCTCCCCATGTAGCCTAATGACACTCAGATTGATAGGGACCTTCACCAGCAGCCCAACAAATGGCCCAGCATCAGGACCAGAGGAATGGAGCACAGTGGCAGATATGTAGATTGGGAGGGTGCAGACAGAGATGGATCAGGGGGTTTATGTGTGGATAAACAGAGTGAGGTTGATTGCTAGCACAGAGAGGGGCCATTACTGCGAATCCACATGCTAATCATAATGAATCACTTACTTATTAAGCGTTAATTATGGCACGCAAATGCATCCTATGCAGGCGAGAAAGCAAAGAGGCAGGCGATGGTGCTTGCCACTGTTATGGGGGGGGGGGGGGTACAGAAGGAGGAGAGCAGGCCACATTAATTTATTCTTATTTATTAATTTCCTTAATTAAAACAACAAGGCTGTGGAATAGCAGTGTTTTCTTTGGGTGAAACAAATGAAGGCCCTAGAAAAGCAATATGAAACCAGGCGTGGCCTGGTGTAAATATTAAATCATGTGAACTGATGGTGCTTGTTCAGCTGTTCATTATTAAAATAGCTTTATCCAATTGGGCTGCCCCCTCTTACCCCTTTTCTTTGTTATTATACCGCACAGCAGCACCCCCTCTGTCACAGCACACACACATACGAACTCATGTGTTCTGGTAATGTGGATGGCAGATTTCATCATCATTATTCAGTCAACGGTTTATGTGCCACCCACACAATAAACCACAGTTCCTCCTTGAACGCATCCTCATGAAAAGCCATATCTTCCCAGTTTGATTGCAAGATGTTTAGACCTTATCCACGTTGCTGTGGAGTCTTTATTTTTTTGTCAGTTTTTTCTCTCACACAGAATCTAAAATGCATCACCTATTTTCACAAATTCATCCATCTCATCGTTTTCCTCCCTCCTTTTCCACACCGCCTTCCCTCAATTTCCTGATCTCCTCCTCGGTCCCGTAGTGGTCCACCTGAGCGGGCGGGGCGCGGTAATGGCGTTAATGCCCGGTAATGTGGGCCAGATATTATAATCTCGACACTGTCACATTGCGTTAGCCGCGGGAGACTGACGTGTCAATGCCACGGCGAGCAGGTGACGCGCGAGGCTCAGGAAGCGTGGCCCGGTAATCGCACAATACAGACACATTTATTTTAGAGTTGAATATTTTGACCACGCATGCTTTCCCCGCACTTCAGCAGGCTTTGGTCCGGTCTGAGTAGGCACTATGCAGCATGGAAAACTTTTTTTTTTTTTATCATATTTATCCAGCAATTCTCTGAATTCTAATACCTATTTCTTTACATTATTCCAACAGTTTAAGTGTCATGTCTCCTAAACTTAAAGAGACCTGTCATTTGAGATTTTGATTTAAAAATCTTGTGGATACAGGTATCAATTTTATTGCTATTATAATACTATGTATACTACGCATTTGAAATGATTAATTAAACTATTTGAATCGAACAGTAGGCTTGCAAATGAAGGGTATTTCATAGCTGTTCTCACTCTGTCTGCATCTGGTTATCAACTTTCTTGCAAGGAATACAACTTGAGATGCTCCAGATATGTTTACTTTGGAGGATTTTCACTACATAGGTTTGCTGTGTCATGGGTATGCTGGATTATTATAAAAAATTAAATGTCAGTATTTTTTTGGCATTACAAATATAATATTTTTACATTTACACCCCTATTTTGACTCTTCTTTATTCATCAAGAAACCAAGACAGCTTAATAAAAACAAAGCCATATTTGTTAGCAATAGATTGATTTTTCAAGTTTTCTTTTGATATTGTGAAAGCATCGTAATCGAATGCTTTGAAAACAATTATGTTGTGAAAATATGATATTGCGATCACCTCAATCTCAATTTATATCACCATGTATATGATCACAAAGCAGCACGCCATACAGCCTGGAAGTCACCTGCATACACTCCATTCAATATGTGGCATTTTCACTGTTGTGTTCTCTGTTTTTATATTGACCCACATCATTTATACAGGCTGTGCAGTGGGATTAGAATGAGTCTATGTAGATCTTTATTTATTCATTTAATTCTCTTTTCACCTGACCTTTACAGGTAAAACTGAGGAACTCCCCAGGGCAGATGTCAGTGGTTTATTTGGTTTACTCCAGTAGATCAGGGACAGCCCGAAACAGTGGCCAGGGGTGGTCAGTGCCCCCTGACCAACAAGGTGGCCACCCCTCTGGCAACCCAGATTTTTTTTCATTTATACTAATATTTATAACATGGTGCAGCATGCTATGTTTATATCTGCATGTCAAAGTCACAGGTTGCGTCCTACTAAAAGGTCTTTAGAGCAAGGTCGCAGAAGTGGAGGGATCTGTGAGCAATGTTACTATTGTGAACTTAAAATGGACATAATCACTTCAGATTAACATTGAAACAATGGTTTTATTCCAAGTGTTGTCTGTTGGAGGAAGTATAGTCTTAACATGTGGATGTAAGAGGATGTACTGCTATCAAAGTGGATGTACTGCTATCACAGTATAAGTAATGTTAGCTAGCCTAGTTAATGTTAACATTGTTAGTAAGCTATAGCTTTTCCCTTAAAACCGATAGCGTTTTGTCATGTGATCAAAAATGTGAGCTAACTCAAATTAGGTGCATGTTCCTGTTACATCCGTTAATGCTACCAAGCTAGCATTAGGCAGTGTCCATCTTTTTAAGTATACATTAGCACACATAACACTTGTCTGCTAGTTAATAACATTATTAGCATTATCTACATTACATGGAAGACATTTTCATATCACCTTGCAAATTTGTCTTTAATGCTAGCTGACATTAGCTGGCTGAGTGACACTACCCAGACAACTAATGTTACACAAAGTTAGCGCTGTAGCCTCACAGCAAGCAGGTTGCCGGTTCGATCCCCGGCTCGGACGGTGGCCTATCTGTGTGGAGTTTGCATGTTCTCCCCGTGTTAGCGTGGGTTCTCGCCAGGTTCTCCGGCTTCCTCCCACAGTCCAAAAACATGCACCTTGGGGATGGGACTCTAAATTGCCCTTAGGAGTGAGTGAGTGTGTGTGCATGGCTGTGGCCCTGTGATAGACTGGCGACCTGTTCAGGGTGTACCCTGCCTCTCGCCCGTTGTCTGCTGGGATTGGCCCCAGCCCCCCTGCGACCCCGTTCGGGAATAACAAACTGGATGGATGGATGGATGGATGGATGGATGGATGGATGGATGGATGGATGGATGGATGGATGGATGGATGGAATGTCTATTTGCAGCTTCTACAGTTAAATTTCAGAGAGAGAAACTTCCTTATTTACAAGAATTTTAATATTTATCTGCTTCCAAGCAAGAAAAAGAACAACACTGTATTTGAGATAAGCTCTTAGTGGTTACATATGTTTCAGTGGCATTCTAGCAACTGGGTGTTCCTGTATATAATTTCTACCCATTTCTACCTTCATGGGTGCACAGTTCAGCAGTGATTCATGCACGTGTGTAATTGAGTGTTAATAAAAAGTGTGTCCGAAGTGCGTGTAATTGTGTGTTTTCAGGACCCACCATGTGTGAGCTTATGTGTAATTGGGTGTTATCGATGTTGTGAGAGTAAGTTGGGAATGAAAGGGCAAATGGACAGGTTACTGTCCAATTGCACACGGAAAAGTTGAAAGCACACAGGCACACATGTGGAGATGGAGATTATTTATACACAGTATACACAGTAAAAGAAAAAAACTTATTTATGTGGTACATCAAACATTTAACATAAAAGAAGGTCAGTACCTTTAGAGTACTGCTAAAAGTATAAGACAAAAAAGCAATATGAAGTTCAGGATGTATAAAGGTGAAGTGTATACGTCAGCAAAACAATAGAATTTTTAAAAAAAAGTATGAAAAATATCAACATTGTAGTATTTCAGCTGTTTGTAGAACTGTGCTCTTCTGTACAGGTAGCCGGCTTGGTGGACACGGTCCCCAGTGCTCGGATAACTAAGGGTACAGCTGTTGCTTTCACCCTCCAGGCCTTCTCCAGTTCTTCCTTGAGGCCTTGGTACTTGTCCAGTTTCTCATGTTCCTTTTTCCTGATATTTCCATGATTGGGAATGGATTTATCGATCACTACGGCTTTCCTCTGCTGCTTATCCATGATCACTATGTCCGGTTGGTTGACCATCGCCATTTTGTCTTTCTGGATTTGGAAGTCCCACAGGAGCATAGTCCTCTCATTCTCCACCATCTTGGGAGGTGTCTATGGATGTAGGAGTCTCTAGTTCATGTTCTGCACAGATGTTTCAGTACGCTATGCTGGCTACCTAGTTATAACATTCATTGTATTCTTTGCCACCATGTATCTGGTAACCTGTCAAGTTAGTCTGTTTTATTTATATATATAATACCCAAGATGTGTGTGTCGTAGTTGTACGGTGTGAGGTGGAGGTGCTGTTTAATTGGTGCAGGCTGGCCATCGATCCCTCCCGCCCAGCCTAATGAAGGCCTGATTGGTTTGTGAGAGCTGGCTGGTTCTGCTTAGCTGCCTCAGCCTGCTGCCCAGGCTGCTCTCACTACAACACACTCACTGAATCCAACATCATTCTCTGCTTTTGCTTTCATCGTCTCCTGTTTTCTCTGTCCTCAGCTTTACATTTTTGTTCTGACTTTATCGTCCTACTGTAACTCTTCCCAAATTCCTGTCTTTACGTCCGTTATGAACTCATTACCACTGAATTTCACAAAATTAATTATAAAGTGTTACATTTATTGGTACCAAAAGGGCCTTAAATGGACCTTGTAGCCTCAAGCCTGCCCCCAACTTTGTAACATTTTTTATCAACTTTAAAAAGTGTCAATAATGTCTGTGATATTGTCTTTTGACATTCCCATGTGCAGATATCAAAGAGCCTCATACTCCATGTGAGTCTTCCCTCTCTATGGCATGAACTATGTCCTGTCTCTTGTCTCCATCACTGAGTCTCTAGTGTCAGTGTCTGTCTGCCTTCATCTGTCAGCCTACGTGCAGACCAGTCAGTCAGTCAGATGTCACAGAGCTTCGCTTGTCATGGCAGTGCCCATAAATGTCTTTTTGTGTCGTTCAGCTCTCTGCAGACACAGGCATTACACCACCCTGTTAATAGCTTTGTCAGATGGCCTTTTCACAGAGCCAGTCAGGAAGACAGACAGCACTACTATCAGACTGTGTGTGCGTGTCTTTGTGCATGTGTACATGTGTATGTTTCAGTCACGGGTGTCAACCCTCTGTTCAGGAAATAAAAAGCCACTGAAGTATCTACCACAGTCATGTATCAGCAAAATTCCTCTGAGTGGCTTTTCAGTCAGGTAGCAGAACACTTGTCCCATTCTCTCCCTTGGGTGTCAGACAACACATCTGTTTTCGGGTTGTATCTTGTTTCTCAAATGCTATACATCAAAGTTACTCAAAACTAACTTATCAAGTAAACAAAGTGTTTTTCCCATTATCCCCATGATGTCAACTTTTATCTATTTTAAGCCTTAATTTAACATGATTGTCTTTTAACATGATCCTGGCTTTGAGCCCACATATTTTAAGTTACCAAAAAACATGTGCCTGTATACTACATTTTTGTTAATCCTCAATTCCTAATGATGCTTAATGTCTTTGGTCAAGACACTTGGCGCTGTGCAGACAATTTACATTAGTTAGCAATTTGCATGTCACAAGTTAACATGGCCAGTTTTATTCTAAATGGGACTGTGGTTTTACAAAATATACATTGTAGTGTGTTAAAAAATGCCCTAAAACTGTTGTTTGATCCACAAAATAACTTATTAGTTGATGTTATGGGTGAGAAATGAGGAAATAATACATACAACACTTCACAACATTGGTTAAAACAAGAATATGTTGTTATAACATGACTTACTTTCAAATATATTTTTAATGTATTTTTCTGGTTAACAGATATTAAGAATGTCAGGCATCCTGTGATCATTTTCTGGAGTGTTTGGACTTGAAGAATGTATGACAATATTATTCTGATAGCAAACAGAGACACACAGACAGTGTAAAAAAGAGACAGTAACATATGTATTTATATGCATTACAAAAAGAATCAACAGACTGTAAAACTGAGCCCACTTTGGCAGTTGCAGTTTATAGCAAAAGGGTGTCGTGAGCCCATGACACAGCATTGATCAAACTGCCTTTCAACCTGTGGTACATCTTTATTTCATGACTGTTGGTCTGGTAGGGTAGTCGACACCTCTGGCCTCATATACCACAGTCCTCACCCCTCCAGCCCTTGCCAACAAACACACAACAGCATACACTGCGATAAGTGGTGTGTGTTTACAGCTTGTTCATTTCCACTCTCCAGCTCTCAGCTGAGAAAAAGAACGGGGGAGAGTGGGGGAGAAAAGAGACAGAAAGGTATAAACGATGGGGAGAGAAAAGGGGCTATCGGAAAGGAGAGGGAGGGTTTGTGGGGAGTGTTTTTGTCCTGAGAGAAATAGCCCTCTGGGTTGTAATTGGAGGTGGAGAGAGGAGGACACAGGGAGAGAAAGAGTGTGAGGTAGAGGAGGGAGGAAGAGACAGGAGAAATTGCTTGGCTGAGGCTGTGTGGGATGATAGTGTTTTTGACAGGTAAATAAGGCTGTGATTGTCGACAGTTACACTGCACCTCACTGACCCTCACACACACTGGCCTCTTCCATCTATATTTCACTCTGACACACATGCTGACTCTTTGCCTTGTTCATCTCTTTGCTTGCACGCACACAAATGTGCATGCACTCACACACACAAACACACACTGTGATTATAACATAATATAAAGTTTGTTGTGATAATTTGTTGTTTTAAACGCATAATCGTGCTGAAGTTACTTCAAAAAGTCCCTTTTTTATTGAAAGTCTGAACACGCCAAAAAAGCTCCCACCTGTCATTTCTTTCTGGCAGTGGTCTTAAAGTTCATTTCTCAAATGCTGAACCTTCATGACATTTATCACATGAAAATGCTTCAAAATGCACTTTGTATTATCAAAAATGAAACATGGAGAAAATAACAGGAAACAGTATCAGAAATAACAGTTATTTCCCCATCTTTGACACAAAATAGAGCAAGATAAACTTCACATGTATGTTGCAGGGTTCATTGCAAGATAGATGGAT
>JBAMHX010000007.1:10042596-10056101 GCA_037177515.1 Pseudomugil tenellus | reverse complement strand
GATAGATAGACTGCTGTCGTCTCTAAAACACCACCAGTGGTATCTCTTCTTCCTACCCCCGTTTTCTCCTTCCTTCTATCTTCCCATTCTCTTTTATCAAGTCAACAACCGCCTCCCCCTTCCCTCCTGCCTGCCCTTGCCTCCCTCCTCTCCTCTCCCCTCGCTCACTCCCTCTCTCCCTCTCTCACTTCAATCTCAAGTGTTTTCAATTTTATTCTAGAGTGGAATTAACTACCCCCGATGTCAAATTGCCGACGAAATCGATAATAATATCTTTACAAAAGAGGATATTCCAGTCTCTCGCGTCGGCTTTTGAAAAATGGAAAATTTAGCCGAGATTGATTCATTAGTTGACACGTTATAGGACGGTATAAGTATTGATCGCGGCCTGTCATGTCCCATCTCGGCTAATCGAAGCTGAGGCGCTCTGTCGATGGGCGCATTTTTCATAATTCCGTCGCCGGGGAGAGAGACCAGCCGGCAGAGGCGACTGCAAGGCACAGAGAGAAAAGGAGGAGAGTAGGCTATAGGGGGGCAGAAAAAAAGATAAAGAGTGGGGGGGGGGGTGACTTCAGGGGGGAAATAGGGTAGGGGGCAAAGAGTGGAAGAGTGAAAAAAGAAGCATGGGGTGGGAAAAGGAGAAAAGATAAAGAAACGAAGATAGACCAGTTGTGTGAGTCTGTGCGCGCGCATGGCTGCACTCGTGTATCCGTGCACCATCTCCAGCCCAGAGGCCTCGAGGTGAGGCAGAGCGGGAGCAACGGGGAGGAGAGGGTATGTTAATGGTGCAGGTATTGGGGCGTAGATAATTAATGCATTAACTAATTAAAGTCAAATGGGGGGAGATAACGAGGTGAAGGGAAGTATAAGGAAAAGGGAAAAGACGGCGGGATGGAGAATTAGAGGGACAACAGGGGAAGAATGGGTTTTAATAGCGGGCGAGGGGATGCGGAGAGGTGTGAAAAAGGAGAGAAGGAGGATGAGGAAGGCTGAGAGGAGCTGTTGGGGTGGTGGGGGGTAGTGCTGGAGTCGTGGAGAGGGTGGGTGTGGAGGAGGAGAGGGGGGTCAGATAAATAGAAATTGAATGGTTTTGGTGCGAGCAGAGAGAAGTTCTGAGGCGGAAAAAAATATAAAGAGGAGCGAGAAAAGACACAACGACAATGATGGAGAAACTTTTGATAGTTGTGTGGTTCGTTTGGAAAGTTGGCGTGCTCAGGACTTATAAGTCCAACATAATGCCACTCCTCTGGCAGTCTTGTCACGAGCTTCACAAATCCAGGGTCTCCGTCAATCAACAAAAGGAGGTTGTTTGAGAGGAATGGAGCCTACCTGTTTGTCTTTTGCTCTAATGTCTGAAACTCCCATTGTTCCCCTGTCGGATATAGAGCACTAGATTATAGGTAATCACATTGCAGAGGAATCCATACAGGTTTTGCAATAAAAGGCCAAAAAGATAGTCTCTTACCACTCAGAAAATCAAAGTAGCTGCTCCAAAAAATACAATTTTATGATGCTTTTCAATGTTTCACAGTAGAAGCAAGAAAATTTCATTCAGCTACTAAAAAATGGTGTCATGAAGAAAACCCCATTCTCCTAGAGGAGGAAGACGAGTGTCCTGGATTTTTTTTGTTGGAAATGAAAAGAGCCAACCTATAAGAACCAAACTTTAAATTTTCTCTTGTCTCTTGTCTCATGTGTTTAGTTAGTTGTGATCATGTTTCTCAAGTTTTTGTCCACTGTTTACCATGAGTCTCACATGTGACTTAAAGAAAACCCCCCAATGAAGAGTCACTCTGCAAATCAGCAGTCAATGGACCTGAGACAAAACGATCTCTCATTTAGATTTAGATTTTGTGGTTGGTTGCAATCTATAAGTAAAACATTTTAGGCATCTTCAACACATATTTGTGTTCTCTTTTAAAAATTATTTCAATAAGAGATTCTGGTGTATTACGCATCTTTATTGGCATGTTATCTTCTAAACCACGCTTATATGCTTAAAATGGCACATCCAGTGTCATAGTGAAGCTGGAGAGGAGTGCAGCAGTGTTTATCTCAAACACCTCAGTGGCAAAGGAGATTAATTTCAGTCCTATGATTGATTTTGATAAACTAGCATGCATGGTGTGAGGAAGTCCTCTTGCACTGACAGAAAATGGGAGTGTGTCCAAGAGGCCGCCCCCAAATCAGCAATGATAAAAGTGGAGCTGAATAGGTTGTGGGATGGAATCAAGAGAAATGAGATACACCAAATTAGAAGAGATTGGCCTGATGGACTTGGATTAGAAGGAAAAGAGGTATATAGGGAGGGGATGACGAGAAAAGGAGGAGAATGAGGGAGTGAGTGAGTGCATATGTGGAAGATGGGGAGAAATCGAGGGGAGGGGGGCGGGGGGTCTCGGTACTTGGCAGTCTCTGGGTATCTCAGGTTCTCTCCGGCCGGGAAAGCGGTCGATATTTAATTGTTATTGCTAGCATGGAACGCACGGAAGCGGGGCCTGTACGAAAATTTCTCATTTATTTGGTATTCTTGTTTTCTCTCCTTTTCCTCCCTTCACCCACAGTCCCTCTTTGCGGGGTGGGATTGAAGAGAGTGAAGAGAGGTGTATGGGGTCTCGTGTGCGCACTGGGGGTAAATGGGAAAAGGGGATGAGATCCTTGGATGAATCTAAAAAGGGGAAAAAACACAACCTCCTCCTCTTCCAAGTTTAGTTTCTACCCTTAGACACATCATATCCACCCACCATCACCTCCACTGTTCCTCCTGCCTACCTCCATCACCCCCCCCCCCCCCCGCCCCCACCTGTCCAAAATGAAAAATCCGTCATTTTCATCAAACGTCCAACCAAATATTATCTACACTCCATTCCAGAAGATCGAATCTTATTTAGGGGCAACGGGATTCGCCATCTGTTTTCAAATTTCATTCCCCCATGAACTTTATTTTCCCTCGACTTTGGACAAAATTATGACCTGATCGATCCGCTTTCGGGCCACCCGTCTACATATATTTTCCTTGTGCAGGTCCATTTCCAGTCTCGCGTCCACATGAACACTGCAGAACTGTCTGCAGCTGATACAAACTTAAACGCAGTCGGGCTGATGAAAATGTGAGGCTGGGGTTCAGGCTCAGCACCTTAGGTTTTTTAACCTCCCCCTTCTATTTGCGCTCTCATCCTCTCCCTTCTCCCTAAGCGCCCAGATCGCTCCCCTCCACGCTTTCTCCCCTCGCCTCTGACCGCATATCTTCACTTTCTTTTGGTTCGCCTGCATTGCTCGTGTAAAGTATAACATACCAGGTTCGGACAGTGGCAGGTTACAGCGGATTCTTTTCCTTGACAACTTTTACTCCGAGGATAACTTTTCGTCTCCCGCTATTTCCTCGCTCTCCCTTCTTTCTTTTTTTTTCTGTCGCACTACGGTTGCTCTGCCTTCACATTGTCGCTTATTCATCATGTCAGAGAAACTCTTCAGCAATTTAGTGTAATGCAGGAGGAAGGATGCGCTTTCCGATTGTTTAAATTGCGCGATTACCATCAGTCCTCTACGCACGTCGACAGGATTCCCATAAACTCAACTGGGAGCTGCTGGTCAAGTCAATGAAGGCGCACCAGTGAAGGTAAGCATCTTACTTCCTTATGCTGTTACGGACAGGTGGCATTAATAATTTAGAAAGCCGCCAGAAATTAGAGTCTCATGAGAAATATGATGCACTTTGGTGAGAGGGAAACATGCGCACTTCTTTCAGAAATTGATTGATGGAGGCTTTCTATCCTTGTGCGCTGGAGTTGTCTAACAGCAAACTGTACATATCTCTCCAAACAGATCGGCAACAACCCCTCAAAGATTTTTATTTTCAAATTGAAGCTAATTAAATGTGTCCTATATGTCCAACTGGGGTGTGCATTTTAACGACAGAACTTAAAGTAAAATAACTTCTATATGAGTGAAACGCAAACTTAGGAATTGTGGACATTCACTCCACAAAGTTGTCCAACAGAAAACATACGCAAATGCGCTCAGGCTTATATCTTGTGGGTTAGTTATTCGATTAAATAACCTATAACCAGACAGTAGAGCAAAGAGCAGACAGAACTGTAAACCGTGTGTTTACAGCTGGTATAAAACAACTGGAATATTACAGAATACTTATGTTAAGCATACCGTGTTGGATGATCACAATTGTTACGATGCGCCTGACTTTGTCAGATATGATTAAATTTAACATGCTGATGCTAATAAAAGAGAAATTCAATCATTTCAAGATCTCAGCATCATTGTTGTGGCCTGGGGTGTTCCGCTCAGCTTTACGAAGGACTCCTCAAACACACAGAGAGGAGAAAGGAGACTCTTCTTCTTTGATGTGGCACTGGTGCACATAAAGCTGTTGCTTTGATGCAACATCGCAAACTGACATGACTTTGTGAACTTATGCAGTTGTTGGACTTTAAAAAAATCTTTTAACATTGACATTGACTTTTTCAATAGGTTGTCTATTGTAATCCACAACAAAGAAATTCAGTTAGTCTGATTAGAATTATATACCCAGATTAAGTTTTAGTATTTAACTATTTTTACATTTCAAGGAAAATCAGTATATAATCAGTACAGAACTGATGAGATCTATATGCTTATAGTTAAATGTGTAATCAGACCATTTTTTACACATATTCTATATGTTCAAGGTGTCCTGTCAGCCCTCTTCAGATACCATCATATTGACCTCTTCATTGATTTTAAGTTCATGTCACACAAGGTCACAAACATCACACTGATACCCCAGAATCCAATCTGCTTCATGAAATGATGCAAGTGCAACACAGCTGCCGTGGTTAAATGCTATTTGGTTAACACTTTGAAAGATCAAGGTCATAAATTAGAGCAAATGGTTTGCAGAGTACTGACAGTGCTCAATCTAAAATGGGAGTTAAGGATATGTATGTTTCAGCCCCCTCTAAGAAAACTTAAGGTGGAATGGAGTTTAAACCTACACTGATTTTGCATTTACTGTTTTTCCCATCTGTGTTACATTGGCATTAACTTTGCATCATAAAAACCTGCTGAGATTTGTGAAAAGCATTCAGAAATTTATAATTGCAGATGTGGAAATAGTACTCATAAGATTTTTCACCACAAAGACACTGAGTGATGACATTAAACATTTCTTTTATCTTTTCATGTCTTTGATTTGAGCTTTACACAGCAGTCACAATATGACAGAATTCAAATCAAAAAGGGCCTTTTTGTTATTCAGAGCATACAAGTACACAGCAGAACAAAATCGCAATGCTTTCATACACAGACTCAGGCAACACATAAGTCTATCACAGTAATTACCTAATTTTAAATAAGATGTAGGACTTTTGAAGTCGTAATCGAAAGGAAAAGTGAGTAACATAATTGAAATTAAGGTTATTGCAAAAGTAACATGAGATTGTTGATAAGTGTGTTTGTATCCAGTCAGTTAGTGCCTGCAGGGTAACCATTTTAACAGTCTTGGTGATTTTTTTTTTTTCTATTTATGTGTTTTTCAACACATAAATAATCCCAACCCTTAAAATCCGATCAGATCTCAAATAAGGAGTGTATGTTGTTACGAACTTTAACCTGCAACAAATATGTACCAATATAAGGACAGTGATTACCTATTACCGACTTAGGTCTCTGTTTCATACCAGGACTGACAGCATGATGTTAAGATGCCTCCATCTTGATTTCTTTTTCCACATTACCTCCGTCTCTGTACCAGTGATGTTTTAATCCTTCTGGAAAGAATCTTTTTCACTGACATTGATAATGTGTTGATCAATACGGTATCTTTGTGCTTATTCTAAACCATATTAAATCTGCAGCTTCTGTATGAATTGAGGCTCCAAAGGGTCCAATGCAAGGGCGTGTCCCTGCATTGATTTGGTTTTAGCTTCACCATCTCCAACGCCCAGCCACTTGTTTGCAAACACTGAGCTATTTCCAAGGTATTCAAACGATCACTAAGCATGGAAGCCAATATTTATGGAGGCTTTAACAGGTTCATTATAGTCAGTGGGGATTGTTCCACAGGGGGGGATGAAGCACTCATAAAGGGGCCTGACGGAGTTAGTCCCCATCCACTGAGCATTTGACAGTACAGTCAATGAGTACAATCATTCCTCATCCGCTTTATGGCCATATCGACGTTTATAGCTGTTATGGGGTTAAAATAAAAGCATTAACGGATGCAAAGGGTGAGGTGGTGCATTTTATCAATGTTCACATGTGTAAAGTCCATAATCCACTTGGTGACAGATAGTGCCACCCCAGGGTTTTTCTTCTGTACACACCATGTTGCTTCAAAGAGGCATTTTGTGAAATACAATTTCACTGAGAAAAGAAGAAAAAAAACACTTACAAGCTTTTTGACTAAACTCATTAAGTTTAACCAAACAAAAACACAAGAGACATAACTTTGGTGCACATTTACTTGTTGTTAGAATCCTTGTGTGACAGATATTTATAACTTTATTCATTATTTGTTCAAAGTAATTATGTTGTTTAAATCGCTTGTATGTTTGAGGTCAAACTTTCTGTATTATTTAGTTTGCAAGTCTTACTATCTGGTTTTAGGTGTGATTTTAGAACACTTGTTGATTTTCTTTTCAGGTTTTCTGACAAAAACTCCCCCATTTCCCCCCTCCACTCATTTCAAATCAGTTTTTGCTTTTTCCCACTAACAATTATCCTCCAAAAAGTCCCCTTAACCTTGTTGAGCTTCTATTTGAACTGTAACTAAAATCACCTATTAGTGTTCCCACATTTTCTTCTTTTTTATTGCCATCTTACAGTATTCCCAAAGCAGATTTTAGTCTGTCTGAACTCTGTTTTGGAATCACTGACCCCCCTCGGCTCTCTCCTCTCCTTTCCCCGTCTCCCACTTAACCCCATATTTCACAGCTGAACTACGACTAATTTCCCCCCAGTCCTCCGAACAGAGCTCTCTATACTGCTGGAGCACGCTTAATTACCCACAATTAAAGCCAAACGCTAACGAGAAAATTGCTCTGTTATGAAATGACTTCAAAAGGACTAGAATAAGTAGAATGGATTGGAGGTAAAGTTGGGTGGTAGCCTCGGGTGTCAGGGAAGGGCTTCGCTGCGGTGTTTTCCCCTCAAGCTGTCTCGAGGGAAGGTGGCAAGTAAAGATTCTACTGGCGCTACCTAAAGCTGTAGATTACAGCTAAACTCAAGTGTTGATATTGAGAAAGCACAAGTGTTCACTTTACTAACGGAGAAGTGAATGTAGGGGTGCTTTGCAATGAAAGTGGACTATGAAAGACTTTGGCTTCCACTTTGGTGACATTTCAACATGTACATGGATTTTAAGGGTGTAATCTATGGTGGGCAAAAGGGGTCTTTGTTTTTGTGTGTTTATAGGAGGAAGCTACGTCCATGGTGATATAAATGTACACATTTTATTCCTGCATCTAGAGGTACTTAAATCAATGGAGAAGATGTAACATATATCATTGCTGCAAAAAGATTCTCCCAACAAGCATGAATAATGATCTACTGAAAAAACTTGTGCAATCACAGTTTCAGAATCATGCCAGTGGCTGTAGCTGCCACCTGTTTCCAGTGTCATGGGAACGAAGCATTTTAAGCTGCATGCAAGGAAGTTGAAGTACAGCAAGAGAGAACTTTTCTGTGCAAAGGCAAACCCTATAATCCTGCATCCCTCCTGCTGGTCAAGAGAAACTTACCAAGTACTTTAGCCATATTTGCATTTAAAGTTTCATTTATTGATCAACTACTTCAACATGATTGACAAGAAGCTGGAAACATTTATAAGACAAACTTACAATATGTTTAACTGAGTCACAATCCCATGCTGAGGGTCAAACAGCTATTCTATGAAGATATAGACTAAATAGTTAGCATGCTAGCGAAAACCCATGTTAAAGAATAAGTTACCTTGGTTTAGATATAGAAGAAAGAGATCTTTTGCTTTAATATTTTAATTATTTAGAAGCAAACCTTCTGGCAGTTTTTTAACTTGCATCTCATGTATCTCACACAAACAAATACTGCACATGCCGTAACATTTGATGATTGCATTGGAATAATGCTGGCTGTAGCTTCTGTGACCAATGGATTTTTAATAGGTTGCCTGCACTCTATATGATGAGAAAACAGGATTGTTCTCTCATCTGATGCTTATTACATTTCATTCATTTAGGCGACCTGGGCAATCCGTAATCACTGTACATGGTATCTTTAAGTTCATCAAAAAAGAGAAAAGTATTAAGCTTTCAGTAAAGAGGCATTTTAAATTATGACTGGAAAAATACCCACTTTCTGTTTAAATAAGCCCACAATTCTTTTGCAAACTATTACATCACGTAAATCTGTTGTTTGGTGACAACCTGTCTGAAACACAGCAATGAAATCCCATGAATTGTACCTGTACTGCAACCACAACTGCCCCCTACTTTCAATAAGCCAATCCTTAGTACGGTCCTATTAATACAATTCCTATAATTATATAAAAGTCTTATGATAAAACAGCTTTAGTTCGCAAAACTCGTTTGGTATCGTGTGAACACCTAGAAATGAATGTTTCTGCTCCAATATGCCTGACCGCAGACCCCATTCCTGTTACTGACGAATGAGCCAAGCCTTCCACACCATCCACAATCCCAGCTCAATCCAATCTACAGCTGGCAAAATGAAACAAATAAACAGTAATTCAGATTATTTACGTCCAGTTTACACTTCAAGACGCAAGGTATAAGAAGAAAAAGGAGAGCTATATGGTCTTTGGGTAATTGGAACAGTGGTAGTAATAAGTGCAGCGGCTACAGTGATAACAATTAGATTTGATTTCATTTGAGAATGCCTCCACAGCTGCTCCCCACTCACCCCCTTAACCCCCTTCTTCCCCACTTTCCCTTCCCCCCTCCTCTACCTCCCCTCGCTCCTCTCCCCCTAGATTAAAGTGGGTGTGTTAATTCCGTGGTGTAGCGATCGAACAGCTCTGGCAACAATGGGAAATGGGCTATTGATCAGAACAGCTCAGATTAAGACTAGGCAGTGGAGCTCTTTCTTGCTCTCTTTCCCTTCCTTTTCTCCCCATTTCCCACCTTCTACTTGCCTTGTCTTCCTGTCTGTCCTGCTTGTGTCAACCCAACACACATACACATCCTTCTTGCTTGTCTTCCACCCTCAAAAAAAGAAGTCTTTCAGTATGAGGGATTCCACCTCATACTCGCTCCTCCGTTTCTCATTTCATCGCTGACTTTGCTTCCTTGAATCTTGTAAAAGATGGTGTTTTATTAGTCCTAAAGAGGAAAAGAAGCAACCTTTTAACAGTTCTTTTTGTTTTAATGTGACAACCATTCACATCCATTTTAAATCAGTCTGTCACAGCAAGGCCTTTTGTTGTGCCACAATTAAAATCTATCCCATCAAAACATCTCACATCCCAAAATTAGCTGTCATGATTGTGCCGCAGGACAGAACACATTGAGTTTGCATTGAATAGACATAAAACATACCAAATGTGAGGAGACAGCAAATCCATAGAGTGAAAAGTGAGCTAAGAATCCCCTGCTCTACTTATATTAATTAACTCAGTCAATGGGGATGTGATAGGTCAGTTTTTCATCCTCTTCCAACGCCTCCCCACTCTGTCATACATACCTCCCAGGTGTCAGAGGCCCAGACGCTCCAGCTGCTGACCATGGATCAGCAGGGGAGGATAGGAGAAGCTGCTAGAGTAGGAATAATCTGGTCTGATATCGGTCAGTTCGGGGTTACTGACATGTTTCAATGTCTGTTTATGTTTTGAATCTTCTTTATTTTAAAGGGTGACATCTAGAAATGCAACAAACACAAACTGATATGCACCAGCAACACACACACACACACACACATATTCCAACCATCGCATCAATATTACGAAGACCCTCAAGGGATTCAGAGTATTGGCAAAGCTTTCATCTGCTGTGTGTGTTTGATTCTCTGCTCACGACACATGTACACACACCCATATATACACACACACCTAGCACATATTGTGGATAAAAAAGAAGAGGAAGAAGAACAGCATCTGCACATACAAGCAGACGTGAACCCAAAAGAACAGATGGCTTCACAAGTCTAGGGGTTAACAAGCAGTGATGGAAGAATTAGATCACAAGGTGACACTAGAGGGCGATAAAGAGATGCATGGGTTGTTATGTGAATGTGTGGAGAATTGTATATGGCCGTGATTGTGACCATGGCCTTGTAGTAGTTGCTTGTAATGCTCCATTTACTCCCTTCATCTGCCTCCCAGATGTTTTGCATCATATTTAAATCAGATATGAAAGATTTAGCTGAAAAAGGACAGTAAACAGTAAACCACTAAACATTTAACCATTAGTTAAACTTTCTGCCAGATTAATGGGATTTAGTTTGCCTTCTGGTCATTCTTACTTAGACCTTTGACCTGCAGGGATATAAAATGTTGGCAGTTTTCAGGCCTTATTGCATTGGCGTCTTAAACCGACAACTATCGGAGACCAAAGCACCGCGTTGCTCCTCCGGCTCCAGCACCCTCTTCCCCCATCCTTTCAATCTTTGCTCTCCTGATACCCTTGTCATAGACTCTGGCTCTCTGCACTCAAGTGAGTTCCATTGGTTTACCTAATTGATTATTAAGTTGCTTATTGGGGATCAATTAAATAATTAAAGTTTTGTTAAGGGCAGAGTCGATATACTGAGCAGATGGTCGTGAAGAGCTCTGCCCATGCTTTGCAGGAGTACCTTCACTCATGATGGTTGATGGACGTCTTTAGCTGAAAACGGTTGTGAGGTATTTTCTTTCATGGAAATCCTTAACTGTGGTGGATTTTTTTTTTAAAGTGCAGTTCAGCATTTACAGATTTAGGTTTTCGATATATTATCTGAAAATCAATAAAAAACTGAATTCATTTTAGACACCAAAGTTTTTGTGATGTTTTTGGGCTACTGTAAAAATCCAACTCGCACTGAGTTGAAACTCATCGAAAAAGCCACTTTCATTGTTTGTTTGTGGAATTTTGGATTAATTCAAAGTAAACAACTTCAGGTGTCGGGAGCGCAGTTAGTCCTTCAAGTGCAGCCGTGGAGACGTTGTAGAGAGGCTCCTGTTGTGGCAGCAAAGGGAGCCCTAAAAGAGAAAACACAGTCGCAAACACAACACTGAGCTGCACACTCACACATACTCACAAAGCTCATATATGAGACACAGGAGCGGAAACGGGTCGAATCCTACTTCAAATTCTCTTTCCTCTCGGCTTGTCGACCGGGGAAAACAAACCGACCCGAGGCACAGCGAATGGGGATTTACTAATTAACTACTTACATATACGCACACACACACAGAGTGAGAGAGAGAGAGGGAAAGATGCACACCTCATCTTCTCGCTCCCTCCTCCCTCTCCCTCTGCTTCCCGGGTTCAGGTTGTAGAGCTGCCTCTCCGGCTGCTGCCTCCGTGCACCGTCAGAGTGAATGCGTGTGGATTGACTGGTTGCGCGTCGGCCAGTGAGAACACCACTTCCAAAAACATAAAACGGAAGGTACGTTGCATTATTTGCTCATTTCACTATCACAAGTTATTCTTATCTTTATTTGAAATCCATTTGGAAACCTCCGGTTGTTGCTTTTTCCCGAGAAAAAAGTTGTGTTGTTTTAACTGGTGTGCTTCAGAGAGTAGGGACAGATGCTGCAGATTGAATTAAGTTATTATTACTACAAATTTAACTCTGTTTATTTTGTCCAAATTCTTTCCATTTGC
Organism: Pseudomugil tenellus; assembly: GCA_037177515.1. NCBI lineage: Eukaryota > Metazoa > Chordata > Actinopteri > Atheriniformes > Pseudomugilidae > Pseudomugil > Pseudomugil tenellus. The sequence continues at coordinate 10,044,306 of JBAMHX010000007.1, read as the reverse complement.
AACAAAAAGTTGCTCCGTGCGTAATTGCGCAGGTTGCTTTTCGGGCACATATTGGGATCCTTGAGTTTTGTGGAAGCACTCCCAAAGTTCAAGTGCAATCCGCGTGTTTTGCGCGCACACAAGTCGGGCTTGTCGTGAGCTGGTGTGAAAAGCACTGCTGTATTCACAGCTGTCTGCGCTGGCCCGGATTAGCCTTTAAATGTCTCTATTTGTAAAGGTGTCCAGCTCTCACCTCCACGCCGCCGTATCAATCAGTCAATTAAACAGTCATTCACGCGGCGAGCTGCACGAGACCTTAGCCGGTGCATGACTCTTTCTCTCCCCCCTCCTCCCTCCCTCTCTCTGATCTGCGTGTGTGCATATGTGTTTGTGTGCGTTGGTCCATTTGATTTACCTTCTTTAATGTCAGGCGGTCGGTGTTTGTGTGAAATGTGCGTTCATCAAGCGTATTTGTGCGCGTGCGTGTCATCCTGCCAGCTTTAGCACACGTTGATCTGCACGCGCACCTTTTCAATTAGTTTGTTTTTCATTTAACTGATTGATAGACCATTTTTTAAACTACATGTTTAAGTTTCTTCATTTCTCGACTAAAAGTTGGAGATGGTTTTGAGTTCAGCAGCCGCCTTGGACCAGAAATTTAAAGAACATCTTTGCCATATTTTGTGTCCATTTTTCAACATATTTCAAACCCTCTACAGTACCCCCCCCCCCAAAAAAAAAAAAATAATAATAATAATAACACAACCAAGTAGCCTGAAGTGCTAGTTTTTTTTGTGACCAGCAGTCAATGCGTTCACCAAAGGAAAATGCTGAAGTTTACTCAAACAGGAGTGAAGCTGCTGATTTGTGTGTGTGCTTCCAGACTCGCTTGGGAGTTTGTTTCAGAAGTGGGCGCATCGATACAGTGCGGAGTCCAGTTTTTAAAAAATATATATTTGGAATAATCTTTATTTGATATGGCTAGTCTTCCCTTCATATGATTTTTTTAGGTGTTTGCTCCCTTACAACTTTGATGCATATTTATGCGCACCGTGGGTGTACTCCATCAATTATTTGTGCCGGTATTTTTCCAGATAAACAGTGTTTGTAAATCAATACATACATGTAACTATTGCAGATTAAGAGATCGATCAATGGATCCACCCTAACCCCAACCAATGTTGTTTTTCTGGTGTCAGTTATTCTCATTCAACTTTCGCAAAAACATCAGCCTGACTACCACAAAGTTTGGATGCCTTTGCACGTGCGTGGCTCACAATGGAAACCAAGAATTACAAGATTTGAGAAATTCCTTGAAAAATAGTAACGGATATGTATTTACTTTGCTCTAAATAAAAATACAACTTATATTATTATTATCATTATTATTAGCTTAATATTACAACAATAAACTATTATACAACTTTACAATTTTTGCAATTATGGATAATGATAATTATTATTTTATTTTTAGGGGGAATTAAATCAAATATCCTGACATTATTTTCGTACGTTTAGTCTTTGTAATTATTTTTTAAATATTTCGTTCACTGATTTTCCTAATAGCTTCATATGTTTCATGTTTGTGTTGTGTGAAGTTTTTCTGGCCAGCGTGTCTCATATATTCTTTCAACGAACTCTGTTCTCCAGTAACTCTTTTCTTTTCTTTTCTTTTCTTTTCTTTTCTTTTCTTTTCTTTTCTTTTCTTTTCTTTTCTTTTCTTTTCCTTTT
>JBAMHX010000007.1:10016418-10030411 GCA_037177515.1 Pseudomugil tenellus | reverse complement strand
AAAAAAGGAAAAAAAAATTCTAAAGGCCTTTTCCGGGCTTTTTTTTTTTGGGGGGTTGTTTTTTCAAACCCCCCCCCCCCCCCCCCCCCCCTCTCTCTCTCTCTCTCTCTCTCTCTCTCTCTCTCTCTCTCTGTGCTTTGCCTGTTCTGTATCACATCTACCCTGCTCTCTGCAGTGGCTCAGGGAGCGGTAACAGAAGTGTCACTTGTCATTATTGGTCTAATTCAGTAATCCGTCATCGTGCACTCACTGTATGCAGCGCATTATACGCCGGCACAGCAGGTGTACTACGCACCGAGGTGGAGATTCGATTTGACACGCACACACAGGCGAGAGGGGCCGGCGGGGGCCCGGGCACATGGATGCTGAATGTGTGTACATTTGTTATTGTGTGGAGGAAAGTGAAAAAGGGAAACGAAAAAGTGGAGAAATTGAATGTTTGTGTGTTTCCGTGTGTGCGTGTGGCTGAGTGGATGTGACTTTATGTGCCAAAGCCTGTCTCAGTGAAGGGAAGAAACATCACGGACAGCACTGGATAGAGACATGATGCAGTAGCATAAAACAATCCTAGAAGATGAGATAGTTCTTGAAGAAAAGTATTCTTTAGAAGAGAGAATAAGATCCTAAACTATATCCTGAATGTTTTGGATTTATTCATTTAGAAGCTGCACTCATCAGATTTGATGTTTGATGTGTCTTGTTTGTGCTGAAATTTTTTTCTGGACTTTAAAGTTCATGTATCTGTGGTGAAAGTCTGTATTTAATACAATTACGCTCAGAACACAATCTGCTGTTCAAAACAAGCTATTTTAGACTGAAATGACCATTTTCTCCTGTCAAGGATGAGGACACTGGTTTCTTAGATTGAGAAGAATATAAATTTAATCATGAAGAATAAAAGAAATTGAACATAAATTAAACATTAAAACATGGAGTGAGACAATACACGAAAGACAGACAGACAAGATGCAAGGTTATAACCCAGGGAGAATCACTTCAGATATCTGTGTCACACAGATGTCCGAAAGTAATTCTGCCCAGTCACTTAGACACACCTTCATTTAAAGACTTAGTGTGCGTCATACGCTGGAGTCTCAGTTCTGTTGTAAGATAAAAGACTTGTGTCCCGTTTAATGGAAGGACACTACTCAGTCAGATGGTTTACCAAGGTCAGAATGACATAATTTTATGAGCATTATGATCAGACCTTTCAGCCAGATATTAATTAAGAGTAAGGTAATTAAGGTAATATATGAAATGGATACAACTAGACGTAGAAAATATGTGTTCTATGGTTCACAATATGTGTTACTCAAGATTTTACTCAACCATCCATTTGTCTTTTGTTTAGCTGTATAAAATGTGTCTTTAAATTGTGGATAACCTACTCTGCACCTGAGTTACATTCACTCCTCTCATGGAAGAATAATAAGAGAAAACTCACGATATGATTATAAACTGAGAGACCAAAGTGGTAAGCTTAGTTTAATCCATACTAAAAACTACTTAAATGGTTATTTTTGGCATTCTCTAAAATATTTCTTTTATTAAATCTTCTTCTACTCTTTACTTTCAACGGGTTTCCTGCATCTATATTTATTTTAACAGCAATGGTTGCAAAATCAAAGGACTAAGCAGAGAGAAAAGAGCAATAAAATATATTCTTATGGTGAGCATCTTTGATGCCTTTGTAACCTGGACACCCACTTATTTTATTATTAGACTGCATGAGGTCCTTGTTTCATACTAATGATAATAAGATAAGGGAATGACTGTGGAAATGTACTAATGGGCAGCCTTACGGCTACTTCTTACTCAGGAGTTCTCTTTTTTCTTTTATGTTTTGTTGACAACAGCAACATAAATCTGTACTCTGCTTCAGTTTTTATCTGCTTCATAACCCCAGTCTCTCATTCAAACATCTACTCTGGTCCAGTGCCAGAAATGTAGTTTTTTAGATAAAGGCGATGAAACTGTGAAATCCATACATTTATTCTGTTATTTGTTTTGCCGTGTCTCCTCTTTTCTGTTGGTATGTAGCGGATGCATGATGTTACATGGTAAACTGAAGTGAGTGCCATTGTGTTCAATTGTGTTTTCATATTTTTGTTAGAAGTTTTCATTTTATTCTTAGTTACTATTTAGTTATTAGTTTACATGTATGCTGGAATCCTTTTGAGCCCAATCTGACATGTAAAAAAATGTATTGATTCATTTCAATCCAGCTTGGAAATGTCTGTTGCCAAGTCCAAAAACACTTGATGCAAATTTATATGTATTTATTTAATATTTAAGCTTAATAACTTTTCTACCCCTAAATCCAACTAAGTACAACTCATGGTAAAATGAAAATGGAAAAGGATGTACACAAGATGATTGGGTTGCTTCTCTTGCATGGCAGTCCTGTGTGAAGCAACACCTAACCCCTCACATACACACATAGCCTACCCCTCTGTGTATCTGAACATGTAAAAATTGTGCAGTGTTACATTTGTGACAGTTATTTTTAGAACAATACAAATTGCTGCTTAATAAACTGTGGAGTGTTTTTAGAGCTTTGAAATTGTAGTCATATTTACCATTTTATGAGCAAAAACCACGACTCAACTCAATTAGCTTTAATGGCTTTGAAGAGGTTGAAGGAAGGGGAATGTGGAGTGGACATCTGGGGCTGCAAAGTAGTGTCACGAAGACTCAGGATGAGGGTGGGTGCCATCTCGGGTCTTCAGGAAACCAGCTTATGGACACCCTCCCATGGTACCTGTAAATGAAAGGAGATAAGATACAGCAAAGGAAATAAATAGAAAAAAATAGAAAAGAGAAGACAGGTTGATGAAAGGAACGAGAAAAAGGAAAAGAATGGTGAGGGTTGGGGAGGAGGGATGGAGTGATAAGAAGAAATGCTAGAGGAAAAATGGAGGGATGGACAACAAAACAGCAAATGGGAGTGATTGAAAGACAGAATAGAAGATGGTTGAGGACAGGGACGGAAAAGGTGGGGTCAGGCTGAGGAAGTGAAGGAAGTAGACTAAGTATTTATACAGTCAATGATACGAAGGCTCACTAGGTAATAAGAGGCAGGGTTGAGGCGTTAACTGAGCCTTTATTGGAAAACTGGAGCCTTTTGCTCTGTGGGTGAGTTATCACAATCTGGTGGGACTGGAATGGTCACAAATAAGACCCAACAACCACAGAGGCGCCACATAAAACCATTTTATAAAATAAGTCACTCCATTTTGTCAAATTTTCCTGTTTATTTTGGACAATTTATGAATTATTCACAATTGTTGCGTAACTCAGCACCTTTAGTTAATTAATTTAAATGTAATCACAGTTAGTTAGTCTACGTGGCAGCTACCCTGTGTGCACACTATAGCATACTCAAATGCTCAGTCAGATCCATCTCTTGCACATATTTGGCTCCAGAAACCAGTGATGGTGGTGTTCAAGGGACAAACTCAAAGCTTCAGAACTCTGGTTTACAAACAACATGTTGACATAATCATCATCTATTTCCAATAAATCAGAATCTTCAATGGCATCTTGTGGTGGAACACATCCATGAGAATGTATTATCATTAATCCTTACTAACACTTTGAGGGCTGATGACCTGGGTACTTATCTTGGAGAGTTTTAACTGATTAAACTCACAGATTCTTAGTGAAATGCACTTAAAGAATTATAATAACTTAATATATGTGGGGGTTTTAAACAAACAAAAAAATCCCAATAAAGTTAGTCATAGTGTGACAGACTGACTTCACTGTGGTGATTCTGGCACACAACAAAAGCAATTGATCATCATCATCAATAGATGATGATGATCAATTGTCTGTCTATTTATTTGTTAACATGTTTCTAAATAAGCTGCTGAATAGATTTACATGTTTTTTATTCTCAGAAGGGATCTAACTTAGTTTTAATCTAATTTTGGGAGTGATCTGGTGCATATAGCGCCACAGTAAATAGTCAGGTTGCTTGGCCACAAAAAAGAAGTTCCCAACAGTTTTTACAAGATACCAAAGACTTCTGGACCCCAGCAAAACTCGGGATACTAGATCCAGAACAGTAAAAACAGGGGATCTTTGGAATTTGGAACAAATTAAATTAAAAACATGCAATAAACACCACAAAATAGCCAAGATACTGTGGGTTCATTAGGAGTCCTGTGTATGCATATAGAATGAATATAGGATTACAAAGCAATATGGATGGAGATGAGCTGCTTGGTGGAGTTCTGGGCACTCCAAATGCTTTTCTAGTTCATAAATGATTTCTCAGCCAACATATATTCATATTAATGGTGAATATTTTGACCTGATTGTTTTATCAGTCTAGCTTTGCCCCACAATGGGTCACCTATTTAGCTATTATTATGCTGCAAACGAGATAGGAGATATGTTTAGAGAAGCAGTTCTTAGCTGTTATTATGCTGCAAACAAGTGGAACAATAGATCATGATGTGCATTTTACCTCAGACTTAATTGCCATTTTTGAATGATTTTGTGTTTGATTTTGTGTTCATCTTATTCTAATTCTTATGTTGTATGTAAAGCGCTTTGAATTGTCTTGGACCTGAAAAGCGCTATATAAATAAACTTGCCTTGCCTTGCCTTACCTATGTGTTTATTTTCACTTTAATTTGCCTTCATATTTCAGATGAAAGGATTTTACCAGTACCCCAATTTCATATCTAATGTTTGCACATGTTGTTGCCAGTTTGAGACCATTAACAGCAGGGTATCCAAACTTCTTTATTTACTCTGAATTGGCTCCAGCTGCATTCTGGGTATTTTCTTCTGTGAACCAAGAGGAGAACGAAGGGGTTTAGGGTTTGTGATAGTTGAGCTTCCCTTTCTCTCTTTATCAATGGCAATTTGTATGTAAGCGCACACCTCTGTAGTCCCAGTGGACACAATGGATTTCATCAAGTTCTTAACCCCACAAGGCTACAAATCCGGTTACCACTGTAAGTGTTTTAAACAGTTTAAACTATCACAGGACTCGCTGCTGAGTCCCAGACCATGTGCAAGTCACGCCCTGATCACGCTGAACCATATGAGTTTAACTGCATTTACTTTTCGTTTCTTGTACCATTTTGTTTTTTGCTTCATATAACACCTGCCATTTCCACCACCTTATCAAACTCCAACTCTATAAGCTGGCTCCAAAGGGGATTTGCTGCTATTGTTCTGTGAAAAGTTTTTATGGTCGGTTTCATTGATTCATTTTCATCATTCCTTTTTTCATTAAGAACAGGTTAGTAAAATGCAAGACAATTGCATATAACTTGTCTACTGCCAACTTATTGTTTTTTGTATTTTACCTTTCTGCTGCTAGAATCCGTTTTTGTAGTGTCATGGGAGCTTGCAAAGAAGACTTGAGTTATTATATTCAGCATACAAATGACTAAAGAAATAATTACAGCTTGAAGACTCAGGAAGTAAATGTCTGAAACATTTTTTGGAAACACATATAGTCCAATTTATTCTTATTCATACACTTAGTCATCTAAAACTCTTCAGGATGTTTAGGCCCCCCTGGGTCCTTCTTGATTAAATATATCTTCTGGCTGTTCCAAAGTCATCCTTTAAGTTTTCACAGTCTATACTCTTATGCAAAACATTTTAAAACTCTCAAAAACTTCCCCATTTTACTTTCAGGCAATCCTCATCAGAGAGAATGAGAAAGTAGATTTGGAGAAGTAAAACCATTTGGAGAGTTGAAAGCACATGGAGTCCAGTCATTTTTTATCTTAAATATATTTATACTGAAACCTTATAAAGGTTGTAAAGACTAGAATGTTTATCATAACAAATTGAAAGAAACATATACCAATTGCTTATAGTTTAAAAGCTAATTTTAGTTTAATAGCTAGCTTCATCATATCCTAAAGAAAATTGAAAGCAAAAGCACAATAAGAGATTTTTTCTTGGTAAACCAAAGTTAATGGAACCACTCTGGAGTTCATGTTCTTAATGACAACATTACTATTAAATAATAGTGGAAAAGTAAAGAGGAGATGGGAAGAAAGTAGATAAGAGCAGGGGGATGGATAAGGAACAAGAAAATATATAGAAGGGGAAGGAAAGTGTTTGAATTATTATCCTGTAGCCTATATGCTTGAATGGACGTGGGACGAGGAGGGGGGTGGGGGGGGGTGGGGGGTAGTATGGTGACTTGTTAAAGAAAAGATGAGAGGTGATGCCAACGGTGGGGAGGGGAGAGGTGGAAGCAAGGCAGATGATGAATGGAAGGAGCATAGGGATGAGAGATGGAGCAGCATGAAAGAGTGTGTTCGGCGCGCGGTCCCGCTCCGAGGATGATGAAACGTTAATTAAAGTAAACGAGCTACCTGAGCTCTCCGGCTAACCCCCTGTCACACTCTGTCAGGAGACTGAAAGAGGGAGGTGGAGAGGAAGAAGACAAGAAGCAGAGAGAAAGAGAGAGGGGGGAAATTTGACTCGAGAGGAGAAAAGTTGAATAATCCAGCTGTGGCTTTAGGTTGATTGCTGTCAGTTTGAGGCGCACGTGCATTTGCCGACCAGCAAATATTAATGAATGTGATTGAGTTTATACGTAATCGTCACACTTATGGGCCCTATGTGTTGTGTGTTCAGTTCTTCTCTTGTGTGTGAACTTGTTTTGCAGCTGGATCCCACTGACATCTTAAAGATTGCTAAAGCTGTTTATTATACTTTATTATTTATTATTATTATATTACTGTTGTTTGCATCAATAGCAAAGGATTTTTGAAAAAGAAAATAAAAAAAATCGGCCCCATGATTCCCAAATTAAATCCACTTCTGCTTCCCTCGTGCAGTGTTCCCGCCCGCGCCTCTGTGTAGCTGCATAAGCCTCATTTCCCGTTCAGTCCACGCAAGGTTTATCCACCAAGATCACCTTTGTTTCTTTTTAATGCTCATATTCATTCAATTAATCTGAGCTCTAATTCGTTTATATATTTATTTACTTTCTATGGCCATCACCCTCTTTTCTACTCGTTTCTTTTCTTTTTTCATCTCTCCAACGATTATCCTGGCGTCTAATTAGAAATCGATGCCGCTGGGCCGGCGGGTATTTGCAATGTGTTTGTGGACGTTGAAAACAATTCCCCGGACAGAAAAGACCGGGAGAAGAAAGAGAGAGGAAGAGGAAACGCTGCACTACACACTACAATGCACCCCGCACACGCACGCACGCACACATTTCTGACAGTCGACTTTTCTGCTTGCAGCTATACTTCTCTCTAAAAAGCTGCAGAAAAAACAGAAAGAATGCAAGGAATGAAAAAAACGAAAAGAAAATCATTTTAACGACTGACGCGAGGGATTTCTGCAGAATTGTTGAGGATTGTTTTCCTGTCTTTTAGGAAAACAAGCAAACCTCGGAGTGGAAGAGCACTTTAAATGCGATGGCCTATCTAACCTGACCCAAAAGCGCCTATTATAGGATCATAAAACCATACCTGAATACACTCTCTTTACCGCTTTGTCCAGTTCAGGGTCGCGAGGAAGATGGAGTCTTTGGCAGCAATTAGCAGGAGAGAGGCAGGATACACCCTGGACAGGTCGCAAGTCCATCGCAGGGCCAACACACAGAAAAACAACTGGTCATACTCACACTTAGGGATTATTTAGACAGATCAATAAACCTAACAGACATGGGAGGAAGCCTGAACACTCGGAGAGACATACACGGAGACAACATGCAGACTCCAAACAGGCCACTGTTCTTACCCTCCCAGCCAAGCCAAGCCTCGAATAAGCAATCTTCTTACTGTGGCCCCACTACTTAAATTGATTTTTATTGTTATTATTATCATTGAAAATCTTGTTCCGTTTGTGTCATTTTTTAGACCTACAATTGTTTCCTCAATGAAATAAGTCCATAATTGCAAAAATGTTACTTTAAAAAGTCTTTAATTGTTTTCTGACCACGTGATAAACTTAAACTTCTGTAATTTTAGTTTTAAACATTTAACTTGAGTAAAACAAATAAAAAGAGCAAAAAATAAGAATAGATAAACTGGAGTTTATCTAAATAGACTGAGACATTGAACAAGGCTGATGGGATGCAGATGTCATTGGTAATTATAAAACAAAACATTTATTTAGTTTACTTATTCGTTTATTTGATTGTTTTTGAGGCAAAAACAGAGTCACATAGCTGCTTGATGCTCAGTCCGAGCTCTCTGTTGCATCCCGTGGAGAAAAAGTCAGTATGAGTCGACGCGTTAGCGCCATTACCGGAGCCAATCGACACTAACCGGATTATCAGATGCCAGATGAGGAAAAAAAGAGAGGGAAAAAAAGAAAGTGTTCCAACCAAGTGAGGAAAAACGTAGTGGATGAGAGCGTCGCACTTTTATTAGTTCAGCTTTGCACCAGTGTGTTTACGAGCTGCGTGCAACGTTTTATTGCATCTCTCCATAATCTGTTTCTCAGCCGTTGCTTCTCTCTGTTTTCTGCGTTCGTCATCCCAAACAAGATGCCCCATTTTTCCCCTCATCTATGCGTATTCTGCTTGTCCCGTGACTGCACGGGTTTACCAGTCAGGAAGTGTGGAAGTGTCATATCGGCGAACTGGGTGCTGGAGTGTCACCCCGACTCTGTGTGATAAAGAAAACTGAATAACTTGCTTTTTTCTCGTTGTTGCTTCACATTTCATCAACCTCTGTGATGCTTTACTTGCGCCAAAACCATCAATCTGGGCTCCCCAGTGTGCGTTCCGTTGCGTTGTACATGTGTTTGCGTGAATATGTCTTTTATTTTATTTATTTATTTATTTATTTATTTATTTTATAGGCCTACTGTGTTGCAGTAAGCCACATTTGAGGCTCCATCCTTGCATTTTCTGTCAGTCTCTTTCCATCCTGCACTCTCATTAAACGTCCCCCTCCCTCCCCCGCTCCACACACAAACTCACACACTCCCTCTCTCACTCTCCTCTCTCTGAGTCTCTCCTTCTTCTTCCTCCGCGCCTCACGCTCCCCTTGCCCGTGGCTATATGATCGTGAAAAATGTGTTTACAAAACTCGCTCTCTTGCAGATCAAACCATACGGACGAATCAAAGACTTTGGAGAGAGAGGCAGAGGAGAAGCGAGGGAAGACACAGAGAGAGAGATAGAGACAGAGAGAGAGAGAGAAAGAGGGAGGAGGGGTACCAGCAGAGGGTGTGGAGGCCTTATAATTTTAAAATTCTCTGTGTTATTCTCTTTTTTTCCCCTCTTCATGTGTTTGTGTGTACATGTGTGTGTGCATATCCTTTGGTAATACAATATCTTTAAGGCCCCCAAAACAACTATCTGTGTCTCACAGTTAAACATGAGATAATGCAATATTGATGTCTCCTTGTCTTTATAACGCAATACTGGACCCATTCTGGCTGGACACTCTATGGGATGATGGGGCCCTTGCACTTAAAAGAATTACTCTGCTCCTGTAATACATTTTAGACTGATGCTACACAAATACAGTCCCCAAAGGAGTACAGTAAATAGTGGAACCAAAGCAGTTAAAATTACTTCAAAGCAGCATCAAGAATTCAGTACAATTGACCTGAAACTAACTTGCATTAGTACAGTTGCCTGATGATTAATTTGCCTTCATGCAACGTTTTCCATCTTATTTGTGTCAGCAGGTGTCCCGCATGTTCTGCTTCACGTAATCCTTATTTTTTCTTCGGTTTGAAGCTTTTTATGTCTTTTCTTATATTTCTAATATGCATGTTACTGTCCTAATAGGTTTGCTGGACCCCTAAAGACATCTGGGACAACTGAGTTTGAAATTAGCATTTAGCTTGACATTTGCAGCACGCAGAGACAGTTTGAACATTTATAAACTGTAGTCAAGGCACATAAGTAGTTAAAGGGAGACATTGTTGAAGTTCTACTGGTCAAGTCCTGGTTTTTCAGGTGAAGCATATGTTGATGGGAACTCTGAGGCAGATCCAGATCATTAATTTGAGGCCAAAAAGATGGTTTTGAACGATTTGAAGCTGTCTCTAAGTTTCCCTTAAATGTCTTTTTTACACATTTTCACTCCAGTCCTTGTACCTGACCATCTTCTGTCCATCCATCCAAAGACTCTCCGACTTCCCTCCCTGGCTGCTTATTCCAGCTCATCTGTGGGATCCCAAGACATTCCCAGCCAAGACACGCATTCTGTCCAGTGTCTTAGTCTCTATCAGATTTTTTGTAATAATAATTGATGTACTAACAAAAAAAAAAAACAATGTCTTTTGTCATGCAGTAGAGCTGAACCGCACAAGATCCAGCTTCTATCGGCACAGGATGCACGAACAGAGGTTTTAGAACTCATTTGTTATTCAGAAGAATCTTGATTAGCATCGGTGACAGTTTGATGTTTATGAGAGGAAAGAGGATCGAAAACTTCCAGAGGCTGAGAGGAAGACGATAGAAGAGGGGGAAAAGACTGAGGGACAAAGAAGGAGAGGAAGGGAGTTTGCAGTAATACTGGCAAAGTGGGTGAGTAGAGTAGAGGTGAGGGGAAAGAGGGAGGGGGGCAGACAGACAGGCAGGGGGAGCGATTATAGCAGGGTTTATGTATGAGCTATTGATTGAGTCGGTGGTGACTTCTTGAGTGGTTAATTCGGGAAGTGAGAGCGATAGAGAGAGTAACTCACTGACCAAAAAGGGGAGGGAGGTTGAATATGGGGGATGGGGGGGTGGAGAGCTTGTGATGAGGATGAGTGGAGAGACACAGGCAGAGAGAAGAGCATTTCCTCAGGTAAAAGTGCGGAAAATAAGAACCTGTTTTGCAAGGAACAATACTGTGCTTCTTAATTAGAGCAGTTCTCTGTTCTTATTGTGTTGGTTTAAGAATAATAGTTTCCTTTTTTTCTTTTCTTTATACCTAAACATCTGGACTGTGAAGCTCTGAGTCTGTGCAAGCTCTTTCACATACAATATATACACAAGAAAGAAATGCAAACCAAATACACTTTGATGAAAAGTGAGTCATTAACTAAACAGATGTTTTTGTCATGTCACTTAAGTCACTTTCCAGGTTTTATTTTGCTAGCTAACTTCATGTTAACTATAAGCGTGTTTTTAATGCATTCTGAAAAGTTAAGCTAGCATTGCTGTTTGCATATTTTATTTATTTAAGCTTTATTTAACCAGGAAGTCCCACTGAGGTTCAAAATCTCTTTTTCAAGTGGCAAAGGTAACAGCCAAACCACACATTAAAAGCAGAGTATATATTATAACAATTTATACTTACATAATAAGACAACAAATACATAGTTCTAAAAACATCAAGAAAAACTAATACATGTCTCCATCACCATTTTCTTAATGGAAGCCTTAAAATCATTTAAGGACACAAGCGCATCTGATTTAAAATCTTTCTGTATCTTATTCCATCCCCACGGTGCTCAATAACTTTGGGAACGTTAAAAAGGAGCCACCTTGAGGATCGTACTGATAGATATTTGCGCAAACATAAAGACGGTTACAAAGGTATAATGGAAGTTTGCCAAGTTGCCAATGCTGTTGTCTACAAGCTGTGAGAGATGTCCAGCCAACTAAATCATAAAGAATACAGAATACAGTGATGAGTAAGGGACCTGGAGTTTGTAATGAATAGTAGTGAAGCATGATATACTGAATCAATATGACATGAGATTGAGGACGCAGCATGCATATACAATATATCCCCATAGTCAATCACAGATAAAAAGTAGCTTCCACAAGTTTCTTTTTAGAACTAAATGTGAAACAAAAAGTATTTTTAAAATAAAAACCAAGTTTTAGTTTAAGCTTTTTGAATAAAGCTGTAATATCTGCATTGAAGGAGAGGTTATGATCAATCCATATCTCCAAATACTTGTAGGAGGATACTCTTTCTATGGATTGTCCATCAAAAGACATGATATAACAATTGTCAATGTTATATGTCAATGTGATCAAGTTTTTTAAAAGACCATAAACTTTGTTTTCTGTGTATTTAAAATCAATTTCAGACTCAACAATGTATTTTGTAATGCCTGAAATCCTGGAATTTATGTATTGCTTCTGCAATGGTGGAAGCTTGGGTGTAAATCACTGCATCATCTGAATATAGGTGTAGTTTTGCTTGAATGTCTTTATCCAAGTCATTTATAAAGATAGAAAACAAAATGTCACTGTTTAGCACAGGATCACATCGAGAAAGATAAGTGACTGCTTATAACAATCCAGAAGGTTCCTGCACTTCGGTAACAAAAACGTGACAAAAACACTACCTGATAGGCTGAAATATAAACATATAAATACTGTGACAAAACATGCATATTACATACTATGACAACTGTGATGTTTTTTAAAAAGCAAAACCTTGCAGATATGCAGGTTAATTTACCTTAATGTGACAGAAAATAACTTTTGGTTAAATGGCGTTCACTTATATAGCGCTTCATTCTCATATCTTGATGACCAAAGTGCTTTACAGCTCCTGCTATCCACCCATTTGCACATACATTCACACACTGGCCATCAGAAGCAGTTTGGGAATTACTGTCTTGCTCAAAGAAACTTCAACTTGTGAACTTCAGAAAGAGTGGGAACTGAACCCATGACCCTCCAATCAGCAGTCTGCCACACTACACCTGCACCACAGCCACAGCTATCTGCTGCAGCTTACATGCATATTTAAAATTGCAATGTTTTATGAGTTTATTAACTCATCACAGTTAATATACAACAACCCATTTTGTTATTTGCTGAAACAAATATGTCTTTAAGTAAAATACTTTAGTTAAACTTGGGTACTTTCTGGACAACTAAAAGTAATTTGGTTCATTTCAGTGTGATATGCTTGATGGGGAGCACGCTTAGGCCAATCAGATTGCTTATCAGATGTTCCAGAATTTCAGCTTAAAGTGTTAAATCAAGACATTGTAAGTTGACCCAGTTTTCCAGACAGTTTTAAACCCAAATTAATCTAGAATAATGTGTTGTTGTTAACATATGAAGTGTTTCTATGATGCGAAACATCAGAGATGTTGTTTTAGCCCATTTGTGTTTTTAGCCACACAACAGCACAGCCCCATTGTTATCATGTCATTGATTTGTTTGCCTGGCAACCTCTGACCTGATAGTTGCTGGGACAGGTTTATTGGGACATTTTCTTACTAACTGTCCATCCAAAAGCTGCTACAGAACTAGTATGTTTTCACATATCTTTACACACATTATATTTTTTTTCTTTACTGAATTAATTGTTTCAGTTCACTTTATCTAAAGCAGTCAGACACGGCCCACCAATCCTCTCAAACACGCACGAGCCTACATAGAATTACACACACACCTATTCACCTCTATAGGCGTGAATTTAAGCCCATAGGACACTCATCTGCTCGCTGGAAACAACAGATGCTTCCCTTGTTCTCACTGTATCACCTTGTCTGAGGAAGTCAAAATCAAGAGCAACAACTTGGAACGAGGAAGCTAAATGGTGTGTGCGCGTGCATGTTAGAGTTGTTTAAGTATATGTATGTGCGTGTGAGAGAGGAGAGGGGAGGAGCTCCCTTATTCCAAATGTGTCCAATGCACAGTTTGGTGTGCCGTGCATGTCTCTTAGCTTCTTTGCTGGTAGGATATCCTGCAGTCAGATTCCTAAAAGCCGCGCGCGTGAGTGGGCTACTGGGTCTTTTTTGCGTGCTTGTGTGTGAAGGTCAGCTCGCCGGCGCAGTTTCTTTTCCTATTTCTCTTCCCTCTCGCGCAGGTTTTGATCTCTCAGCCGCGAGATCAAAGGCGCTCTCTGGCTATTAGTCAGCGCGAGCCATTGATCCCTCATCGATCCACGCGAGACACAGCCGCCCCGTGAACACATCGCGGGGCTCCCCAAAGCTCCTCCCGCGCGTGAGAGAGAGAGAGAGAGAGAGAGAGAGAGAGAGAGAGAGAGAGAGAGAGAGAGAGAAAGAGAGAGGGGGGGGGGGGGGGGGAAAAAACAAAGAGACACCCAAAAAGAGGGAAGGAACCTTTT
>JBAMHX010000007.1:9995552-10016318 GCA_037177515.1 Pseudomugil tenellus | reverse complement strand
CCCCCCCCCAACACCCCCCCCCACCACCCCCCCCCCCCCCCCCCCCCCTTTTTCCCCCCCCCCCCACAAAATAAGGAGAACTAAAAGGAGAGGGAAGGAGCATCGTGTGTGTGTGCGCGCGCGCGTGTATATTTTCGTACTGGCGCGGGCAGAGCCAAACTCGAGCTTTTTCTTTGCCGCGGGACATGAAACAATGAGGCTCGAGCCGGTTTTAATAAAGCGCGCTTTCCCTCCTTTCAACTCTGGCGCGAGGCGGACGAGCCGG
This sequence comes from Pseudomugil tenellus, assembly GCA_037177515.1. NCBI lineage: Eukaryota > Metazoa > Chordata > Actinopteri > Atheriniformes > Pseudomugilidae > Pseudomugil > Pseudomugil tenellus. Next base: position 10,016,053 of record JBAMHX010000007.1, on the reverse strand, counting down.
CAGCGGAGAGCGATCGATAATTAATGACGATGAATAATTTAACCCTATCGATTGATACTTTTTTCTTCATCCTTTTCCCCTTCTTTTCCTTATTTTCTTAAGGCCAGCGTTCTATATCATACTAATACGGTTTCAACATCCTCGTCTCCCTCACCTTCTCCCTAACTTGTTGTTGGAGTTCTTCACCTTTCATGAACATGTGAAAAAAAGAAAACAAGTTTCTTTATTTATCAAAAGCACATGAACCATGGAGTCTATAAGCTCACCTGATTTCCCCCCATGAATGAAAATGGCCTTTAGGACAGATAAGAAAAAAATGTTCCATGTATTTTATTAACTGTTATCTCTAAAACACATCAGATTACACCTCAGATATTCATCAAAAGCAACTATTTCACATTATTTTTTTTCAATTAAAGCGTTATAATTTCCATTTTTTATGCAAGTCGAGGAAATGAAAACATAAAAATGGATAATTAAATAGGAAATATAAATACACATGGTTTTCAAACATTGTTTTTTTTATCCATTGTTCCTTATCACTGCATCACCAGTGAACAAAGAAAGAAAAAGAAAAACAGCGGTCAAAACAGCATCCTGACAACCACTTTGCCACTGCACTGTACCTTTCAAACTGAATTTGACTGGATGGTATTCTGGCCAGGCACTCCTGTCAGATGATAGCTTGTCTCGGTGTGAAGGACTCAGTATTAGCTTTGCCCCTGCAGTGTGAAGTAATGGGCGCTCTGTGGGAAAGCAAGCAAGGACCCTCAGTGCTCCTGTAACTATACATCTTGGTTAAATAGACTGACAGTACTGCACTGCTGCCTGTTTCTATTACACCGGCTGCACTGATTTCTCACCCTTTCATATGACAGTATGATGGGTGTACAAAATTCAAGATACAAAAGAGTGATCATGTGGAAATTTAGCTGCAGAAAAAAGTCTCAATATGACGGTGAAGTATTATTAAAGGGAGTAGCTTGACATTAAGCTGTAAAATAGTTTTATATATAGTTTTGATGATCAGACTGATCTATTAAAGGGTAAAATTTTGAGAAAGCAAAAAAAAAAAAAAATCTGTTTAGATACTGTCAATTTACAACCAAGAAGTTAAAAGAAGGCATGCAACACAAGATCTTTTGGCCTAGTCTAATGTTTCGTGATAAAATTAGTGGTGTTTTCATTGCAGTTTGTTTTAGGTTAGAAATCAAGAGTGTTTAGAAGTTGTTAATCTCAGGACATGTTGCGTTGCCTAAGCATGAAGCTGTTGTTTTTTAAGTTTAATTCAGTCTATTTATTGAATATATTAGTTAAAAAGTAACAATTAAACTGATGTAATTAAAATAATTCTCTATTTTTATCCAAAAGCCCAAATACAAACATGTTAAAGCTAAAAAATTAAATAATTCATTTAGATTATATATGACATATTATTAAAGTTGTTCATAGTGATATTTACCCAAAAAGAGAAATAATAGGCAACAGATTGAATTTTATTAAGGGTTGACTTTTCTCTTTAGCTGGAAAGACAGGTTCCTTTTCCTCCCCTCCACCCCCTACCCTCTCCCTCTTTCTGTCTCTCCCCTCCTTGTTCCTTCTCTCTCCTTCTTTCCATCTCCTCTAACAAACCCATAGCGGAGTCCCTCTGTTCTTCCACCCTGAGGCTGACCAGTGTGTCAGAGCTAACCAGGGAGAGGAACAGAGAGAGGGGGAAAGACAGAGATAGCGAGAGAGGCAGGCAGAGAGGAATTGAGAGGGAGAGGGGTTCAGTCGGTCCTTTTTCAGGGGCAAGCACCAAAAGGAAGATGAGACAGATGTACAGAGTCCTTTTCATCTTGTAGAAAAAGAAAGCGAGAGAGGCCAGACTTTTCATGCTTCTCACAGTTTTCTCTCTTTTTATACCGCGACCCATCACTCTTTCCTTCTTTAGACAGCACTGGAGACATAATGTTGCCTGAATGTCAAACTGCCCCCCTTCCCTTTACTACCCCAGTCACTCTGCAGAATTTCAACACATAGTTACAGTATATTCTTCACAGTTTCCCATCAGTGGCCAACGAACCTTGACTTCACAAGCACAGTAGTCCTTTTGATAAGCCCAAGCATGTAGATTGCTAAAAAAAATGTCCAGGAATCAGCTCTGCTTAGGTGGTCTGCAATTCATGGCAAGCTCAGTCAGATGAGGTTTAATGTTGACACTCGAACAAGATCTCCAATCTAAATAAAGAAGTCCGTTAGTAGAGACGAGTCAAATGTGCCCAAAACATCATGTCCAAGTGTTTTCAATTTCACAATTAGTCACAATTTCACAGATGTACACGTTGAAGCATCAGAGTTGAGCCTGAGATCAATGTTAGGCATTTGTAGGAAGTAAAATTTGTTTTTTCTGTTACTCCCTGTTTGGTTAATGTTTTCTTATGAGACATTCTGTCCTGCATCAAGGTCCTTAATCAGGTTAAGCAGAAGTGTTTGGTTTGACCGCATCCAAGAAGATCTCCAACTGTCACCTGTTAATGCTCAAGCCATTACAGTGTGCTGCCCCCTACAGGTGGCTGGAGGGAAATAAGAATTATTATTAAAGTATTTTCTTTAAGGCCAGTGTGTACGAAGTGGCACACTAATAGAATACTAACAACCAAGTAGTGCTTTCTCGTTGTTTAACCATGTTATTAGTAACATTAGTAACTAGTAACATTAAATTACCCGATTCAAAACAGAGGATGAAGTTTCTTTACTACCTGTTTTAGGAGAACACCAGAATAAACTTCACTGTTTCAGCTGCAACCTTTAAATCTGTTTTGAAGTCCCTTTCCCACATGAATTGTCTCCATCTGGTAAACAAACATCAGTGTAGACTGTTGTTTTGTCCGGGTTCATTTCTCTTTTTCTTTTCTTGGCTATTTTCCCCCCCTCTCGTGGGACAAAGACTATGGATGCTCCTCCGTTTCAATGGAATATGGCAAGCTGAATGATCCACAGCCGTCTTTGCTCGTTTCTATCCCCTCCGACAACACATTGGAATTCACAGTTAACAAGTTTGTCCCTTTTATGCTACCAAATTCATAGATAATGAAGTAACATTGCAGCTTTCTATTATGACACAACTTATATATTTATAAATAAGTCATTATAAGCTAATAGAACAATTCCATTTGGATGCTAATGTGATTATACTTTAGTAATAAATCTGAAAGAGACACTTGGTTTTTGCTAATAAAAAACAAATATGTTGCACTGTTCCTTTGAAAATAGCATTATTCAACTTTCTGACCTTTTAAAATATGTGTTTCTACCACATTTTGATGGCACAGTAATATTTATTATATACATTCCTGCAGATATTGTTGCCCAAAAGCATCCCGACTCTGAAAAATGACACTTCACAACTTCTTCTAGGATGCTGCTGCTTCACTTCATAGCCGAGCTTTGTTTTAAACACCATGACTAGCAACCAGATATCAACACGCTGGCTGTTTTGAATGTGCACTATGATGTATTAAACAAAGAAATGCTTGAGGTTATTATTAGATGAAGCAAGGAAAAGAGAGAGAGCAAGAGATGAGAGCAAGTGTCTGACTGACATTTGCTAACTGGAGAGATGTCAAGATACAGGTAGGTATGATGCAAGATAAATGCTGAATTGGATGTTGTAAAGTGGGGTGCCTCGCTGAAAAAATCTGTTTTTTTTTGTTTTTTTATTTACTATTGCTTCTTTAAAAAACTTCAAAATCATACAGAACATAAACGCATTTGACTAACATTTAACAACAGATTTTCACATCTGAGTTATGTAACACAACATACACTAAAACAATACTCACTTCCTGACTGGACCAAATTCAAAGTTAACCTTCGTGGTTGGGATAACTATCATGCATGAAATACAGCATGGATGTTGCGTTCATGTACTCCATTGTTATGGATGCCGTGGGTACATAAAAAGATGCATAAAAAAGGTTTCTCACTTAGAAATGATTGTGATGTAATACATATTTTTACTGGAAGGGATACCATGTTTTTTTATATATAAAAATAGGAACAAACCATTTGTGCCCATAATCTGCAGAATACCAACCAATAAAGGTTGCATTTTCTTTATATATAAATGTCTTTTAATTAACTTCATCACCTGTTTCACAGCTGTAATTTAGACAATTTCAGGGAAAATGTTTTTACTTTTTCACATCTTTTCACACTGATAGTATTTATAGTAGTAGTATTATTTATTTATTTATTTATTTATTAACTTATTTTAAACTCATCTATTCCATTGTACAATTACTTTAAGTGACAATTTTACAGAAAAGTATGATCATGGAACCAAAAGACTTCATTGACCCCACAATGTGAAAATGTGCACTATACATCAATAACAAGAGAAACAGGAAAAGTAACAATTGTGCCGAAACTGCTGCAATGCTGAAGTGGCCATATAAGTATTGATTTTAGAAAGGACAAGAAATGTAAGAAATCCTTCAAATTGACAATGAAACTTGCCTTTATCTTATATTATAAGACTTTTTCTAATACTACAGCAGTTTACTCTCACTACCTCAATAAAATAAGAAAAAGTTACTTAAAATAAGTAAAGAAATTTTACTTCTGTTAAACTCTTTCACAGCAGCAAAAGAGAAAAAGAATTTAAGATAAATTTTACAGATCAACGAACAGCTTGTGCATTACTATTACTACTTTATTGCTTTGTGAAAGTTACAACAAAAGCAGCTCATTAAATTGTTGGTTTTGTTCTTCATTAGATTTCGCTCTGTAACTTTGACAATTGGGAAATCGATGTTTGCAAGCCAGGCATGACAAAAGCCTTTTACTTTTCAGCCTTGATCCTACAAATGTCTGTATCCTAAAAACACAAACACACACAAACAGTGACAGAACCCTAGTGTACGCCTTCAAGCTGAATTTTCCAAAGCCTCTGACTCATCAATCCACCAGAGGTTTTTGAGCCGTAATGATCCATTCACTGTGCAGTGTAGGCCTACATTTTACGAAATGTGGAGGGGAACAACTGAAGCTTCCTTTTGACCAGCAAATGTTTTTTTCCATCAAGATCTTACTGTGTATAGTAATTCCATGCCCCTTTTGTCTGTTTTCACTATTGTCAGGGTGCTAACTATGTGATCCATCATCCACATTGGGTTTTATGGGTGACCCTTTGAGAGGAAGATGTCCATTGTTTGGACTGTTTGTGTCCACAGCCAAGAAACAAAGTGCATTTGTGTTTGAGTTTTTTGTGCGCCCACACCTTTTCTATCTATCAGTGCACCAGCATTTTCAGTAAACAAAGTGCATTCTCTTTTTGGGCTTGGTGAGAAGTTCATCGATATTGATTCAGTCAATATCTATGTGCGCCATGTTTTATTTTGTGTGTGTGTGTGTGTGTGTGTGTGTGACGACTACCTGAATACCTACGTGTTTGTGCCATATCTGCTTGAGACTATACAAACCATTTCAATCTGCAAGCGTCTGTATCTGACAATCTGTGCAATGCATGTGCGTGTGTACAAATGTGTGTGTGTACGAGGAACTGTATTCCCTTGGCTGCTAGTTATAATGTTTCTGGGGGTGATGGGGGGAACTTGAAAGCCCTGTGCTGCCCAAATCAAAACTAACAAGGAAATGATGGGGGCTCCTTTATCTCCTCTCTGGCCTGGGGGTCCGAGGGGGGCGAGAACAGGAGACTGGGCAGGGAAGAAAGGATCATGGAGGAGGGAGAAAGAGAGATGGAGAGGAGGAGGAGGAAGAGGAGGGGGGCAGCCTGGCTTCCTCTTTGATTTGTAAAAAATGCATTACCTCCGAAATCAAACGGAAAATTACTGCGCTGAAGCAAAACACACAGAGCAGAAGAGAAAAGGAGATGGGTGGGGCAGGAGGGAAGGAGAGAAGACAGTGGATAGGTGCGTGAATGGAAAGAAGGCGGGGAAAAGGAAAGGATAATTCACCTGTATAGATACGCTGCTGGATCGGAAAACGGGAGGATGGGTATAGATCTGAGGTGGTGCGTAGGTGGTAGAAAGGTAACTGCAGAGACCCTGAGTGATAGAAGCACGCATATAAGTTTTCCTCCGAGGAGATGAGTCTATACATGCTGTGGACCATGAGAATATGGCAAATGAAAGAGATGATGCAGTATTGATGACCTGTAGCCCACAGGGAAGAGGAAACTCATAGATTACTACCTCCAACACACAGAATATATAATTTTTGTAAAGATCAGTCCTTGCCGAGGCCTTCATTCAGTTAGATGTCAACATTTTAATATAAGAACTTACTTTTAAAAATATTTTCTAAATTTAAGAAGGATGATGTGTGATTTTTAAACCTAATTGCATTTTTAGCTATATTTATATTTATATAGCTATATTTTAAGTTTTATGTAAAAATAAAGCTGTTATTTGAAAAATTGGGGGAGTGGGTGCAGGCAGAGACACACAACGAACAGAAAATGAAAAATAAGAACATGAATGATGAGTAGGAAAAAATGTGGGTAAGATGAGTTGAATGCTGGCTGAGGACAGAGGGAGCAGCTTAAAAACAAGGAGGATGAAGAGCAGGAGGATGGTGAGAAGGGCCACAGTCCAAAGGCAAGAAGCTGGTGAGAGCGTTGAAGAGACGGATAGAAAGCCAGAGTCAGTCAGAGGGAAAGAGAGTGAGAAATGCCTGGAGTTAGCAATAATAATTTATACAAACACACCTTAATAATTCACGTTCCATTTCAATGCTGGAGGGAAAATCCAAAATTCACAGAGCATAATTAAATAGAGGCAGAGAGAGAAGGAGAGATAGAGAGGCCAGCATTAGAGATACGAGTGTAGCAGCAGGGCATCTCTTCCATCTGAGCTTTGTAAAACAACCCTGATGAAACTGCAATATCCAAACTAGATCCTGTCTTGTTCGTCATGGAGACGCTGAAATTTCCTTACCGTCTCCTGTCAGCAGATGTCTATATGCATTTATTAAGTAGATGTTATCATTATATGCGCTCATTTAATAAAGCGGCCTACTGCTTCTTCTCTCACAGAAGCACTCAGGGCTGTATGGAGAACACGAGACGATGAAAATTAAGTGTTTTTTTTTCTTTGTTTTTATTCACACTTGTGTTGCTTTTATTTTAGGAGGCACATGTCCATGTTTTTCTGTTTTTGATTCAGCTTTATTTTCTTTGTGGAATTTAAAAACAGAATTGAAGCAAAATGACATGTTTTGTGTAAAGAGAAAATATGTTAGTTTCTATCGAGCAGTCAGTTTAGCTTATTTTCCTTTGTGATATTAAATACAATGTTGTGTAAATACTACATAGACAGCTGCGTATTGTTTACTTATCTGAAGTAAAATGCAACAGTAAATACTAACTTTGGATAAATAAGTGAATTTAGATGCATTTTATTTGAATATTTTATTTATAGTATATTCATTAGATCATTAAGTTTGATTAAAATAAATGTTTTACTTTTTATTGCAGCAACTTGACAACAGGTCAAAGTTTTAGATAGAAAGCAAATATAGATATAAAAAAACCTGATATGAATGACGTTTCCTTTGCCATATAAAATAATGTAACAACATCTCTAAATGCTCTTTAATATCACAAAGATTGTGATTGATGTTTATTATAGCATATAACACTAAATGGATTTGTGGGAATTTGCTGTAAATAGTTTCACATCTATATTTATGGGAATTTCTTCACAGTGTTGTATCATCACACAGTAACATTGATCTAATTTATGTTGGGATTTTCCCTATCACCTTACTTAAAAAATTTAAAAATAATGAAAGTTCTTCATATTAAAAATAGATTGTTAGAATAATTAATGTGACACCTGAACTTTCTATCACATTAAACACGTGGAACTTTAGCTGAATTAGGCGCCATTAATAAATTGCATTACATTTAATATGTATTCAACAGCATGTTTTAGTTTTATTTTTTAATTAATATCTCCAAAATACGGTCATACATCATATCAAAGTGAAATTAACTTTATATAATAATGTGATTTAATTTAATTATTTTTAAAACTGGGTTTTATGTTTATGATGAATAAACTATGATTATCATATTTTGGAATATCAAATGATTACCCGAACATGCTTCTAAGCCTAATTCTACTACTTTTAAATAATAGTTTCAATTTGAGATTCTACAAGTTTTTATTTTTTTATTTAAAAATGTTTAAAATCCTCATTGGGGAAAAACATCTAATTGACCAAACACTGCTATTTATTTAGATTGCAAAAGAGATCATTCGGCAGAATTCACTAAACTTGAAAATGGAAAGAAACTTCACGTGTGTGTGCTTTCTGATTTTTCTTTTCATATAAAAAACAAAGAACCAGCTGGAGATGATATGTATTAATAAATGCTGCTTTCAATGTATAAAATTGCTCAGATTTTCAGGTGGTTTTCAAAAGTCTGTGCAATTCCTCCCATTAGGAAAGCTCTATAGTGATGTCCATCACATTGCATCAGACACAGCCTCAGGTGACCATACAAGACCAAATCCATCAAACACCTTATCTCCACCAAAGACATATGAAACATAACCTTGCTATATTTCACATCGATTTAAGGTATCATTTTGAACTCATGCCACTTCTTTAGACCCTTATGCAATACTTCATATTTCAACAAAGTTTAAACTCTTAGATTTTAACTTGCTGGGATAAACTTGGTTAACTGTGGCTTTAGTGAATTGTTTTTGTCAGTCGGATCCCATCTTTTCCTCAACTTTTAGCCAAAGACTGAGTATCTTCTTTGTTTTGTTGCAGGTGTTGGAGGCATGGACTGCAACTGTGTCAGTGATTTGTTGCTCCCCCCTGTGCCCGCCCTTTGGACACCAGGTCGGTACTGTCATCATGATTAGCTCACTTACAAACAGGAGACTTTATCTTTCCTTTCCTTTGTTTTTTTTTTTTTGTTTTTTTTTGTGTGTCAAATCTGTCCAAAGTTTTCATTTGACAATAGTTTAAAGAAATCTCCAAACCTAGCCCAAAAAACCAGCCAAAAAACTAGCCAAAATAAATCAATTCAGTTCTGATTAAACTTAAAAACATCACCAACAGCATCAAAATAACATGATCAAATCCATTTTTAATATTTAGCTTTAAAAAAATTAAAATAACCATGCACACACATCAGCAAGCAAAATGAGTCTCTGGTGGTAATTGGGTCTTTTTCTTTGGTTTTCATAAGTCTAGCTAGAGCCAGATTCACTCTGGACTGAGTCAAAAAGATACCCAACTTCATCTATGATGTGCATACAGTTGGCTTTTAAAATTCAGACTCAAGCAGCATCAATCAGATCTCCCCCAGCGAGCTGTCATCATCCCGCTGACCAATCTGTTGAGGCTAGAGGGCATTAACACAGACTAACATTGCTCAAGGCACATGCTGTGATATTAAACACATCATCCCTCACCTCCATCACTCATCAGTCATTCAGACAGCAATCCCCCCCCACCCTTGAGCAAGCGGCAGGACAAACGACAGGCCTTAACCTCATCCTCTTGTTTTTCCTTACTATCTCTGCAAAGGGTTTGCCTTCCCAGACTGGGCCTACAAGCCTGAGTCGAGTCCTGGCTCCAGGCAGATCCAGCTGTGGCACTTCATCTTAGAGCTGTTGCAGAAGGAGGAGTATCAGGGCGTGATCGCCTGGCAAGGAGATTACGGAGAGTTTGTCATTAAGGACCCAGATGAAGTGGCCCGGCTATGGGGGATAAGGAAATGCAAACCTCACATGAACTATGACAAGCTGAGCAGGGCTCTGAGGTATGTTTGAATCAGATAAGACAATATTTATCACCCTCAGATTGCATTATTTGTTTAATCCTCACTTAACAGCTCGCTTTTCCATGTTGGTGAGAGTGGAAAGATAAAGGTGGGGCTGTTCCAGGGAAACATCAATACCCTCAATTTCTCCTTATCTGTTGACATCCTAATGGAAAGTTCACCATTGAGCTGCCAAATAAAAAATTCAATAGGGATTTCAAAATGAAGCCACAGATTGAAATTGCTTGGACGTCTTCAGAACAACAAATCTGCTCAACACTCGACTTAAAACAGGTTCAAGTTTGCGGTTTACCCCCCTTCCAATCATTCTCACAATTCTCTTATGCAAATACAACTCCAACTTATTCCCCACCCCTCCCTCTGCTTTCCTTTGGCTCCTTGTTAATGGGGGCTGTCGTCAGAGTCTAATTGTTATGAATTAGCTGGGGCCACAATTAGCCTTCTTAATTAGCCTCACTTAATTGCTCAATTAAGGGCCATGGCACAATTGCCACGCAAAGCAAAACATGTACACATCATTGCACTGAGTTCAGCCACTGTGAATATGCTGATATGTACATGCTGCTGTGTTTGTTGATATAGCGTGCGTCTGCATAATGAGGCGCCGCTCAAAGTATTTTCTACTGAGGCTTTTTAATGTATTCTGCCTTTGCTACTCACTGCTGAAAAGATGGGAACCAAACCTTCTTTATGTCCCGATAACAAATTCCCCCAGTTGTTTTGTATTTTATTTGTAGCACCTCCGAGCTCTGCTGCTTTACCTGAACCAGATGGCTCCGTGTTTACCACCAATCAACCCCGGCATTGTGGCACACTGTACACAGCGACACCTCTGTGGGTGGTAAAGGAAACTGGCATGATGACAGCTTGACATGCCCAGCGGGAGACCCCAGAGGTCGTTACCACGGAGACCAGTCTTGTTGTAGCACCTCTTTGTAAATGTGTTTTGCAGTTGTAAATTGTGGGAGCTTTCTGGTGTCGTGTACATTTACATTACTCCAAGCAGTCTCTGATTGTTCATACTAAACTTTTTGAAAAATAAGTAAATAAATAGTAAATATATGATAAATCACTGCATTTTTAAAAATTTTGTCGACATGTATTTGCTCTTTCGATAGCTCATGTAATATTTTATCATAATGCCCACATTAGATTTTTTTATTTGTGAAATGGTTTTGTGCTATAATGAAATGAAATATTTGTTCTGTATATAATGTGTTTGCAGTTCAAAAAGATTTAGCCTTTTATTTTTTTATCTTATTTATTTATTTATTATCTGCATCTCGGTTTCTTACAGCTTTGTAAAATTTCCCTTTTAAAAAACCCCTCATTGTACTGAATACAGGCAGGGAGTCATGAATTGATTGGCGAGAGGAGGAGATGAATAAAAACAGTGGGAAATCAGCATGGTTCTTTGCCTCACAGCACTAAAGTTGTTTACTTATTCTTTTCTTACAGTGAGGAAACACAAAACCTTGATGTGAGCATTAAAATAATCCTTCCCTCCTCTTTTCCTTTTTCCTTTATCCTTTATCACCTCTCCATCCCTATATCGATATCCTCTCCTTCCTCTTATGCAGGTATTACTACAACAAGCGGATTTTGCACAAAACCAAAGGAAAGCGTTTCACCTACAAGTTTAATTTCAGCAAGGTGGTGCTGGTGAACTACCCCATCCTGGACATGGCCAACTCACCCTTCTTTCTGGCCCAGAACCACTTTAATGGAGGTTCTGCCACACCCGACTGCAGCCCAGAGGTATGACGGCTAGCATGGGTAGCTTTGCACACATGCAGCCTACATATAAAACTGAAATATCAATTATCTGATAATCATGATTTAAAAAAAAAAAAAACTTTTCAAAAGTTATACAAGAAGCGAACTTGGAGCAAAGAAAAAAATGACGAAATGTAGCCAAACTTCTTACTCCACTTTAATTTTTTATTAACAATGATTTGATTCCAGCTACTGAAAATTGCTCCACTCTTGTGATTTTTGCTCTTATATTTCTTAGGCCCCTGCTGTGCAATCCCTTTTTACAAGAGAATGGTTGTACTCATCCCTATCTTTTATTTATCATCTCTAATGGTGGTCATGATAGCTAACCGTTTACGTATCATTTAGCCTGAGAGATTGTAAAAATTTTACAGATATAGATTATATGAGAACAGTTAAAGAGCACAGCATGAACAAAAATGTCCTAAATTGGTTAAAAAATGCTTTGATTTTACTTGTGTATCAAAGTGCTTAGATATTTAGAGGATTGTTTTTAAAATCTATTGAATGTTTCTAATTTGACTCTATATTATAGATGTAGCCACACAAATTGCCAAAGAAGACTAATTTTTGTCTCGGATATAAGTGCTGGTGTGTATTCAATTTCATTTTAGACAACCCATGTCCTAGAAAGTTACTTGCAGGTACAGTATGAGGCGAAATCATCCATCATTTGTCTGCGCCGTCCTTAAGACGGGATAAGGAGATGCAGAGACTGAAGGAGACCAAGCAGAGGGATGGTTTTAAGTTGCCCTTAAAACAAAAGAAGACATTATCCCCTCCTTCTCTTATCCTTGTCTCCGATGGTGTATCCATCTGTCATCGATTGAAAATGAAAGAAATAGAAAGCAAAGAGGTCGCATCAGATCAGATCAATGGCGGGTCATTAATGCGGTTTGTTAAGCAACGCAGATCTCCCAGCTTGGAAGTACAGTCTCGCCTTTCAAACTTTGGGCTGCGAGGGTGACAGATACTATTGATCCACAGTCACACTAAGGGAAAAAAATCCCCCCTTTGTCCCCTTGATTCCTAGGATTCAACTGTTACAATTATTCTACCTTGTCTCCTGCTCCTTCACATATTTAAAGAAAAGAACACACACACACATACACACACTGCTGACTGCCCTACTTCCTGAATGGATGTCATTCTCTCACATTTCTCCTATTAGTCTTATGTCCCTTCGCACAAACTAGCCCACGATCTTGCTTTCTTCTTGTCATTTATCCTTTGTGCCCACAAACTTAATCGCTGCTCTCCATTTGACTCTGTACTTTTCCTGCCTTTGAGACTGTTTAGCCTCTGCGTCCTCCTACCACCCTTTTACGCTGAGTCCCACGGCACCCCTTTTTATCCTGTCCTTGCTGTGACTGTGTCACTGTTTGCATCACACTCTGCTGAGTGCTGCTGCAAACACATGACTTTACTCTGTATGGTGAAAACAGCACATGTGCACAATGTTTTTTTCTTATGGCAAAAAAAATCTAAAACTTTTTCTCCTTTTTTCTCACACAGGCCATACAGTCGTTATTTCCTCGTTTGCCCGACACTGGCAGAGGAACATCCCTGTTTGATCGGGGGACCACGGCACCAGCACCCGAGGGAGATAAACTGAGACTCGACACGTTTCCTTTTCTCAGTTCAGGTGGGAAAGAAAAAAAAAAGAACTTTTAGTTGTTGGTGCACAATTGGAAATAGTCCCACATCATATATAGCAAGGACAAACCTTTTTTAATTAAAGGTTGTGTGGGCAGCTTCCTGGCAGAAAGCAGAATTTGAACAAAAGGGAGGAGGTAAAGGGAAAGGACAGCAGAGAGAGGAATGAGGATATGCTAAGGCATGAACATTTATTGTTAAAGGAAATAAGAGAGATGGCTGTCCCATAGCAGCCTGCAGTGAAATTGTGCTTCAGGTGAGAGACCAGGTTAGCTTGTGAATTATGCATGTTTGCAAGAAACAAGCTGAAGTCTGTAGAAATGATCCTCCTCTTCAGGATTATTGTTTGCATTTGTCCTCTTTCGTCTCGACACATCAGCGCCAACAACCGCAGCTCAAAACCAGTGGCGCGTTAACACGTTTGCTTTTGTTTGTACCTCTCCACACTCTACATGTGCATCAAAATACACTCAATTCTGCACAGCTCAAAAGGCAGCGTGTAAACACAAGTACAAACATACACACACATGCACAAAACCTGCACCCCACCTCCTTCCTTTCCACTCTGTTTGTCCTCAGGTCCTATTCCCCCCTTCTTCTCTTCTCACCCTCCTTTCACTCCCATGTGTCCCCGCTGTCCTAATCCCTTCCCAGGCAGGAAGGCCCTAATTGAGGGTGCAGGCTTCAGTTTGTGGCCTGTGGGCGCCCATTACTGTGTTTTCATAAGCAAGTGAGGCCTGCCTGACTGATTCAATATTCATGTGTCTGCCAGCTACTCCTGGCCCAGCACACAGAGACTTCACCACTGTCAAATTAGCCCTGCATAGTAAATAACTGAGTGAACGAGAGGAAGAGTCGGGCTGGGAGAGATGGAGAGTGCAGCAGAGACAGAATCTCTGAGTTGGATGTCGTTTGGAAGGAAGTGGAGTTGGTTGAGAGGGAATACTTTTGTTTGTTCATTAAAGTTTAAACCTAGCATCACCTAATATTTACCCCTCTTTTCAGTTTTGAAATGATGCTTACAGGGAACTGAATTAAAAGGCAATGTGGAGTTTAATTGAAAAATGTTTCATCTAAAATGATATAGTGGCATGTCAGAACAGATCATTATTTATGTGTTACATTTTTCATCATTGCAACTGCGTTCACATACCATTAAAGCAGGACTGAGCTTCGTCCAATTTCATTTCAAACTCACTAAAATAATCAGTCATTTGGCAGATTTCAGCTCCTCTTGATCATTTTTTTTTACTCGCTGCCGTGCAGAGTCTTTATGCTCACATATGTTTTCCAGCTGTGTGAGGCGGGTGCACCACACAGTACTGGTATGCATAAATGAACCATCAGGTTTTTTGTTGAAAGCAACTGTGCCAGAATTAGCCCCCGTGGCTCCTGATTAGAATTGCTAATACCGCTGACAATAATTAGTGAGCATTCTTAGATGTTGTATGTCAGGAAACCTTTGCCCCTTCTGAGACTTAACCTCTATCTCTGGATCTCCTCTGTCCTAGGTGCCCCATGCTACACCAAACCCCCGTCCCTGCTGGGCCCTTACCCTCGCAACCCACCCTTTGACTACCCCTGGGGCTTCAACCCTTACCTCCCAGGGGCCTTCTCTCTCAATAACTGCCCCAAACTGCCTCCTGGCTCTCTCTACCCCTCCCAGTTTTACCCCAACCCCTTGCAGAGCAGCCTTTCCCAGCTGCCTCACCCCTTTTCCTCCCTGCTCCCCCCAGCGGAGACAGGTGGGGGGGAGAGGGGAGCAGCAGGGCAAACCGGTGGGACAAATGGCACGGCGGGTGGTCAGCAAGCCAGACTCTGCCTGCCGCCATACCCGGGGAGCCTGTCAATGAGTCGGACAGATATTGGCAATGGGGCGGCACTGGGGGAAAGGGAACGAGTAGAGGTCAACCCCCCAAGCACGGGCCTGAGTCTGGGACTGGGAGCAGTCAGCTTAGGAACTGGAACTGGGACAGGCCAGCAGAGCCCCACAGAAAGGAGAGGGGGGGTAAAGCAGGACCCAGAGTCGGACTCAGACCTGGAAATTACGGATCTGAGCGACTGCAGCTCGGAGAACGAGAACGAGCATGAATTTGGCATCAGGAAGGAATCCAGCCTGGCAAACCGATCGCAGATCGTGTTGGATGGAAAGAAAGGAAGCGTGCTGCCGCCCATCACGTCTCTTCCCCCGCCAGTGTCCCCTCATCCTCTGAAGAGCCTGATGCCCATCACTCCTCCTCCTCCGTCCCTGCCTCCATCGCTTTCCCCCTCCATGGCTCTGCATGAAAGACACAGGGAGACAGACACTCTCAAAATGATACACAGCTAAGACATTTTGTGATGCATCAACCATCTTACCAGTCGATACTCTAATAACTCTCTTCTTCTCTCCTGTCATTTCTGTTACATTTTTTTCAGCTTTGAATGATTAAACACTCGGTCACACTTGATGTTTTTTTTTCTCAGGAAAAGCAGTTTTATCTTTTGCTTGTTTCCTTGTTTGCTGTATGAGTTTTAACATGAAAACAGTAAATTAAAACACTGTTCCGTCCAGCTTAGAACATATTAGGTGATCAATTCACAGGGTGTCGCCTGTCTTTATCGCCATCTTGTCCTTTTTGTCCAACTCTTTCAAAAGAACCATTTGCCCCAGGTTAGCAGCAGCAGAACTCTCCAGTTTCCTGTCTGCAGCTGGTTGTTGCAGAGAAGTCAACGAGGTGATAAATTACAACACAGCAATTATTGTCTTGAAAATATCAGCTAACAACATCCTTATTCTAACAGAACAAATAATACTCAGATCGATCCAATTTTACAGATGTCTTCTAATTCTTTAGATTTGGATTATATACAGATATGAGCTTTAAAAACATATGCAAATGTCGCCACCTAGTGGTCATTTCAATAAACGAATCTCCTCATGCGTGCAATCCGGAGGGGAAAAGTTGGTTCATTTAGTTTAATTTGCACTTTTTTAGTGTAACTGCTATTTCTTGTGAGTTCACTTAAATCCTGAAAATCCATATTTTTTTTAAATCAGTGTTGACTGTGTCAGTCTGTGAATATTTACTTTATCTAGTGGTTTTTCTTGCACATTTTTGAAAAGGAAAGAAAAAGAGAGCAAAGGGAGTTGGACCAATTTAAAATTTGTATGGATATTTCCGTGTATATATTTTAATATGGTGTACATGACATTTAATTATTATTCACTATGATAAGATTTAGCTGTATTGTTGTGATTTAATTCAGTATTTAAATATGTTGGAAAATTATAAGCTTAGGTGTATCAAAGTTTAAATTATTAATGGCAGAAGATCTGCACTCTGAAGATGTTTTTCTATGATGAGGACGGAGTTCACGCTGGGAATTGTTTCAGATTTCCTCAACCCTGGTTAATTGTGCCCTTTGGTCATTTTTTTGCCAGATGCCCAGTGAACAAACCCTTTGGGTTCTAAAAACATGCTGGTAGACTTATTTTTCTACTTAGCATTCATCCAGTGTAACTGTACTGTAATTAGTCAAATGTGAATAATATTGGTCTTTGCATTTTCTTTTTTAAATCCTCCCCTCAAAATGGGTTTTGATTATTTTTCAATCAATGCTTTTGGTCCATGCCGCAGCAGTAGCAGCAGCAGGGCTATTTGTTCTGCTATGAAACATTAAAGAGTGGAAAAAATATTTACAAAAGCAGTTTATCTTTGCTCTCCCCTAATCTAATGAGCAGCGTCCTTTCTACAACCCAGTTTCTCAGCAGAGTGGACACTAATGTACAGTTTCTTCACCTTTGCAGCTCATGGTTTGTCAAGCAGTGGCGGTTTAATGATCAGTTGTGAAAGCTCTATTGTAAAGTTAATGTAAAGCTCTATATGTTTGCTCATTTGTTCCAGGAGAAGCCTCCATTCACCTCCATGTGAAGTTCACTAACCAACTGCTGTAAATACTGTTTCCTTTGTGTATGTGTGTGCACATCCAAAAATGACAATGCAGTGAGTTTACCCATCATCTTTCTTTGTTTTACTGTAAAGAGGAAAAATGGAAAGTGCAAAAAGAAGAAAAAGATTAATATCTTCAAAAGCAATAAATATTATTCTGGATAGTGGGCTGTTGTTCGTTTTGTTGGATGCATTCATCGTGTGACAGCAACAACAAAAGGAGCCTTATAAAATCAGGCTTCTCTCGTGATTGTTAAATTCTTTGCAGAATTTCACTAACAAATATTTAGTTCTAAAAACAAAAGATAAGTCCTATTCGAATATTTACAGGATACTATAAAAATATTTTTTGTCCCTTTTTTCTGTAAAATCAGCAGCTTTTAAGTAGAATTTAATTCCTTTTCCAGAAACAAACAAATATATTCAAGTAAAAGAATGAGAGCTTCTAAACTGTATTACTGATTGTTTGTTGTCCGTTTTGTTAAATTATTACATCAGCTGACAGCGGTAACAATCCATGTGTTTGTGCAGCAGTGGAGAAAACGGCAAAGCAGATGATTTGGGAAAGTCTTTTTCATCCTGAAAATATGATCTTGTTTATTAAAAGTTAAAAGATTTGATGATTTTAATGTAAGCTAGTATGGATTTCTGCTTTCCCCACATTTAATTAGATCATATTAATAAAATGAAAGCATTGACTAAATAATGGGATTGCTAAAAGTAATCTGCAAACTATCATGCCGAGAACGTCATGCACGTTTAGAAAGCTTAAAGCACAGCAAACAATCACGCACACTGCTAATTGAATCATGCATGAATTTATTAGTAGTTTATACATTCTGTTAATAGTGCAATGTTCAATATAACTGCGTATACATGTAGGCTTTGATCTTGCTTTGCTAACATAAGCCAATAAGACACAGGCCTGATGCATATGCAAATGATAAGAAGGATTACCGGTAAATAAGTTTCAATTGAGTAGAAGCTTCTTTACTAACCTACAGAACTACATCACATGCACACCCGTCTGTTCAGATATTTACATTTTATTGCAATAAAGTCAACTGTAATATGTTTGTTTAAATGTTCGTTTACAGCACATGTGCACGTTTTCAGACCGAAGTGATAAAAACAATCTCCTCAGATCTTACAAACAGAAACATTTGGCATGTGTGAGACCTGAAAACATCACCTGGTCAGATTAAATATTTAAGTTGGATGTTTGGAAATCCCTGCACAGAAAACATTTAATTTTTCTTTCTTTTAAAAAAAAACACGTGTCTGACCATGTATATAATGTGACAAAGGGTAATATAACAGGATGGGAAGGTGATACAAAATTATTGACACTTCATTATATAGTATTTTGAATTATAGTGAATGTGTACAGTAAACATGTATGTATATCTAGTGGTGATGCAGGAAAATTGTATTTATTTTAACTCAATACTGGCAGATTACAGTAACAGTTTCCCAGGACTTCATGTCTAGAACCAGTTTTGCTTTCCCATTCTTCCCTATGTGGTGGAGAAGTTTACGTTGTGCTTGTAAAAATGTGAAGGTTTTCAAAACTACACAATAAATGATATAGTGGCACGTTGAAAAGAATGCTGAAGTTGTGGGATAAAATAAAGTGTTATAAAAAAATAACCTTAGGGTAGGTAGATAGGCAGAGTATTAAAAGATGAATATCACTTAAGAAATCTGCTAAAAAAAAAAATGTGTCCAGACATTATAGAGTGAAATTGTGACACTTTCTAATATTTGTCATTAACACTAAATTAAATTGTGTTTTGGTAAATATCAATAGAGTGTTCTGTTCTACACAAGGAAATAATCTGCAAATCCTTATTGGATTTCTGTGATTTTGGGGACAATAAGTATTAATTCTTTAAAAATAGGAAGGATTCTCTCCTGAAGAAACCTCCTGACAATTTAGCCTGTAAATAGTTTGCAAATGCAGATCTGTCAAAAAAAAAAGAAAAAAAAAGAAGAAGAGGCCAAATGTTCCAAGAACAATGTAATCTTTACTGGGTCAAAGCTTATTTAGAGTAAACTGGATTTCTGTGGTCAGACAAACCAGAATTTATAATCATTTTTGGACTTAATGATCAGAGTGTCCTCTGGACTACATAGATGAGGGACCATTTGACTTGTTATCAGCGTTCAGCTCAAAAGTCTGCACATTTCATGGTATTAAGTACCATACTGGTACTTCAAGGGTTCCTTTAATTCTACGGCTATGCATTTGAGGGAAACATTGCGATTTAACTTAAACAGAGTAGAAAATGTCATTTTATCTATCCCCAGTGGAAACAAATTCTTCTTCAACATGCCTCCAACAAACAAACTTCACATAACACCTGACGCATGTGAACAGGGGAAATGTTGAAGACAGCAACAGAAATGCTAAACGTGCCTTTAATTTCAGTCTGTTCAAAATGGGGATTCCAGAGGCGATAAAAGCTGTTTTGTAGAAGTTTTTCCAGGCATGTAGGACCTCATACCTTCTGCCTGATGATGACACTGAGAAGGGCTTTCTGTGTGTGTGTGTGGAGGGGGGGCTTCTTAATCGCAGAGTAGTTGTACAGGTCAGAGAGGGAGGTGTGGAATGAAGCACTTATCTTGCGGGAGTGGTTTATTATGTGGGAGAGTTTTGCTTTCTGCTTGGTGGTGAGAGAGTGATACCAGGATGAAGTACTGAAGGTTAGAACAGTAAATGAGTAACTGATGAACTAGGGTTAGAACATCAGGGCTTCCACTAAAACTGTTTCCTCAGCTCAAATTTACGTTCATATTCATTTCTTCGGGTTTTGTTATTTGAGACTTTTGCAACGATTACAGCTGAATGACTAGTTCTGTATTCAAGAAGTAATCTTACTAAAAATGTGATCATTTTGATAACCCAGAGACCATATAGCAGTATCTCACTGTGTCAGGTATGTTCACAAGCTTTGAACCTGTGGTTGAATTGTTTGCATGGTGTTGCTCAGCTGTGGGGGGAGGTGGAAGGGGGGGTAAGGTTGTGCTTGTGGGAGTCGGGGTAAGTTGAATGTCACACAGCTAAGCCGGTGGACTTATCAAAATGCTTTTATATCTTCGGTTGTTTGCTGTTACTGCTGAGAGGTTATCTGTAAAGAGCAACAATAGCATACAAGAAGCACCTGTTTCAGCGGAAGCCCCATGTTTTTGTCTGCAGATAGCAGACAACTTAGCAAAGGAGCAATTTTGAATAAACCTTGAGAGTTTCTGTTATCAGTAGCCCATCCTAAAGATGCATATAATCCCAATTTGTCTGTAGCATCTACAATAAATGACACCCAATA
>JBAMHX010000007.1:9959644-9995452 GCA_037177515.1 Pseudomugil tenellus | reverse complement strand
CTGTCTGAGGCTCTGAGGGTCAAGTCAATTTTGCCTGCTTTTCATATAGTCTTTAATCTTTCAGGCAATTACTGTCCCCAATTCTTTGCTTTTTATACTTTTTACTTTTGCAAACATAATTCTTTGTTGGCTCTCTTTCAGTAGTTTTCGGTAGTTTTTTTAATTATCGTATTTTTTCCATTTCTACTCTGAGGCCCAGTAACAAATTATCCATTTATACTATAGAATGAATACAGATTGGCTGGCTCGTGACCACATTTGTCCACAGTGTGGCGCTAGAAGTATAAAAAGGACATGAAGCAATGACTTACTGAGAGAAAGTTTGAACCGAGAGCTGAACTCTGTAAATTCTTGGCTTGGTCTCACAAATAGTTCATTAAATATTTCTGGTTTCATTATATGATAAAGAATAGATTACATCTCTACAAGGGAAATTTATTTACATAGTTAATTTACCGTATGAACCTACATCATGTAGGCCTACAGTTAATTTAGGATAATAATAATAATAATAATATCAACAAAAACATCAACAATAATAATAATTAGAATAAAAAGAAAATAATAATATGATCAATATTTTAGAATTTTTAAAACAGATCCTAGATTTTGGACTTACTGGGTGTCATATTGCCTTCGGTGTGTATTTTACTTGTGAATGGGAACATTTCTTGATTATTTATTTACTTATTTGTTTTTTTGTTTCTATTTCATAATGTATTAGAGTTTTGCTTTAGTTTTGAGCCTTCTTGGTTTTGTAGGCTTGATATTTTTATGAACTCCTTTTGTGAATTTTAGGAACATTTTTTTAAAGAAACATCAATAAAAAGTTTTATAAATTGAATCTTTATTATAATTATTTATTTGTTTGGTAAGAGAGCTTTGTACTAGTTTTCTCCTCAATTAAATACAGATCTTTCAAAAAATATAAGAAATATCAGTTTTGGTTAAAGAGACAGAAACTAGAAAGCCATAGACATAGGGATTATGTTTACGCAAAGGATTGGGGTTGAGTGCATGGGGAGATGTATACTATGTGTTTATTATGTAAAGTACTTTGAGTTGTTTTTGAATGAAAAATGCTGAATAAATAAAGTTAGATTTGATTTGATAATGTATCCAAATGTCATCTTACCATTATCATGTTGTCAGTGCAGTAGTAAAACAGGCACATTTCTCTAGCTGTGAAAGTTTTAAACTTTTACATAATGATAATCACTTCCACATGTAAACAGTGGTCCAAAGAAGCCCTTCATATCTGTGGCTCAGCTCGGTATGATGTTGTGGACTCACTGGGGACCGGTTACTGTGTAACACAGTGCGGAAACAAGCCTTTCAAATACATTACCTTCTTTTTATTTATAAACTCTTCAGTCGTGGAACAACAATGTGAGACAAAGAGTTACATAACCACAAAAAGCATGTATTAAGAACTGTAGTTAACTCAATAATTTTTAAACACATTAAATCCTTAGTTTTCTGAGCTCTTTACTCAGAGCCTTTTTTCATGTGTACTTCCGCGTACTATATTTTTTTCACCGCTGACACACGGCAACTTTCAAGCAGGAAGCACATTAGACGTTTCGCCCGTCGCTTTCTCTGTATTTACGGGTAAGCTCATCACTTAAACATCACTCTTACGAAGATTATGAGACGTTTGAACTCTTTTGGTTTTGTTTTGTGATATTTAAAGCCGACATGGATATTTGTTTTACCGACGGTAATGGCTTAACTCCCCCTCTCACAACCCGAGCCGCAGACGATAGCGTCCACATACAGGAATGCGGTGCTCGGATGGCTGCAAGGCATCTCGTCCTCTTTGGGGAAATGTTGAGCTAATATCGGGGTTTTTTGTCGTTTGTCTCGCGTTTTCACCCCTCCATGGACTCGTAATGTGTATCTTTTTTTTTAAAAAAAGAAAAAGTTTTAGCCTGCTATTTGGGAGAAGCTTGGAAATTGCTGATAGTTGTTTAAAACTTCTTCAGGTATCAGTTGTGTATTTTCTGGCAAATCCATTGAAGATTTATGCAGTTGATGTTTTTTGTTTTGTTTTATTTTGATTGTTTTAATATTCCAATTACAAATCAGTTTAATGTTCCCAAAAGGGAGTTGTGTTATGTCATGAGTAGTCAGCGGGAGGTTTATTGCAGGTGACCTGGTAAATACTTTTTTTTTCTATGAAGGATTTTCTGTCACAATGCATCTGAACAAAATGGGCCGAGTTAGGCTGAATGTCGGCAAACTCGGCTGTGAGCTGGCAGCAAAACGCCAGAAGTCTGCCAACTCTGGTCCTATACTGGTTGCCAGATTTGGTGAGGCTGTGTATTGGGCTCGGGCCAGTTTGTGCAGAGAATTGGATAGTTTAGCCATATTCATACAGACCTTAAATCATGTTTGATTAAATTTAGATATTGACACCAAGTTCAGGTTCAATTTGTTTCAATTATTTGATGGAATTATTTCAAATGTTGCAGTAATGTACTAGCCTACAATATTTTTTATGACCTGCCAGATTTGGGTCTCTGTGAACCCCAAAGTAACTTAAATGTTTTATATCAAGGTTAAACTTTAAATTATATTCCATAAACAGATTTATTTAAAACGTCCATACATTCTCTCTCAAGCAGAGTTATTCATGGTAACCATTTTCTGACCTAATTCTTTGGTTTCTCTTTATCATTATCTGTTTTCTCAACATTAAAAGGGGCTTTAAATGCTTTCTAGACCACTCACTCATCAGATTAGACAACATATGGCGGCTTCAGTGCAGACAGTGTTCAATAATTAGTGTCTGCGCGTTATTGATTATCAATAATGATTTTGCTTAGTGAAACATAGGACACTGCTGTGTAGAACTTCAGAATTTCCTACCTTCCCCGCAAGCTAATTACCGCAAATAATGTTCTTCATTATATCTCCGCTATCAAGTAAAGATGACCCATTCTGTCAGCTGGGCATACCAGTATGCCTTCAAGTTTTCATTAACAACCAAACGGAGAACAGGTCATCAGACTTGTTTCATGTTTTCATTTGTGACTTCAACACCTCCAAGTTCTGCACGCCGGAGTTTTGCTTTAGCAAAATAATACTCCGCTGAACTGAACTTTTAGCTTCGCTCATTATTCACCGCATTGTGTGGAGGGCTTTGCAACTGGCGGTTTTTTGAAACTGTGACGTATTTCCAACCAGGCGCTGCACCCCAGAGGCCCCATGTGAAGCAGGCCTTGCCACTTCCTGTTACACTCTGTTAGACTAGAGGAGCTGCACTTGTCGTCTTTCTCTTGCCACATTTTGCAAGTGCAGGCTTGCCTGGAGCCCAAAGGCTACCTTCTCTTCCTTTTAGAGGAATGTTGACTGTATCAGAGTTGCTGTGCTGCTCTCTCCCTCCCTGTCTCTTTCTCCATTGTTATAGGCCTACATAAACCCATCCACATCCACTGCCTGTTAAGGGGCAGGACGTTAAGCCCGGGTAGTATCACAGTGAGGCAAAACAATTGTTGTCGACTTCAATGACAGATGCCCAACAGCTGGAATGACAGGTAATGGCACCCACAGTTGAACAGCCAGGGGGTGTCCTAAGGGCTTGGAGCTGTGTTGCCAGCAAGCTGATAATTTACCGTAGTCAGGTGTGGACTTCAAAGGGAATGCAGGTATTCTTTTCTGGCTGCAGTAAGTTTGATGAACAGGCAGCAGATAATGAGAGACAGAATGGACCCGGGCAGGTCAGTGGTGAAACCGACTGGTTCTTCCTGGAAGACCTGGGCAGTTGACCAAAATGTGAATCAAAACCAACATTCAGGACCAATAATTGGTGTAATTTTGCTTATGTTAATCATTTAAAGTGTTTGGAAATTTAAATTTCTCTTTAAATAAATGGAAAAATGTCAATTAAACTATCATATATATTTAAACTGTGTTTAATTTGCCTTATTGTACAATAAGATGTAGCTATAAAGGCTAAAAATAAAATTTTCCCACAACGATTGTTAATTGTTCATATTCGAGGTAACCTGTTCATTTACTTGTGATTTTAACTAAATGTCACATCGCTTAATTAAAAAGTGACTGGGTTGAAGATGTGAAGAAGTGTGCAGAGTAGTGCATAAGAAGGTGGTTATCCTGTTCTGTGCGAAACGGTTAACCTGAAACCACAGCTAGTGTTGTAGCACACTCTGATGTGCCTTTTTGTGTATTTCTGCAGTGTTTGCAAAAAATCAGTCGTTGAAAGCTTTTGTAAAGCAGAAATTTGCTGGGTTTAAAAAATATTGTCGTGGTTCTTTATTTGTAGTAGTTACTGTGTTCTTAACCAGGTTGGCCTCAAACTGATATAACCTGCGGTTAACCAGTCTGTTCATGCTGGTTCAGTTAAATTTTCATAAAATGCTCTTTTCATATGAGGAAATCACTTTGAGGTCAGATACAACAACAGAGTTACAACATGCTGTGAGAGGTGTAAATAATGAACTCAACATTAGCTGATTTCCTGTTACCCTTTCCGGGGGTTAGTGTTTACATGATTTTATACAAATAGCTTGCAGAAAATGTGTTATGAGGTTATTGTAAAGATGAGAAGTTATAAACCGCTTTAGAAAGTAATGACACCAGATCCATATCCATCCACCAGAAACGAAATGCTTCATTTGGTTAATTTTGTATTTTTATTATACATTTGGGCACATCAACTGTACTGTGCTAGCTGTTTTCTATTAAGGTATTTAACTTGAGTCTTCTTGACTATATTTTTAGAAACCCCTATTATCATATAGAAATACTGTGGACATACTTTGATTTTACTCCGAAAGAAAGGGAAGCCCAATAACTTTGAAGCAGGAATTTGGCAGGTTTGCAGAAATGAGAAGGCTGTTACATGTATAAACACCTCTAAGCTAAAACTAAAGATGTGAACTTCCTCATGCAAAAATCTGGAATGTAATGGATAATTACAGTAGTCATGTGCGCTCTTGCATGTTGTTTTTATTTTTATTTTGCAGAGGGGGGGTTCTTTTCTCCTTAATCCAATTAAAAGTTGCAGAAAACTGGAGTCTATACCAGCAATTAGAAGGGTAGCAGCAGGGTGCACACTGGACAGGTCGCCAGTCCATCATAGGGCTGGTACAGAGAGACAAACAACCATTCATGCTCACACAGAATTACACAGAATTTACAATGATAGAGTTACCTAACATGGGCGGTGAGACGAAGCAGGAGTACCAGGAGAGAAGTATGCGGGGAGAAGATGCAAACTCTGCATAGAAAATCTACTGTTTGCCCGACCCCCCCTCCCCCGCCCACCCCGAACCGGCAACCTTGTAGAATGACTTACTGAAGCCGTTTATTAAAAGGGGTGAATTCACCATCCAAAGCGACACATGATGTGTTTTAAAGTTACTTCTTTTTTTTCGGAAGTGTGTTGTTTCCCATTTGTCTCAAAAGGTTGTGGATTCATCCAGTAAGAGCAACAGAATAAATTGACACTGAGGAGCTTGATCTGCTATTGTCAACCTGCTGTGGGCTAAACACAGATTTCCATGTACCTTTTCCGGAATTCTTTCCATTTTAGGCCTGCATGATATTAGCAAAACACAATATGACATTCATAGATGTTGGAAATTCAGAGAATGGAATGACTAGGGCTATATAAAGAAATACTTTAGTACATGCGTTGAGGTGTCGTAAGTATGCCTTCCACTTATTTATTTAAGCATGGTGACTAATTGTTCACAAAATTTGCATTTCTCTGAATGATTTACACCTTTTCATGTCCTAATGATTCAAGGCAAAATGTGCGAAATGAAAAACATATCTAGCATAACATTGTTTATATAAATATCTTTTTGGTGCAATATTACACACTTCCTATTATGACACCACTCTTTATTTCCATCTTTTGAAGCTCATCTCAGATAGAGAATCCTCCACTGTTGGGTGAATGTTAAACAGCAAATACTGAAAAAGTCTTGACACACTGTTTTGTACATCCACCATTAAATATCAGCTTTTCATAGATATAAACAGCTTCTACAGGATAACGTAATGTAACGTTAATGTTACAAAGTGTATCCTAGTCTGTTATCTATAAACAGAAATGGAAAAAGCAGATACAGATGATTTATTGAGAATTCAAAGGTAGATTGATGTTAAGGACTGATAATTGGTATACCTTTTCAATATAGAATATTTGTGGATAATACTGAGCTGTAAATTGTTTATCACCATCCTGTAAAAAAACAGTTATATGGATGTTGGTCTATGTTACCCAGCTCTTTGTTGAATCATGCTTTGATTACCTTTAGATGTTATTTAGTTCATACATGTTATTAGCTTCAATATGTTTTAGATGGATCTACTTTAGCAAACAAAGTTAGTTTTAATCATTGCTAATTAAAGTTCAGCAGTTTTATGTCTCATTTGTCTTAGTTAAAATGTTAAGTCTGAGCTGAAGCAACATGACGAGTGTAACATTTCAGTCATCTGCTGCTCTTCTCTAAATAATCAACATTATTAACTATTTTACACTGAATATGACACTCGGGTGTGGATTGTTCTTTCGTCCTCAAACAAAATGTTTGCACAGAGCCCAAGCACAGGGGCTGCTCAGCAGTCCTCCGGTTTCGACTTCTACATAAGACAGGATTTTCTCTGTTAAAGCGGCTCACATGGGCAGCTCGGTGTATTCACCTGCAAATCTCTGTCATCTCTCTGCTGTCACTCAGACGTGGCTGTCAGAGTAGATAAAACTCGCCCCGCAGCATGTGTGGTCAAGAGCGTGTGTCTGAGACGAGTGAGGTGTGTGTGAAGTCGTGATCCCCCCCCAAACACACGTACATAACTGAATGACCTCCTCAGGGTCCATAATGAATGCAGCCCAGTCTTAACATGCTGTTGCACCTAATAAGAGGATTTTGTGGAAGTTTTATCCCAGAGCTGAAGCAGCTTGTTTCTTTACACACTTAGACAAACAATAAAAAAAACAGGTTAGAAAATGGAAAGAGTTACATCCATCTGTCCAAGTGTGAGTCAGAGGGATGGCTGGTAAGCTGATGTGACGAGAAGTGTGCGAGCAAGAGGAAATGAAGAATGAGCTCTTTCATTTGAGGGTCCGTGTGGAAAAAACGAGACTAGACTCCACAGACGATGTTTACTCTTGAGGAGTGAATAAAAGGGGGGGTTTGGTTGGCTGAATGATCTTTCAGTCAAGTGTGTGTGTTGAGACACTGTGCTGGCTGTATGTTAACACTCAGGCCTTTGCAAACAAGAAATCTTGTATTTGTCACTGAAATGAGTGTCTACTTTGCAGAAGCACGATTCCAACACTTTAAATCTGTTTCTGCTTGTTTAGTTTAATTGATTGTTAATGTTTGGTGCAATTATTAAGGATTACAACATGTTTTGCAGTGCTTTTATTAAACACCTACTTAGAAAAAAGAAATGTCTTTTCTTGGTTGGAAAAAATATGCAGTAGTTATTGGGATTGAGCCGATCTTGAAAGATGGACGCATTATTATTCTGGTATGCCAAAAATCATTTGGATACTTCTCTTTTCAGGTGGAGATTAATTTTAAATGGTTAATTTTAGGAGATAATGGGAATGAAATAGTCAACAGAAAAGTGCTAAGGCCATTATAAAATAATTATAATCTTATGTATATATAATATGAGATTATTCAGATAAGTTTAATTGTTGGGTTTAGTTAACATTTAATAAGGACGTGGAAGTTAACAGTCTTGTTTTGTGGTGTTTGTTGAGAGACGGTGAGACACTATAGTTACAGATCCAAAGTTGAGCTTTGATATTGATTATAAACACTACAGATTTGTGTTTAGTATTGCGCTAGTCCTCTCACACCTTAGTTATATGTCCAGGAATATATAAAAAAAGATATTGCATTCCTGGATTGCACATCGTTGGCATGAGGTTTGCAACATCGTAAACCATGGTGTGCCTGTGTGCGAGTACAGAGGCATATTTTGGCAATGTTTTTCCCAAGAAGCTTTGGATCTGGGCAGGCTAAAATTCCTCCTCCAAATATTTGGTGTGAGCCCTGGTATTTCAGCTTTGTTCGGACCTGTCTTAAAATAAGCTGCAGTGGGGGGGACCCTATAGGATTTGGTGATGCATTAAAAAAATGTTTGTGTCCAAGTAAAGCTAATCAGAGATTTCTTTGTTTGGTCGTTTGCAATTACTGCTCCCTGCATACACACACATGGAAGCAGTTAGGCCAAACTGGAGGTTCACTCTGCACTGCTAATCCATGCCTGTCGATTTTCCCGGCCTATCAACTATTTCCATGAGGCCGGTGACCTCTATATGGGGATAAGGAGAGAGCGAATGGGGGTGGCAGTTTGTTGGAGTAGCAGAGTGGAGTTTGGTTTAAGGAGAGGTGAATAAAATGAAGGCATGTTTGGCCTGATCTGAATATGTATGGTTGATGGCAAGAGGAGGATGGAGCTTGTTATATGGGATAGTTTAACAACCTTCAAATGTTAACATCCACTGGGAAATCTTTCCTGAAGTTGTGGAGGTATAACGGTTGTTCAGTATCATTAAAAACATCAATCTGCCTGACTGAAATCAGATGATTGAAGGTCATTGATTCTGTGCAGAAGCTTTGTCCAACTAAAATCAAGATAAGGTTATTGCAGTAAAACAATGTTGCAAAAATAGGTTTCCCTTTGTTGCAGAAATAAAGAACAACATGTAAGCTGTACTGCTTGTGTTTTCCTGGCACTGTTGGCCATAATCTTATTTTAGCCACTACGTAATGGTTGTTAAATTATATAAGTGGCTCTTGTCTAGTGGGTATGAATGCACCGGCTGTCTTGGAGTAAAGGTACAAGGCACTGCTTTATTTTAAGTTGCAAGTGGAGAAGATGAATAGAAGAATCATTTTAGCATTATTTGAGGATATCTAATGTGTTAAATTAGTGGCGTAGGACAGATGATGTCTTAACTGTGATCGAAAATATGCTTGACAAAGCATTGTTGTGTATAAACACCTTCAAGCGGAGGAACCACTCCCTCTTTCTCACACTTACACACAGCAGTGTGACTTCCCCACTTCATGCACTCAGCTGTGCAACATTATCTTCAGTATCTCAGCATGCACCCACTGTCCTGCGTTGTTAGCTTGTTGTCAGAGCAATGACAAGATTTCTGGGATAACTTTGCCCCCTGTAATGGTCAGACTGCTGTTCCACTGCCCTTTTATCACCAAACGAACATACAGACATTCAGTCGCATTAGGCCTTGTTATCTTGAAACGCCTTATCTCTGCAAATTGAGTCTTATCTTTAATCAAGTCTATGTTTGTCGAATAATTTAAGATGCTTGTGTTGTCTGGGAGCCTAATCTGTTCAGGAGAAATGTCCTTTTAAAGGGGTAATGCAGAAAGATTGTGACTTTTTTTTAAACTTTAAGTATTTAAAGAGAAATGATAAATACTGAGGGCCGTAATGTTTTGGAAATCATGACTTTACTGAATAAGTGTGGGTCAAGTCTCAAGCATGAAACCTCCAGTATAGTTACCATAATGCACCTCTTTTGTGTCCTCTGTTCGTATCCTCTGTGTGGTAAACGCCCAGGTCAGTTGCTTAGTTCTTTTGTTTTTGTGGTGTTAGTACAAGGTTTGTTTTCTCAGACATAACAACAACTTTAATGCAAAGTTGACCATTCGGTGTTTGTCTGCTTGGAATTCATTATATAAGGAAAAAAAAAATCTGCATTTCATTTAAAAAAAAGTTACGATGCATTTTTTAATTCTTGAATGACATAAACACTGTGATGTGGAAACATGGATTTCTCTAAATACTGATGCTGTTTTAAAGCCAGAACTAGCATGTTTAAACAACTTATTTTAAAGACCAGTTCACCTGCTAAATCCGATTAACTTCTTTCCCATTGCCAGTTTTAGTGTGTTTACCCAGAGTCCAACTGGACAACTTCCAAAGGGACAGCCCCATAACAACACAAAAGGATGGTGTTACATTGTATCCTGCAGGCTAAGCTAGGCCACAACTTCTGAAAATCATAAAATCTTTTGAGACGATCCTTTGAGCTTGTTAGTATTTTAAAATTTTCTGTGGGGTTGAACCCCACCCAACCAAGGAGGTAAAATTGTTTCTATGCTCCTTTTGTCCACCACTTGTGGCTGTTTATTTCAGAGCCTCCATATGATAGGTTACAGCTGGAAAAACTTAGTCTGAGCTTTTCTGTTAAGTTCTACAACACTCTACAAAAGTCAGATGCAAGTCAGATGCAGAGGAAATACAAACTTTCAGATTTAATTCAGAGGATAGATAATAAATAAAGTAAAAAATAAGCATAGCGCAGATGTCCGCCAAGCTATTGTCATTTTTTTTCTTTGCCATTGATCGCAGCCATTATTTGCATCAGACACTCTAATGACAAAGTTATTCCCATGTCCACATAGTAACAAATCTGTAGTAGTAGTAACTTTTTCAGTTATGTTTCAAACAGACATACAAACCAATGCATCAGAAAACATGACCTTCCTCTTAGCGGAGGTAAAATATCAGGAACGTCACTCATTTATGCTACACAATTTCCTCTTTTCAGGAGATCAAAAATAATTACAAATATTACTTTTTTGAAGTTTTGCAAATGCAAATAAAATGTATACTTTTAATACTTACTTGAAAATCGTTTCTCTGACACCAACTGTGTGAAGTCTTGAACTCATGGATGTGGCCAGCTGGTCTTTTCTGCATCAACTTGCTGCTTACTCTTTAGCAAGTACGTTGACTTCTCAATGCTGCTGGAATCAGTTGACTGACTTCTTTGTTTAATAAAGTCCTGGGTTGCATTTGCTTTGTTTTTTGGTTATTGTTCACTTGTATTGTGAAACACCACCCAATCAGTTTGACTGAATTTGACCAATTTGGCTGCTTCCATATCGTTTCACATAATCAAGAAACTCTAAGGACTCATTCAGACCAACCTTTTTTTTAATTCGTATTTATTCAATGTCCATCTGCTTTGAAAGTCTGCTTTTCTTTTGAAGTACTGTAAATGTGCAAACAAATTCTCAGTCGAATCAGAAAAGTGGGCTACGCTGCATACAAACACGGTCTCAATCCATTTGAAATGGACCAAATATGGAAGCAGACTACAAAGCAAAGTGCCCATGCTTACCCATGGAGCAAACAGCTCCAAGGCGAAACACAGGCAAAAGACATATGGACATGTTGGGCATTAGGCGACTCTGGGTGGAAGAAATGGGTTGCGGTCAGACGTGGAAGAATTCAGTGAAAGTTCTGATAAAATATAATCAACCTAAGACTGCAGGGATCTACATTTCACCTCTATATTTAGTTAACATTTATTGGAAACTGAAGTTGTTCTGGCTCAACCAAAAGGTGAATGAATTTTCTTTGTGGCTGATCGTCTCCTGCAGTAATTCTTGGTAGGCTACAGCGCTGGCTGTGTCAGAGCGGAATATATTCTTTTAAATAATATTTAGGTCTGATTCATTTAAGTTTCACAGCATAAACACAGTCTTGGTCCTGAACAATGTTGCAACTACAATTAAAGTTCCCACTTTGACCGAGTCTTGCGGACTCTTCCGGTGCACCAGAAAGAACAAGTTCCACTGGCAGCCATGCATGACCAAGCCATCACTATAGTGGCCTGAAGGTGTCACATCTCAACAAAAGCCGCTCAAGCTGATGTTCTTTCAGAATCTAAACCACATTTAATGGATAAATGAGATTTTTTTTAAAGCGTAGGAAGTAAGTAAAACACTAATGGCAAATAATGTTTAATTGTGTTATGATGTATTATAATTGTTGACAAGGATGTGTAAAGACTTATCGTTCATTGTACTTAGTAACTTCCGTCCTTGCTCGCTTCCATCGCCGTAACTTTGGCTGTTGCCTCATTGTGAAATGAAAAACTAAAATAGCACATAACTTCCATCGTAGCTTTTGTGTTGTGGCTGGTTTATGAAGTTCTTCCATCATGTTTCACTTATTGTGTGATTGATCATAATCTAGCCCTTCTCTATAGTTTTTTATTTCTGTTATTATTATTTATTATTATTATTTATTATTATTATTATTATTATTATTATTATTATTATTATTATTTATACAGGCTGATCCAGAGCTTTGCCAGTTCTTTTAGGTTTTCACTTTAGGCTTACTGTTCTAAAGGCTCATGATTGACTTGCATTGTTCAGTCAAACCTCTGCATTTACTTCCATCCAGTCTTTTCTTTATGGTAGACTTGGATATTGACATATCTACCTCCTGGAGAATGTTGCTCACTTATTTTCTCAGGATGTACCGACCTGTGAATTTTACCTGTGTTACACTATTATTTAATTAAGAATGAATTTTTCAGAATGAAATCATTCAGAGTTTAAGTGTTTTACTTTGCGTTTACATGGAAATGGCAATTCCTTTTGAGAATATACAAATAAAACATGTTTAAATGCTTTTATTCAATTCCGCTTAAGACCTGGGGGGTGGGAAAGATTCATATTGGACGAGAGGTGGGCATTGCATGTTTACGTCTACTGTCAGAAAGTAAACCCTAGTTCCTGCTTCTTTTTATACAACATAGAAGACCATGTACTAAGTACCATTTTTGCCTAAGTTTAATTATAGTTTTGAAGCAATAGCTTCAGCTCAGAATGGAGATGGACTACCATAGAAGGTATACGTGTCCACCACCACAGAATATGCATGTTATCTTGACAGGACAAGGAAACGAGCATGCACAGAATGATAGTTTAATTGAAGACAAAATTAATGTACATATAGTCGAAGAATTATTCAACTCTGTTTTAAAACTAGTAAAAACCATCCACTTGTTTTGTATTTAAGTTTAATTCGGACTGACCATTTTCATTCTGAATGAAGTGTTTACAAGGTCATTTTTTTAATCTTCTTAAAGAGAGTTTCATTTTCATTAGTTAAAGGAGAATTAAAACACGTAAACATGGCTAATCTTCCAAATGCAGACAAGGCACCTCAAGTCGACTCCAGGCCTTTTATCTGCCTAATTTATAATGAAAGAACAAAGGAGTTGACTACACATATTCATGAAATAGCTTTTAAGTTAATTGTCCGATTACTTTTAACCCCCTTTTTTTTTAAAAAAAAACAAAAAACAAAGAAGGTGGTAAATGTTACAGAGCTGAAACTGTTAAAGATTCATCCAGTTTGAAAGATACCCCATAATAAAATCTGTGCCTGTTCTTTATGTCCTTGCCCATTGTATAAAATTAATTTGATCCATTTAATAAAATGTATTCAAAGAGTGAAATCTAATCTCCTTGGGGTAATTATTAGTGTATTTGTGAAATTGACACCATTAACAGACTACATAATCATCCAGACCGACTGATCAATACAGAAAAGTATGCCATGATCATTTTTCCAGTCATTTGACATTAGCCTGAACACTGATTTAACACTTTTGCATCACAACAAAAAGCCTGATGTTAGTCAGTGTTACTGAGAATTTTTGCCTCTTGGAAAAGTGGCGGGAGTAATTCCTGGCATTGCATTCCTCACACCTGCCCTGTTTCTCTCCTGCTTGAACACAACACAACCCCCATTCTTTGCATGTACATTTAGGCCACATTTAGACTTTTGCATGCGCGCATGACTTCTATTTACGAAGCCATTTCTTTGAGAGAACAAGCTACACTGCAAATGGGAATATATAATATAAACGCAGAAAGCATATGGTCAAGGATGGACGAGTCTAGGGTGTGAACTCAGTTATGCGAGTTCTGGAAGCAGATGTATAATTTGTCAGCTATAAGTTTTGTTCTCTAACATGAGTTCTGGACACGTCTTAGACTCACCAAAGTGTTTTCGATCTACAAGGATATTCCTTTTACAAGTTCTTTCATGCTTTCTACTGTTGCTGTTATTGTTCTTTCATTTTTGTCGCAGCCCCCCCTCCCTTTCCCCCCCACACTCCACACACACCCTCCAACCTCACGCTCACTAAGCCGGTATGTTTCATTTTCTTATTATATTAAAGAACCTGTCCTGCCACATTAGGTTTACTAGTATAAGAACAATACTTTATTATGCAATTTAGAAAAAAAAAACAGGTAAAAGCAGTTTTATTAGTTTCGTAAATAGTTTGTTTATAGCGATGTGCTTTGAAGTTTGTGCACACTTTATAATTTTCTGCATAAAGAAAGCAAGATTACATAAAAAAACCCTCCAAATTAATAAATGAACCAAAGTATGACGCTTCTTCTTTGTACTTCTAATATATTTATACGTGGAGATCAATGATCATAAGTATCTTATCTAAAAGTTTGATCCTGCAGTGATTCCATTACACAATTTTTTTTAAAACTGCATCAGCTTGGATGTTGTACGTTGCTTCCTTCAGAGCCACGTAAGCCATTGTTTGGCGTTCTGGTGGACTCATAATCTTTAACAATAGCTTCTTTAAAGTTAACCTTGGGTCATCTCTGTCATAACATGCCTTGTTCTGAACTACTTAACTACTCCTAAAATGAAAGTGTTTGCAAAATATACCCATAACCCCCTGTGCTTATAAGCTGTCCTCTCCTTCTCACACTCTTGTACACGTTGTTCCTCATTTCTTTGTCTAGGTTTCGTTCATACTGTGCAGATACTTCCTCTTCTGGTTCCCACGTGAACTTACAGAAGGGTGGAGCAACTGGTTTGTATGATACACTTTTGTGTTTCATGTATCTTACAGAAACCTCAATGGTCTTAATTTTTCACATTTTCTCACTCTTTTTCGTCCTCTTTGTGTCTTGTTTTCTCTTGCTGACTTCTCATCTGATAGGTCATACAGGAAATGACTGTGATAGCTTCCTGAGGAAATTACACCCACTTCCTGTCTGTATGCCTTCTTATTTGCCAGTGCCACCTCGGTTTTTTCCCCTTGTCTATGTTAAGGTGCCTTAGGGAGGAGGTGGTGGAGGGGGTGATTGCAGAGTAGTACTGGTTGGAATCCCCCAGTCACAGTTGATGAGGCTTTCTGGCCTGATGAGTGAGCCAGATAAACAGCAGTACAAGCACAGCAAGCTATAGCCATTAGCTGTTGGGTTATTTTTGGACACTGCCCTCATAGCATGTATAGAGGACAGGACACAGCTTATTGTGACTGAGTGTAAGAATAAAATGGCCACCTAAGCTAATTCAGGGAATTCTTTAGGAAGGTGTTTTTGCAGATGAGTGAATCTCGATTTTTTTTTTTTTTTTTGTCTTTTAAGTACTCGGTGTAAAGCTTCTTTAATTAGTAGATTCCCTCACTGGCTTATTTTCATTCAGCGTAGTTTATTACTCTCATTAACTGCCATCATACAATAAAAGAATAATTTCACACTTGCTTTATTTCTTAACCAAAACTTTTCTATCACTGTTAAATTTTCCTGCTTTGTTGCCATGTTTCCATCTAAGATGGAAAAGACCAGAAAAGACCAGTTTGCATTAAGTTGTCCAAGTAACACGGAAACAAACTAGGTCTTTTTGGTAAGATCTGAAAACTCGCAGAGATGATGGATATAACACAGTGGCCATCAAGTAGGACTGCAATGCTGCTTTAAGGAAATTTGACCTCCCTTTGGCATTTTCTTACTGACAGACCTCTGTACGCTGAACATTTCCTCTTCTCTTCCCAGAGGGGCCCTTAACCCCAAGTTAAGATGCATGTTTATAAAAGACACATGATGGCTTTGATCTCTATTTGAACTGTAGTTTTTCTCTTTAGTTTACTGGATTGTATGAGTGTTGTAAAAAATTAATACAAGAACTATATGCAAAATATAGGATACTAAAGCCTGTATGAAGTTACTGGATGCACAGTTTCATGTTTTTATTTTCTTTATGAAGGTGAAGAAATAAGTCTTTTACAAGGACTTTTAAACAAAACATTTGGATGAATTTGTGCATGGTTATATTTAGAATGCAGGTTCACCTTGTAGTTGTGATTAGAAATTATTTTTGTAGCATATTTATTCCTAACAATGTTAAGGCACCAACAGCTTATAGATGTCGGTACCTCAAAAGGACTTTTGACTTCAGTTGCTTTTCCAGAAAACTCCTAGAATATTGTTTACTGTATAACTCTGCATTGCACTTTTTCCTCAGTGTGAACATTATTATAAGATGCTCTTATGCTATCTGTAGCACCTGACTTATTGCTGATAGGTCTTTTTGTTATGAGAAACGCGAGGCTTTTAAGCTGGTTTATACTCGCGCAGCATCTGCATTAGGTTGGATCTGTGTTGCTGACGCAGATGGAGTGAATGTTTTTACTCAAGTGTAGGGTCTGCAGATGGCAGTAAAACTGGTATCGACTGGTAACCTCCACACAACAGTTTATTTTTTTTGACAGTGCACTTCAGTTCTTCTGACAGGTATTTCCTGTTTTAGTACAACAATGGTGGCCGCAGGTATTCTCCATGCAATAGGAATACATAAGTGCATATATCTATTATGTCAATATGATGATGTCTGTATGCATCTAGTAACAAGATCCATGCATCCTGAAACGCATAAAGGCACTCTAGCTGCAATGCACGACAGGCCCGAAGAGGTGTGCGCCGAGCCTCTGCAGACCTATGCAGAGCCTATGACGGTTAACTGACCTGACGCAGGCGCCACACGAGTATAAACAACCTTTAGGATTACATCCACAGCTCGGGGGCTAGTGATGTTATATGGAGAGAGATTTTTAATGCTGTGTTCTTGTTGGTTCCAATAAATATATAGCCAACTCATCGCGACTCATTTATTCAAATGAGGCGTTTAGTGTTATTGCACTGCAAACTTAATCTTTTTCTAATTTTAGCATTGAATTAAGCTCACCTTTTTCCCTTTGACACAATTCATATGATTGAATTAATTTGATTGGCAGGTGTGAGATCTTCTATTGCAGTATGTATGCTGAACATACCCAAGCTGAAGTGAGGTCCAAGTAAAGTCTGTGTTCCTGGTCAGAAGGTTTCACATGAACTGTTATTATTTTAACAGTTTCACAATGGACCTGGAACTTGCATAAGAGCTGATGTAACTGTGACTGGGCTATTATTAGACCTGGTAGAAGTATTAAATGCTAAACTGTGCAACTTGTCCAAATGAAGAAGCAGGTGCTATTTTTTTTTAATTATTATTATTATTATATACAGTAGCAAACCTCGATCTAGTCGGCAATTAAAAAGAATGCTCCTGCAAAGACCAGTTGTCATTACACCTACAGCTTCCAACAATCTAGAGTAGACCCCTCCCATGTACATGCACAGTCTTAACACACACACACACACACAAAGGCATGTACGCTTGATGGCTATCATTAGATTGATGCCACCTGACACTTAGTTAGTACTGGAATGTGATGAGAGGGAGGGGTAGGGGGCAGCTGCTGACTCGCAGGAGCACCAGAGTTGATCTCTGCACTCCTGGGACACTTTGTTCAAACTCTGGATACAACGCTTCTTTCTTATCCACTCCACAATGGCTGCATGAGTCAGAAAGGGCCCTCAGTGTGGAGCTGATGCCAGTGATCATGTAATGGAGGTGGGAGGAAGATGTTCTGCTTGCTGTTGAAACTCAGACTCACTCCATCTGTTGCCTGAACTGTGCCATATGCTGGAATGCACCATTTGGCTCCCTTTAGTTTTACTAAAGGGAGCCTTTAGTAAAGCAGACCCTCCTTTAGCTCCACTCCCTTTAGGAGTGGAAGTAGGCTTCCACTCCTGCCCTGCTCCTTAAATCCAGAGAGGAACTGACCTTCCCTACTTTCCTTTAAGAAACCGCAATTAGCTACCCACTGCCTACTCCAATTTGTCTTTCAGAGTACGTCCATG
Organism: Pseudomugil tenellus; assembly: GCA_037177515.1. Classification (NCBI taxonomy): domain Eukaryota; kingdom Metazoa; phylum Chordata; class Actinopteri; order Atheriniformes; family Pseudomugilidae; genus Pseudomugil; species Pseudomugil tenellus. The sequence continues at coordinate 9,977,621 of JBAMHX010000007.1, read as the reverse complement.
TATTACAGTTACTCTGAAATAGACCAAGACATAACAATAACAATGTATTGGCTTTAGGGTCTCTTGAGATGAGAAGCCTGAAATGCTGAAACATGCAACATAGATGCTACAGTCAGCTTTCCTCAAGGTTGTCTAAGCATGGTCTTCTATTTATATTTGAAATAAGGCGCAGCATTGTACTGAGAACCAGATAGAAGTTTTTCACAATCAGTCTGCTTGTCGTTGCGTCACTAGTCACTGATGTATTTGAAGAAATGTTAACCATTTAAGCAATTTTCTTAAAAGCAAAAAAAATAAATAACCTGACAAATATTGAGAAGAGAGATTGTAAACTAGAATCAGTGCATATTCAGACTTTCATTACTGTTAATTAAATAGTGGGCCAACAACATACCCAGAAACTGGAGACATAATAATCTAAAACCTTCCACAAAGCGTAAAAAATTATGAGGCGTTCAAGTTCATCCCTGAATCATCAATAATTGAAGGGAAGATTTGCTGTAAATGTTGTAAAAGGGCATTCTAGGTGAATATGACTCGACGAGGGCTGCCCCATGAGGACTTTAGTATATCAAACTGACATGAACCGCTAACAGGGAAGAGAGGCCTCCTGCTGTCTTGTGCTGCCTGCGTCTAACATAGGGTGGAAAACCCTAAATATGATCTATTAGAAAAGGTCAGTCGTAGTCAGCTGTTTGCAGTAAATTGTGACAGCTTGTCAACCAAGATAAAGTATAGTTGGGGTAGCCCTAAACAATCAGTATTTGTCCCATCCCTTTTACACAATTCAAATATTCTGATCTTAAATATTTGTAAACTTAGACTTTTTTCCATCTGATGAGTTTTTGAGTTGGGGAATCTATTGATACGAATTGATATGTAAAAGAAAATTAAATTTTTCTACCAGAAAATGGCTGTGTCTGATCTCATAGTTTGTTATTGTCGGCAGTTATTGTTGTCAAGGCAACAATACCTTTTTTTTTATATCAGACTGCTGGTGGAGTGGCTTTGATGTTCTTGCAAAGTGTTGGTGAGTGTATTTGTGTCTGAGTGAGAAAAATAGAAGCGCTGTGGGTATGGTTGTGTGTGTCAATGCAGATGTGCAACCAGGCCTGAGTCTCTCTGTTTAGCTAACCCCTCCCACGCATGTTGCTCCAGCAGTGGCCTTTCTCAACCCACAGTGCACTGGATATGGCCGTGAATGAACACATTCTCTGCCTGCTTTCCAGTTTCACTGTCTATCTGCCACCAGCTTTTTTTTTCTTTTTGCTCTGTTAATGTACAAGAACTCTCCTTGACCTCACAACATTTATCAGACCCTCACTGCATCCACTGTGCAGATACACTCTATCTAAATAAATCTTTCTAGTTTTCACAGTCACGTATTCTTATAAACGGACCAGTGACTTTTCAGGTGCCTCTAAATTGGTCTGCAGAACTATGGTTTCTTGTATCATTAAACGTGTTGTTAAAGGATGTCCTTAAACCAACTTAACAGAATTTGAGACGGGAACCAATGTGTTTAATAAAACTTTCCCATTTTGTAAAGTACACAACTGTAACTGCGAATGCAGCTGTGTTACTTCTTTATGTGCTATTACATAAAGTAGTACGTGTCATCTCAGTGTAGTGCCAGGAGACTTAATACAGAGTTGTGCTGCTGCAATATCAGCTGTATATAGTTTGATAACACACGTAGGGCATTCCCTAAAATAGACATTTGGATATCAGCTTAATTTTTGTTCCTGTAGATGGAAAAACAATGCAGCACCATGTACAGATGCATAATCAATCATTTACAAAACTATAAAATATGTTGTTGTGGTACTCAGACTGACAGTTCTCCCACTTCTAAAGATTATGAGGATTCCCTATTTGTTTTGAGAATTGTCCCATGTGAACAAAGATTTCTGTAGATTTAGTCATTTAATTGCATGCCCCATTGTATTTTATATTGAACAATTTACTACTTTTGTAGTTTTTTGTTGCTCTGACCCAACTTCTTTTAAATGTTTTTCTGAAATAAATTTCTAAATTTGTATATTGTAAAATACAAGAATTCAAAGAGAAATCAAAAGATGTGAACCAAATAAGTGTTTGTGTTTTGATTTCACACACAAACCTGCACTTTAGGAGAACAGCATAATAATGATGGTTTTATTGTTTATTGTAGTTAATTACTACAATAAAACCCACTTGTAGAATACTTATCTTTCTCCACAAGTGCTTAAAGATATTAAACAACTCCTAAATTCACTACATTTGAAAAATATACAATGAGACGGTTAAGAAGAATGTGTGGTTTTCATCATTTTTGCTCCCCTCTGTACTGAGTAATGAGCATTGTGGTGTTCATTCCAAATCAATATAAAACACGTCTGTTTCAAGCTAGAGCAGAATTAATTTGATTCTGAATCTCTGCATTAGACTGGTATGAAAACATCTCTTTAAATTATAATGCTTTTTCTTACAACTGGGATTAATGGACCCATTTCTTCCCTTCACGGGGACTCTTATCCAAACAACTTACACTTTAACCACTGCTTTTCAGTGGAACGTTTTGATGTGTGTTTGTGTGTGTGTTGGGAGTTTCTTGGTGGCGGCTCTGGGTCTGTGTCCTTTACGAACACTCAATACAAAGGCTATGTTCTGTTTGTTTTTTGTTTTTTTTGTTTTTTTTTTCCCAGAAAGGAAGTGATGCATGCTGTAATGGGTAGAGGTAAATTTAACACTTTGATGCTTTTTATTTACTTTTTTCTTTTTTTTTTATTTACAGTTTATGAATTTCAACCTTTATTTCAGCTATACTTTAAATCCAGGAGGGTTTGTTTTGGCAGCTAGAAGAGAGATCTCTGTTGAGCAGTTGATTGATGGTCAAATTGAATTTATTTATTTTATTCTTCAAGTTAAGCAGATTTTACTTGTTATTTTATTGTTTTAGTAATTCCCCGAGCCCTACTCTCAATAGTCCGCCTGTTGGAGCAACAGTACACCACATAGTGCTCAGGCATCGTAACTACCTCTGTTTGTATGTGGGAAGGATGAGCGGTCTAAGATGGTGGCCGCATTTCTTCCTACTCTTTATCATGTCTATGGGTGAAAAAAAACCTGTTCTAAATGTACAGGTAGATCCAAAAGCATGGCAGGGCTTTTACTTTCTGGACCAGGATTTGCCACCTCTGGTAGTACAGTGTGTGCCGGTGTAATCGGTGTACCAGTCCTAATTAACTTGTTAAAGTCCCATTCCTAATGTGCGTATATGCATTTTTAAAAATCAATTGTAGTATTTTTGATTAAATTGATTCCTGTATCATCGTCTATGTTGTTAGTTCTCAGAGACTAGATTGGAAGCGCGAACATGTTGTTCAATATGTCCTTTATATGTTCTGGCTTTATGTCTGCTTGTGCTCAGCAAGGTCACAGGAAGATTAAGTGATAGCCTACCCAGTGAAAGTATACCACTTCATGTTGCTAATTGTGTTGTTTTCTTCCCCCTCCCTTCTGGCTTTCAGCAGGGTCTCTTCGGAGGTCAGTGCTCTAGCCCAACCATGAGCATCATCGGGGCTGAGGATGAGGATTTTGAGAATGATCTTGATGTGAGTGAAAAGAAGATAAAACATGTCAATTACGTTTCAGCTTTTATTTTTTTTGTCTTCACTCTTTATTCTTTTCTCTCCATCGTTTTGTTCTCTTTGTCCATGGCAGGTGATGGATGACCAGAGCACGCACTTCAACTGCATAGAGCAGTTGAAGGATCGACCGGCTCACCTGCTGGTCTTCATACACCATGTCATTCTACAGTTTGATCCTGCTCCACTGGTGAGATTGAAACTTCTAAAATGAATTCCCTTTCATAAACAGAATATATTTTAGATATTTATTATTTCTTTAAGGCATCAGTCCATATTTTGTACGCATTTTAATCATTGCAGTGTTATGTTCTTGCATGCGTTGGTGTGTTTTTTTTCATGTATTTTTGGCTTCATATTTGCTCTCGCTATGCAGGTTGTGGTGGTTTAGAGCATCAGTGTTTTTTAATAGATTACCTTTGATGAAAAATACTTGACCTTAACAATAATATAATGCTAATTATTTCTTTGCTATAACCCTTTAACTTCCTGGTCCACCAGTAAATTTGCAGTTATTATGATCATTTTCTTTAACATATTATGGAAAAAAAAAAAAACGTCTTCAAGCCATCACTACCACTCTGTTTTGGCATGTAAAACCCAAACTGTTTCACATTTCCAACAATTTACTGTTGTAATGTTGTTTTGACACAAAATACATCTCAACCTTTTTGCTTAAAATTATTTTTCTGAATTTTTTTTTTTTTTTTTTTTTTTTTTAGCCCAAACTAAAAAAAATGCAGAGAAACGTTTTTTTCAAGCCTTTTAATGTGGAAGTTGAAGGGTTAACGTCAATGTAAATAAAGCTTCATTAAGATCAGATGTAGTCAGAAATTGAGAAAATAGAGCGATGTGATGCATATCTTCTCAACATGACTTTACCCAGGCCTGTTTCAGTATGATTGTAAGTATTGTAGCTGACATTATGAGCGAAACTTCTCACCCCTTCCGAGAGACTGCAGGAGCAATTAGCAGCCACTTTAGCAAAAGATTCATACACCCACAATGCAAAAAAAAGAGAGCTTCTTTGCCACTCCTTCACTCCCACAGCAATCAGACTCTACAAAGATTACAAATAATCAGTGAATTATTCACCAGTTACTGGTTCTGAAGATGTTTATGCTTTATTTTTTTATATTGTATACAATACACACTGTATGTACTGTATACAATTGCTTTAGAGATTCAATTTTCTTTCTGAATTTTAACATTTTTCTTATTCTGTTTTTTTCCTCCATTGCTCTGGAGCTCATGACATGCCTGAATATCCCCACTGTGGGATAAATGAAGTCTTATCTAAACTGAAATGAATTTTCATAACACTGAGATATTGTAGACTGTGTATCCAACAGTTTCAAAGGACAATATTTGTATACTTGAATATTTTATAACGACAATAACTTCCTGGGGCTTTTTTTTTTCTTTCTCTTTTGTCCGTCATCATGTGCTCCTCCTCTGTTAATGGATGAGCAGAGTGAAAATATTAGAAACATCTGGCTACAAAAAATATAGATTGCAGTCAGCTGCAGTAATAATCTCTTTCAAAATATGTCAATTAAAAGTTGAATAAAAGTTGAAAATAAAGCATTTATGCTTTTATGTGGCTCGGATCTAACTCTATACTTTTGTTTACTTCATTTATTTGGATAAAAACAAATGGTATGATAAATTATTTAGAAATTCCTAAAATCTGAGAATCTTCAAAATAATTACCTATTAACTTGCAGTTTTCCATTCATACATGGGTATTTTGAGTTCTTTCTTTCATGGGGAAAAATCATGGCCACAAGCTATATATAACAGCCTCATAGTTTTCATGGAAAGAAAACATATTCACAGTAACATTAACTATATATAAATAGGGTACAAGTTGTACATATTTGCCTCGTTAAATTCCAAACTTTTTGTTTTGACAACCCAAAGGTATGACCTGTTATGTAGCATTTCTGCTCATTTAATGGAGGTGATATTGCAGTTCTGTCCCATCAATATTCCAGCAAAACAGTCCAGTCAAAGACAACAGAGGAGATTCACTATGTTGTAAAGCTAAAATCACGTCATTCACAAAGTGGCAGCAAACAGAGGACTGGTGAAGTTTAGTCAAACAGCAGTAACACTGGCTGCCAGTCTCATGTTGGGTACTCAAGCGTCTACCATGGCAGACACTGATGTGTCATATTCTCATCTCTTCTCTCTTCTATGTAGTCACCAAGGGGCTATGTTTCTAAAAAAAAAAAAGTGTTATTGTTACCACAGACTCAATCTTGACAACACAAGGCAAGTAAGCACATTTTGACATCAAACCAGAGAAATATCTGCACATAACCTGGTGTTGCAAAGCAAAAATTTCCATACTCCCCACTTCACAATGAAGTTTTTACCAGAGCTTTAAAATATTTTCAGCCTGGTAAGGGTCCTTACGAATATGTGTGTGCACTTGCCACAAACTTAATTGTCATGTTTGAACAAGCAGGAACAGAAAAATATTTTCCATTTTTGGATTAAGTGCAAATACACTATTCTTCTCAACAATGTTTACATCTCTGTATCTCGTGTAAAAGCATGTAAAATGAGATCTGATTCGGTACTTTTCACTGATTTGATGTGGGTTTAGAACTTGTTTGGGTGTCAGTGCTCCTATAAAGCATGTCTGTCCTTTTCCCTTTTTATTGCATGCAGACAGTGTGACCCACCCAGGTACTGTTAAACCTTTCACAGCTGTGAACACCTTTTTATTGTCCCCCTCTTATTCCCCTGTATTTGTTAGTAGTGTTGATTTTTTTTTTAAACACAACATAATCTTTGTTCAGTATTTAAAAAAAAAAACATTATATGTGGTTCGGTTTAGAAACTGCATGTGTAGTTTTCTGCTTTTTCTGCTTTTTATTTATCTTGCTACACATGAGACTGTTCTCTATGAATTGCTACTTAGACGTCAGATATTGTCGCTCTATCAGAGACTTATTTAATAATGCATTCAAACGGAAGCAAAGTCTTACTCTTAAAAATAAACGGTGAAGTTTTAGATTTGAAAATTGTCCGAGAGTAACAGATGGTTTTGTTTTGTCTCCCCTCTCAGCTGTGTTACCTCCATGCTGACCTGCTCAAGAACCTCAATGCCAAAGAGACCAAGAAACAGTTTGTTGAGTTCTACAACAATTTCTTGGACAAGGGTGCAGTAAGTAAAGCACTGGATAAATGTGCATATGAAATTCTTTAACTTGATAGAAAAACAGATGTGTGGTGGAATCATTGCCTTAGAGCAAGAAAGTTCCTGGTTTACACTTTTGTTGGGGGTTGTTTGAGCCCCCCTCATAACCCTGAACTGTAACAGACAGGAAATCGGATGGATAAAAAAATTGAGTTAAACTGAAGATTGATTCAGATTTTGATGTAAAAAAAAATCAATATTTTTATTATTATAATAATGATGATAATTTATTAATTTGATTGATTTTTACTTCTTTGTTATAATATTCCCAACCGCTGCTGCATCCGCTACATATGTCGTCAAAGTCAGCTTTGTGACTGATTATGTGTGTCTTTATATTATTGTTATGTGTCTATTTGAGGATTGGGAAATGGGAGGATTTGGCCGTTCGGGGATATATCCCTACCCATCGCTTCTGACTGCATAGGCCTTGTTTACTTTTGCTTTGGCATTTTTCCTGTAACCTTCTCCCTTTTTCTCTCTCCTTTTTTAAACGAGCACATAAAGAAAACTGTTCTGGTTAAAGCAGTCAGTACAGTTTTTCAAGCAGAAACAAAGGCAGATTTAAGAGTTTGGAGGCAGAAAGGGAAGGATGTCACACTGATGAGACATCCTGCATGACATTCCTTCACATCTAATGTTAGTCAGTGTAACTTGCTGTTGCGCACACAGTTTATATTTATACTCCAACAGAGAAAGCAATGTGTGTTTGCAACATTTTCTTCGAGCATGTGCAGTTATGTTTATGAATCTGTAACAGATGTTAGACTTTCAGAAATGTTGTTTTAGTTTGTTTTCTATTTAAAAAAGAGGGTTACACATTTTGAATTTTCTGAAATACACTGCGATTTTTAACCCTTTCAGCCCCTGCGTCCATTTGAATGGACATTATTTTTTTTTTTATTGGTTTGGACCAATAAATATGTACTGTGATTGAGTCTTGTCAGCAATGGACAAAATATTTGTTGCCCAGAGAAAAAAATCAGGTCTGAAGGGGTTAAGCTACTTCTACTGCAGGATTTATACACATTACGTTGCTTATTAAAATCTGAAAATGAGTAGAAAATATTTATAGCTGTTATTTAGACATACAGGGGGAATACTTGGTTTTCTCAGTGAGGTCCGGAGGTGGAAATGTGATGATTGTACACCAGGGGTGGGCCACTCCGGTCCTGAAGTGCAACAGTCCTGCAAGTGTTGTGAGTTTCCCTGCTGCATCACACCTGACTCAAATCAATGGTTAATTAGCAGACTTCTGTCAAGTGCAGAACTTGACATTAAATAAGTCTCCTAATTAAGTTTGATGTGTGTCAGGTGTGTTGCAGCTGGAAAACTTACAACACTTGCCGGACTGTGGCACTAGAAGACCGGAGTTGCCCACCCCTGCTTTACACCACTGAAATAATTTTGAATAAGAAAACGTAAAAACTAAATAAACATGTTAGCTGGATAAGATTGTGTCCCAAAACAAAGGTAAATGTAAAAAGTTAAAGGTTTGACTCTGGTTTTTTTAAGCATACATTGATTTCCAATGTAGTTTTTATTATTGCAGATCCCACATGAGCAATTTGTGCCCAGTTCTAACATATGAGAATTTGACGTAAAACCAATAATACGCTGTTGTTTAAGTTCTGTTGTACACGGCATACTGGTGAGCTGCACTGATTAAAGAAAAGCACACAGTTTACACATGGGTTTGTTTGTTTTTCATGAATTGTGCCAGCTCTGTTTGCTCTATCTGTTGTGTGTCTGTGCAGCACCCCTTAGTATCTGTATGTTGTCTTGCATCACTTTTCCCTGCACACCTGGCCTTTGTCACTTCTCTGTTGGTCTTCTTCCTCAGAGCGCAGAGCTATTGCACTGTACATGTCGATCAGCTCAACTGCTTCATCCTGTGCGCTCTCCTTCTCCGTCTGTCCTTGAGCCCCGCAGCTTCCTGTCAGGATCGTGGGAAAGTCCTTTAGGAGAAATCCTTCACTGTCAACCTTGTTAAAACAAACAAAAAAAAAAAAAACATAAAAAAAGTTATTTTTTTTATTAACCTACTAAAATTTCCTCTATGGTCGTTTTTATGTCTTTGACAGAACTTTGCATCTTTTATTAGAGGTATCTGTTTATTCTGTCCTTTAATCTTTTATTTCTAGTGTTAAAATGACCCCTTGTGGAAATGTTTAGTTACTGCACAACAATATTTAACTTCTAGTGTGCTGGTATCATTATTAGCTTTTCCCCCCCTGTTTAGATGTAATACAAACTGTATACAATTTAACATTTCTTTGTTCTAAAAAATTTTAAATTACATTGCAGATTCTCAGAGTGGCAGTGCCTCCATCAATAACTCCTGAGTTGGGTAAGATATTTTCCAGTACTGTCTCTACTAAATTTATACCTTTTTTAAAATCAGTTTTTATTAATTTCAACCCAGCTTTATAGTTTCCTCTTTATTTTGACAGATTTTTTTTTAATTCCCTTATATCTTTTGTTTTTCCTAGACCGTACCCGGCCAGATCTGCTCTCAGATGACATACAAAGACTTTATGCTCAGGAGATTCAGAAACTGCAGATTGGTGAAGTGGCCAAACAACTGGAGGATTTCAGGTGAGCTTCTTCCATTCTGACTTTTTATAAGTTCACCATGTGGGTGACTAAATGTGACTAGAAGTATTCCCACAAAAGCAGCAGCACACATCAGTCTTTTTTTAAGCTGTGGGTCTGTGTTGGACATTTAAAAAAAAAAAAAAAAAAAGTGCAGCAAAGGTGGATTGGGGCTGATTTATTATATTTAAAAAGGTTTAAGGTCCCCCACAAGTGACATGGCCATCCAACAACATATCTTAAAATCATTACTTCAGTGTGCTGGGCTCACTCTTGCAACCCCTTGAAAATGATGACACCCAACCAGGTGTCATGTGTGCTTCACTCATGACTGAGTGAACCAACAAAAACCACAAAGACATTTCACATGTGACTGAATACCAATTGTAGCTTTTTCCACAGAAAAAAAAACCCAAATGTTTCGTGGTGTTATTGGGTTATTTGCCTTTGTCAAGGATTTCTTGTCAATGCCTGAGTGAAATCACTATGAGATACTATGCTAGCTGGAAAAATAATATTGGACTTCCTGTAAGTTCCATTATGTCAACAACATTTAATTCTCAATACAGTGGCTTTAATTTTCTCTTTAGGGCCTTGCATTTTAACAGACAGCTGTATGATGTCTACGTAAAGCTTTTTATTAATTACTTTACTAAATAGACCTTTGCTATGCCTCAATGGGATGTGTAAAAGTACAGCTGCAGAATGAGGGCCAGGGATCACCTGTCTGACGTGTGCCCGAGCCAAGAAAGATGCTTTGATAAAACATCACCTTGGTGTGTATAAGCACACTCCCCTCTTTAGTTGGTGTGAATGATCAGAAATGGCAAGTGGTAGCTGAATAAGGACATATGTTTTTCACCAAACAATGTAAACTGTGTGAAAACGGAAAAAAAAGCTTTCATAGAGTAAAGGTCTGGATGCCATGGCGACCAATCCATGTTCCCTTACACACTATTTTCTTCATTGTCTTTGAATATGTCATCAGAGTGAGAAAAATGTAGTTAGAAAACCCCTTCTATTTATGCTCACATGTTCATTTAGTCTGACTTAATTATTATTATCACAAATCAAGTTTAAGTGATGCCACTGAAGAGAACAAGTCACCAAAAATGAGGCCACTTTTTATCCAAGCAGTTTCAGATGTATTACTGCATTCCTCTTTGACTTAAGCTACATATCCACCGAATTATCAAAGAAAAATGTGCATTATTTGTTTAATGCAACTGTAAGTTTGAGTCTTTGTGATTTAAAAAAAAAAAAACAGAGAGAATATTTGACACATGCTTTTTTAAAACTAATTTATCTCAGATGAAAATTTTTTTTAATGTTTACATTTAGTAAGACACCAAATATTTGGGATTGTGTGCACACTACATAAGTTTAGCTGACAACTAAGCAGCTTCAGCTTGATGTAAAAGGACATATGTGGCAAAGAATGATTGTTTTGTCACTGGAAGCCTTTGATTGTTTTAAAAGTCTGTCAGGGTTATAGGGAAAAATACATTTTTGTTTACAGCTTACTCCTGGTTTCCGTTGTCATCCCTATCAACACCAGTGTTGTTTCTGCAGCACTCAAAGTAGTTTATTTTCCTGTCATGGAAAAATATTTAGCACATCTCAGCTAATAAGATCAGATGTTTGGGTCTGAAGTACCTTCATATTTATGTAAGACACTATTTGCTTTTAAATGTGTTTTTGTTGTATTTATTATAGTTCTCCATGCTTCTAAGGGCAGCTGCCTCTTCACACATGTAGCTTACTACAACAACACACAGCAACAATGGCCGGTCACAGCTCTCTTGGCCAATATTTAACACGAGATAAGGAGGATACAGCTCAGGTTGAAAAAATTCCCATTACTGTAATAACCTGTGATTCAACAATATAATATATAGATTACAATGTACATTGTTTTTAATAATCTAACAATCCTAAATGCCTCTTTAGTCAATGTCACTGCTTAAACATCTTTCTTCTCTCATCAGATATCGGAGAAATAATAGATCAGCACAGACATGACAGTGGAGATTAAATACATTATTTTTCTTGTGCTGATGACTTACCTGTTCAAAGCACACACTATTAACTATGCATAAAGAACTGGATCAGCTTTATGCTTTGCTGGTTTCATCCACCATTGCTGTGTTTCACACAACTAGCCTATTAGCTCAAAAGCTGATATGAGCTGCTATAGCAATGTGACTTGTTATTATAGGATATCTCACTCCTGGTAGCCTAATTTAGCATTACACCTAAATGAATGTACTGTCAAAATTCACTTGACTGTCAAATATTACTTTTACAGTGTGGCTTTCTGAATTATTGGTGGTTACTTGTGCATGAACTTGTGAAAATGGTTAACATAAATTTATTCCTTTTAAACAGGGAATGTTTAATGACTTGAATATTATGTCTGAAAAGGGCTCTTTGTGTAATGAACACCAACAGGAGCACCAGAAAAGGCCTTTAATATCATCCAATAGTATTTATAGTTACAATGCCTTTGCTGTACATCTACTCTAAATGCACTAATCTGATTTTAAATTGAGAATCTTGCGAGAATTTATTCACTGAGCTGCATGTTTGTGTCCATCCACACTAATGGCACTATCATAGATTGTCATAACCTCCTGCTTTGTGTCACCCAGGCAAAAGCGAATGATGGGTATGACTCCCAATGAGGCTGAATTGATTGATGTTGAGAGTCACCATCCCACTGATCGCATCCCAATAGAAATGAAGGAGAAGTGTGTGGCTGAGAACCTGCTGGAAAGGATGTCCGAGACTCAGTAAGTGTCTTATTCAGAATTACTTTGGGCATAAAATATGGATTGTTCCCTTGAGTTATGAACACAAAATCATAGTGTTTCCATTTTTAAAATGATTTCTTATCTAGTAATTGTCCTGCCATGACGTTATTTCTGCTTTATCTTTGTAGTTGTTTCCATACTGTATTTAAAACTAGTTATAGCTTACTTCAGCTTTTTACATTTCTAATTTAAGATTCAGCATAGAGCAAGATCCACAAGCTGACTGGATTACAGGGCAACAGAGAGAAATATGACTGAAACAGAACACAACAGAGTCAGAAGAAATGAGGAGGGTAGATGAATAAGATGGAGTCAGCAATGCCACGCTGGCAGGAAGGCTCTCCGCTGGCATTTTGCCAACTTGGGAGGGGGGCAGTGTGGAGGGGTAATACAGCAGAAGAGACAGGAGCTACAGGGTCAGAGGGTTATCTGTGTAGGATAACTTCTGCCCTGGGCGCAGTTGGAAAAAGAAAGCATGAGATCTGGGGAAAGTTAATCTATCCTTGACCCTGTAGCCAACTACAGTGTTTCATCCTCTATGAAAAGCAAGTCAGACATGGAAGGAAAGGAGGCCAGGGAGAGGGCAGAAGGCTGTCTAACTTCATCTTGTTGGAAAGAAAGAACATTGACAATAGAAGTGAAAGGCGAAGTCCTGTGCATAAGCTGCTCTCATCTTGTGGATATTACTAGTCGGAGATATATGACAGTGGAGAAGACACACACACACACACAAAATCTCTGTCAAAGACATTATAATTCAGCTCGCAACTCACTCAGCTGCTATCACAGTTGGATTTCTGTCTCCTTCACACAAATGATTCTTTCAGCCTCACTCCATTCCATCCTCTTGACAATTATCTCTCTCTATCACTCTCCCACACTGTTGCACCCCATCACCCCTTCACACACACCTCCCCTTCCACTAGACCACAACACAGTGACCTCGCCCCCTTTCCTTGTTTATTGGTTCTTTTTGTGATGCACAAAAAGTAACCAGACAATTTGATTGGATTATGAAGGGGAATCCCAGGAAAACCACCCCCATCCTTTATGTTCATCTCAAAACATGAGTGTCAAGTTTCCGCAGTCTTGCCTTCATGTTGCATCAGACAAAAACATGATTAAATACTTGTTTCCGCTTTGCTGGAGCATTGCTCTCTTTGGATTTGCGTTGAAGACATTTTACAAGACAGAGAACCGATAGATTAAGACAGTCTGGAGACAGTGGAGATAGTTTGACTTAGGTGGAAATCTTTTAGCATGCAAGTTGTATTTCACATTTGCAAGAGTAAGCAGATGTGTGACTTTTAGTGCTTTTAAATTTTACATTTTTTTTTTTTTTAATTTTCCATTTTTATTTTAAATCTTAGAATATGACCAATAGCTTTAGTTCTGAACACAACACAATAGTCAACTTTGAGTTTAATCAAGAGAAGCCTAGTAATTTTAGGTTCCATCGGCCAAAAACGGAGTTAGTTATCAGTCAAGCAAGAGAAAGAAAAAATGCTACTTAAAAAGAAAAGGTAATTTACTTAGTCAGTAATGGCACTGTCTTTTCACATCTTCAGTAGGAACTTGACCTATTTGTCTTTTCTTTCAGACCTGCAATTGTTTCAGATGAGGAAAAATGGTGAGTTACTTTGTTTTCTTAAAAAATGTTTTTATAAAAAAAATCTGACTTAAAATATTCACGTTGTTCTTCTTGAGATTATGTTTAAGTATTTGTGTAGAATGTTATCTTGCCACTCAGTCTGGGTGTGGTCAGATGAGGTGTTTGCACACTGGTTCAGTTCCACTACACGCATATTAAATTATGTTTTATATTAGTTGAAAAAGTGTTTCTGCATATTACAGGATGCATGTTACATTCACTATTAACTTTTTTTGCCATAAATCTGACTAAATCATCTGTCCCTGTCCTGCACAACATGCACATCATCACTACTAAGTCCTCTCGTTCTGCCTCAGACTTCATGATGTCTAAAACTGTAGTGTTGTATGTACATACCAGATTACCAGATTCCCAACCCCCCTGCTTTCTCCCAAACCCTTTTTAAACCCTTGCCTTTTTCCTGGATGCAGCTTTTTTTTTTTTTTTTAACTCTCTACACTTTTGACTCATTAACTTGACTCTTATATTTCCTTTACTTGGTATAATAAGAAAGATCATGCATATGGATTTATAATTATTGTCCATTTTATTCACCGTTTGGTGTAAAATATATGAATGTGTCAATGTAATTGAATAGATTTTCCCGACCTTTCTTCTAGCCAATCCATATTTTCTGCAATAGCTGTCTACATGAAGCACCTTGGGGTTAAAAACAAGGCAGTTGAAAGTAAGAAGTCCAAAGGAGGTTTCTTCTGGAGACCGAAAGTAAGTGGTACTTTACTTGAAGAAGATGCATCATTAGTACAGACATTAGTATAGCATCTTTATCCTGTTATAGAATAAAATCAAACCAACAATAAACAAAAACAATTCAACTCTGAAAGCACAGTCCTGATTAAATGTGCTAGCAACTTTTGCTGACTTTAGGTCTGACTTTAAATTTGTCCCTGCCTGTATTATTGTTTTTAGAATAAGAGAGAAGAATCTTCAAAGGGCAAGCCCAGAGGTGTGTTCCCTGGCATCACAAACTGGATCGGAAGCAATGGTATGTATCAATTTAGCCGTCGCTGAAATATTATTACTAATGTCTAATTGTGCCTGTGACAATTATAAACTAGCTATAAAGGCCTCTACACACCAAACGCGGTTTTCGCGGCGGCGACCGCGCGGTACCGCAGTGAGCAGGCGCATAGGTGGCGGCGCGGCGGCGCATAGGTGGCGGCGCAGCGGCGCGGCGCGTTGAGCGCCAGTTGCTATAGCGACAGAACGGGAAGTGTAGTCTTCTGTATGCTGCAGAGATGCTTTCAACAACGCAGCAGAAGTGTTTAGCTCTCCTCCTGAGGAGGAGGAGGTTGAGGAGACGAGCAGAGCAGCAGCGGGGGGAGAGGAGGATGTGGGTCCACCCGGTCCTGATCGCAAGGCATGACTTGGGGGAATACAGGCTCGTCCGGGAGCTGCATTCTCACACAGACCGCTTCCAGGTCTACTTTGGCTGACCAAGGAGCAGTTTGAGAACTTGTTGTCCCGAGTTGGTCAATTTATACTTTTTACAAACCTGGTAAACTCAGCAAATTGCTGATCTCTCGCCATGCCTGCCCCTTCCTGCTGAGATCCCTGTAAACCCGCATGCATGTGTCCCAGAGTTCAGGACGCTGGGAAACCATATGGATTAATTTTTGAAAAAGAAAAGCAAACTCCGGGTGGTGCCAGCAGCGGTGGCGGAGGTTACCGCCGCGGCAGCTGGAGACAGATGGACGCGGTGGTTCTGCGAGCGTACGTGGGCCTGCCTCATTCTCGCGGGTGTGTATGGCTCCCGAGGAGAGGCCGCGGCCAGCCTGTGGGACGCCAAGAGTGGACGCCCCGTCTTTAGCGCAACCATGCCGCTCAAAGCATTCTACTCCTACTCTGCGGCGCTGCGTTTCGACGATCAACGTACCAGAGCGGAGAGACGCGCCACGGACAAGCTGGCGCCCGTCAGGGAACTGTGGGACATGTGGATGGAGCGACTCTCTCTCCTCTACGAGTAACAGTGGACGAGCAGCTGGTTCCGTTCCGAGGCGTGTGTGTGTGTGCGCGTGTGTGCGTGCGGGGGTGTGTGTGCGTGTGTGTGCGTTTGTGTGTGTGTGTGTCAGTGAGTGAGTGAGTGAGTGACCGAGTGTGACCATGAGGATGATGATGATGATGATAATAACTATTTCTTTTTATTGTCTGTGTCCTTTTGTCTACTCTTTTTACTTTTTTTGGTTCTTGGACATCGTTTTTCTCCTTTTCTCTTCAATGACCACCACCATCATCACCACCACCAACATCACCACCACCAACGTCACCTCTACCTTTTACCTGGTCGTTGTCCATTCCGTCAGTACATGCCCAACAAACCAGCCAAATACGGAATCAAATCGTGGGTGGCGTGCGATGCCAGGTCCAGCTATGGGTGGAAGATGCAAATCTACATGGGGAAAAGATCAAAGAAAAATACGGAGGCGACAACCGCGACCGGAGGAGAACGTCCGGGTCTTCCTACCGCTCCCCTCGCTCGCGCCGCCGAGAAAAACCTGGCCACCAGAGTCGTGCTCGAAGTGACCGAGGGACTCGTGGACCGCAACGTCACGTGCGACAATTTCTTCGCGTCCTACGACCTCGCCATGAAACTCCTCTCTTCGGACCGCAACGACACCTTGGTCGGTACGCTTCGAAAGAACAGACCACCTTGCTCACGGTCAAGGGCAGGCGAATCTTTTCGTCCATGCTGGGCCGCGCTCGTTTCTCACATAGCCAAAAAGAACAAAGTGGTGGTGCTGCTCAGCACGCGCCCCGAACACCGCGTCCACCCCGGGAGCGCAGGGGGGCACGATTCGAGGGATGCAGAAAGAGGCAAAGAGGCACGCGTGAGGAAAAGAGGTGGGAAGCGAGGAGAACAAGAGCAACAACAACAACAAGAGCAACAAGAGCAACAGCAACAATAACAACAACAACAATGGAATCAAGTCCAAAAGCCCAAGATCATCCTTAGCTTCAATCGCAACAAGGGAGGCGTAGACAACCTCAACAAATGTCTAGCTACGTACAGCTGCCGGAGGATGACCTCTCTGTGGCCCGTGGATTGGTTGCTGTGCAAGCGCAACAACAGAAGGCTGTTTCTGGAGCAGCTGGGACTGGCGCCCCGCGGCGCTCCGGCTTCAGCTTCCATCGTGGTTGCCTCTGCTTCCACCTTGACCAAAACCAGTAGAACGCTTGAGCCCAGGGCGGCAGCAGCAAACGGAGCACGCAACACTAGAGCTCGGCCTCGAACGGGAGCTGTCCAGGCCCTAGTTGGAGAAGAAGAAAGAGTACGAGTACGAGGACAAGGAGCGTGTGGGGGCGCGAGAGACCCGGAGGAGTATCCGAACGCACCTCACACAACCTTGTCCCTGTGCTCGGATGCCAACGTTGACGTGGACGCAAAAGCAAAACGAAACAATGTCAGATATGTCCCTGGAAGAAAGACTGTAAAACGGTCAACGTGTGCTACGCGTGTAAGAAATATGTGTGCAGGATTCGAGCGGTCCTGCACTGTCCGTCTTGCTGTACCGCAGATGCGGACGCGTCGGGGGGAGCGGTCTTACCAGGAGACCGGAGTAAAAAATGAAACAAAAACAAACAAACAAAAAAAAAACCATTGCAACAAAAACGGGGTTCCTTATTATGTTCTTTGGTTTCCTGACTGACAGCAAAAACAACAAAAAAAACCCAAAAAGGAAAACAATTGAAACAAACATAGATGAACTTCGAAAAACAAAGAAGAAAAAAAAAGAAGAGGTCAGAGATCCCAAAGGTATGAAACAGAAAACAAAAAGTAAGAAAATGGAACCGAACAAAGTACGACATAAACCAAAACCCTGTGGTATTCATTTAAATGAGAGAAGAAAGCACAAGGGTTAACACTAACTGATGAGTTTAAATATCAGTTATGAACAAAAGAGAAACCATTAAAATAAAATGAACAGTACGTCTTCCTAGTTCTAAGTCCCCAACAAATACTTTCAGCAAAAAACAAATCGTTTGGTCTCTGAGAACTAGAAAAATGTCAACACTAACTTAAACACCCTGAAAGCATATTAAACAGTTAAACAGTGTA
>JBAMHX010000007.1:9926143-9953256 GCA_037177515.1 Pseudomugil tenellus | reverse complement strand
GGGTTGAAAAGAATTTGCAATTTACTTGAATCAATTTTTATTTGCAATGAACACACTTTCCCAACTTCACTGGAATTAGGTTTTGTAATACTAGTTATATTTATATAATATAACTAGTATTAAACATGACAGATAAAGAAGATATATATGTCATATATATATATATATATATAACATGTATATTTTTATCTGTCATGTTTAATACTAGTTTGTATATTTATTTATTAAATCGAATAAAGAAAGCGGACATTCTCACTAAATACTGAAGATATGTCTGGTTCTGAATTTTAGATAACTTCTACGAGAGCCTGAAGAAGCTGCGTTTGGATAACAATTTCATAGTAAAATTTATCAGCACAACATTGCTCAACAGGGTAAGGTTCTTTTCTTCACAATAACAGAATTTTCCTTTTCTTTTTTTGTGTTTCTTTAGATAATAGTCCAAATCATATGCTCATTCTTTCATTAATTATTAAGCAATGTTTGTGTCTAGTTATAATATTGCAGATATGGGTAAATCTGACAGCTTAATGTAAAGATCACAATTAGTATATACACGCAGTTTTTAGAGCTCTTTTGTAATCTTTCTTTATTCATACTTTTTTTTTTCATTTGACTGGCTCAAAGTATAACTGTGTGTATGTGTTTGTGTGTTTCAGTTTGATGGCCCAGAGGGAGACTGGTTCCAGAAATTGACAGCCCGGTTCTGCAGTCACCAGTCGTGGGCTCTGGACCAGATCAAGAGCAGGCAGAAGAAGGAGCCACGCTTCAACTCTTTCATACTGGTACGACCTGCACCCTCAGAAACTAACTCAAAAATACATTTGTGCAGGTTCAACAGATCATCATAGATGGTTGCACTAGTAGATGCAAGAAGTCAAAAAGTGGCATCAAATCATTCTGACTCTTTCTCTCTGTACGTGTTTCAATCCCAGGAGGCAGAGAGTAAACCTCAGTGCCGCAGGCTGCAGCTCAAGGACATTATTCCAATAGAAATGCAGAGGCTTACAAAGTATCCACTCCTGCTGGAGAATATTGCAAAAAACACAGGTGTGTAAATATATATGTGTACTTCCATGCTTTTTTTAAATTTATTTTAAAATTTTTCTCTTCTTTTATGTCAGTATCCCTCGATCAATATGACATAATAATTAATACTTATGTAACGTATGTATATTTTTTCTTCTTTTAGACGTTGTAAAGTTAACAAACCAACCTGCTTAGTTATGAAATTAATAAAAACAGTCATATAAAAATCTACAGTCATGTTAGTTAGGGCTCCTGACAAACACTACAAAATATTACCAGCATGTGTGTCAGAATACAAATGATGAATAAACTAAGCAGAAATACACATTTCTTTTATAAATACATTTAGTCATCCTGCTTAGTATTGGTCATTAGTAGTAAGTCTTGATTATTAATGTTTACTAAATGTTATTTGAGACAAATGCAACCACGAAGAAGCAGAATATTAATGGTTTTAATAAAGCTTTGGATGCTGGAGGAGAAAAAGAGGTTCATGTTGTTTTATGTCTTTGGTTTAAACTTTTCTGTGAAAGCTGTTTTTTCCTCAAGCCTCTGGGTTTTTTTCTCTCCACAGAGGACCCAACAGAAAAAGAGAGAATCCTGCGGAGTGCAGATGGCTGCAGAAAAATCCTCAACCATGTCAATGAAGAGGTCAAAGTGATGGAGAACCTGTTGGTAAGAATCACACTAACCACTTTTCAACAAACTGTTATGCAGCAATTGGGCATCAGCTGGAGTCTAGTGTCTTCACTGTTGAGACAGCTGAAGGTCTCTGTTTGGTTCAATACTGCTGCTTTAGTGCAGAGTTG
This sequence comes from Pseudomugil tenellus, assembly GCA_037177515.1. Lineage (NCBI taxonomy): Eukaryota > Metazoa > Chordata > Actinopteri > Atheriniformes > Pseudomugilidae > Pseudomugil > Pseudomugil tenellus. The sequence goes on along the minus strand of JBAMHX010000007.1, from coordinate 9,951,418 downwards.
TCTAAGAACAGGCTGACCCTCCAATCTCTTACTCTGCTTCCAGACTTTAAAGGAGTACCAGCGAAAATTGGACACTTCAGGACTCAAACCCAGTAATGATCTTTATACAGAATACAAGGTATTGTTCTTACAAGTTTGCATAGCACACTTTTTTTCTAGTTGTTGCATTTCTCACCATTCTCATTTCCTTTTTTTTAGAACATTGATTTGACACAGAAAAAGATGCTTTATGAAGGTCCACTAATCTGGAAAGTCACCAAGGAGAAAGCTATTGGTAAATAAACACTAGAATGTGCTCAGCCTGTTTAGCTTAAGAAATAAGCTTTGCTTTCTCTTTGCAGCTCATACGGAATTTACTTAGCTAAATATTTTCAAAGTTTAGCATTTATTTCTGTAAAAAATGATATAAATAAATGAAACAAGGGTGTGTTTTGGTGTAAGGTGGTGTACATTTTCCTATTTCATTTCCCTTTTTTGTATTTGCTTATTTTAATAAGAACTCAGCTGTTCTGCAGCTGTGTGAAATTGACTTCCCCTTTTTGTATAAGTTCAGATCAGTCATGCAAACCTTAAGAATCACACAAATTCAAAGTTTTCATTTATTATACATGTACATATTTATTAAGTAATCTTTGAAAACAATGTGTTGAATAACATCTGTGAAGCTGTTTAAGTCGTTTCTTCTACCTGTCTGGCGTCCTCTGCCCTCACTCAGATGTGCAGTGTGTGCTGCTCGGGGACATGCTGGTGCTCCTACAGAAGCAGGATGATAAAATGGTCCTCAAATGCCAAAGCAAGAGTAATGTTGCCGCACAGGATGGCAAGCAGATGTTGAGCCCCATTATTAAGCTGGACTCGGTCTTCCTTCGTGATGTGGCAACAGGTTAGCTAAACACAACATTACAGTGGTTTAACAGACAGATGCAAGTTGCGTCTAATGTGAGATCAGTGTCACAAAAACCTTCAATTGCTGTTTTGTTGTTGTTGTTTTGTTTTTGTCTGTCAGATCGAAAGGCTTTTTATGTGATATTTACCTGGGACAGTGGTGCTCAGATCTATGAATTAGTGGCTCAGTCTGTTGGAGAGATGAAAATGTGAGTGTCAGACAGAATCATTGTTTTTTTGTGTGTGTTTATTTAAATGAAAATATGAAGCTTAACTTTATCCATCTGTGCATTTAAAGTTGGACTGATGTAATAAAGTCAGCAGTGGATGATTTGAAGAAGAGTGGATCACCCAGGCTAGTACTGCCCCCTGGAGTTGGAGGAGCCCCCTTCAGTCCTATCATGTATGTATTTTTTGTGTTGAAATGTAAAAGAAATACCTGCCCAAATGCACCGATCTCAAAATATCTCAATTTTATTTGTTTTCTGTCTATCAGGCCAAATGCCCCTTTAAGCCCTACGGAGAAAGAAGCTCTGAAAAACAGCAGTGGTGAGTCTATAGTAGACCTTAAAGCTAAAAGGAGCTCATCATTGCCAGAGTACATATTTCTGAATATCTTTTCTCTTGTCTGCATTTGTAGATCGTGATAAAAACAACTTGATGGATAACAAGTCCACAGATTCCAGGGACAGCCTGATGGATTTTCTGTCTAAATGGATAGGCCACTCCAATAGCAATCAGGAGAAGGTGGCCAATAGTGCTTTAGATGAAGGTAAAGCAGGGTCTCCCTTTGAGTATTTATTGTTTATTATTGTCTTCTTATATAAGCAGGCCTGCACTAATAAAACCATGGGATCTGTCTCCTCTCCTAGTCATGTCACTGAAAAGACTCTTGATTGGCAGCATCAGTCTGTTCGAAGACACACATCTTGATGATGAAAATGAAGAGGACCAGTCAGAAAAGCACATTCAAGAAATGGAGAGCTCAACAGGTGAGTTTTGTTTTATTGTTTATTTTTAAGATATATGTATTATGTTCAGGTTAGATGCAAAGCTCTGCTTTATTAGGTTAATAAAACGTAAAAAAAAATAATAATAATCACCTTTCTTTGTTAAAATGTTCTTAAAAGCATAACGGTAGCGGGATGTGTTAAATTGAGTCTTTGTTTGCAGATGAAGCTCAGGCTACAGACAGAAGTGCTGCAGAGGTGGACACCAAAACGTGGGAAAAAAGTGCAAAACGAGAAGACGATGAGAACAGAGACATCAGCGCACCCCTGGTGTTGACCCATGAGAGGATGGAGGAAGTGAGAAGGAGGCTGCAAAGCCTGGAGGAACAACTAAAAATGCTACAGGTGAGTAGAGAGACAGGTGGGTGAGAATGTATTGAGAAGGGAGCAGGTTGAATGACAAAAGATGCGAGAGCAAAAGGGAAAAGAGAAAAAAGATTGGAGTAGATAGAGACGCAGTTCTTGGGCATTGCAGTGAGGATAACTTAAGTAAGGATTGAACAGTGGGCAAAATAGGGCCAAATGGCACTAACAAGAAACTGAAGAATAGAAAACCTATCAGCACTGCTGTTACTGCTCTGCTGAAAATTGTCTTGTGAAATTGGACTTCTCTAAAAATGGCAATTATGTCCAGCGCTTGCAATGGGATGTGTCAGGGAAGCGGGGAAAGAGACAAAAAGAGATTGTTAAGAGGAGGAGGCTGAATTGCGTATGTCTGTAAGTGAGTTTGTTCTCAGTTCCTAAGGTGATATTGATATTGATTTTTGTATGTTGCAGGCTGTAGAGGAAGAGCACCACAAGCTGCAAGAAGCCATTTCTAAGTTCTCACTGGAGGGTAGTAACTTCCAGTAGGACCATTACACTACCTGCTGGCCAATATGTGAGTATACAAGCCGTAATGATTAAATACGGTCTATCATCATATCGAACCTGATTATCTGCTTATCTTGTATTAGTCGTCACTGCTCATGGCAGACTGTCTGGCACCCTGACAAGATTTCTTTTTAAAGTAAAAAAAAAAAAAAAATGTGTATATATTTTGAAGCAAATAGCACTTTACTTCTTTCATAGTAGGTTATTGCATTTTTGTCAAAGGAAAGAAAATATGTTTTGCGTTTCTAAATGAAAAACTGAACAAAAACAAAACCTCATCTAAGATTAAATATATTGTGCAGTAACATTGGATTAATTATTTTAAAAATGTGCAATAAATCTTGAAAAATATATGTTTAATAAATAGAACATCTATCACATTTCTAGTTTATGTCTCAGGTCATAAGATATTATACTTCCAGAAGTGCTTTCCGTCTTGTAGCTATCCGGTTTCTAACTAAAATAGGTCAAATAACTTCCATACGTAAAGTTAAGACTTCCGTTTTTGTTTGCTCTTGATGTTGTTTGCCTGAGATGAAACTGAAGTAATTAAAACTTGAGTGTTATTTCCTGCACAAGTCCTGCCTTTTTTCCCTATAAAATCAGATAAAAGATGTGCATGCATCCCCACACAGCATTATGAGTTATTTATTTGCTTATTATCCATCTCATTAGCTTTAAAAGCTGTTGTCCCACACTTAAACTTTCCCTCTCTGTTGTTTTCACCCCCTCGTTTAGGTTTTTACTGGCTCTGGTTCGGGCTGAACGACTTTCAGAGGCTTCCCTGGAAATCACTAAAACCCTCGTACACCTTGCCTGGATGCTTGCTGCAGAATTTTATTTTATCACAGCAGTTTGCAGCCAAACGAGACGTTTTCTCCCTGCCAGATGAGTGTAATGGCTTTGAGCTCAGTGCAGTGGTTCAGTGGTGCAACATGGGAAGTGTGTGTGTTTGTGTGCTTGGGTGCATGCTTGGAAGAAGAAGAAAAAAAAGATGGATATCCTACTTTTTAATAGGAGGTTGTTTTTGGAGAGGAATGCCAAGAGAAATGAAGCAATATGCTGTGAGAGAGTTGCTGCCTAAGAAAATGTAGTGATTTCATTTTGTTGTAACACACATACGCACACAAGAGACATGAACAATAGCCGACAGTAATGCCAATTATAATTGAAATGTACAATGAAAGCCTTACAGTGTTGATGTAGCATTAGAGGATTTATTGATAAACTACTGCTGATACATGTGTTATTTTTTAATCTATGCCAAAGTACAACAGAGATGCACTTTTTCTGATCAAAACAAGTTAAACACACACTGTTTTTGTTAGAATTACTATTTAAATTTATTGATTCAGTTTCTGATCAGGTGGGCTTCATGTAGGCAGCCCTCATTTAAAAGAAGGAAGTGAGGAAGTGTGTGTATGTGTGTTACAGCGTTTTTAACAAGGACATGTTTGTTTGGAGGGTTCTTACTGTTAGTAGGTCTTATGAAAACATTTATAAATAGTGGCACTATAAGCAATCATGCTGTTAATAATGGGGACTTGATTGTATGTACTTCTTCTATTTATTCCTCTGAGTCTTGTTAGGTTTCGTTAGTTCCCTCATCCGAGTGATAAATGTTACAACACTGGGCCAAAAAATAGAGGTTAATGTGCAAGGATCAGTCGAGGCTAAAGAAAGTGCGGGGTATGGAATGAACATAAAGCTTTAGAGAAAAAGATGAGCGTAAGCTTGAAAAGAATATAGAGGTTGTTGACTTGGTTTATACAGCTTTAACTAGATGAAAAAAAAACAATGAGATTAGGATTTGTGCTAACTCTGCTGATGTAATATGTAGGCATGCGCACAGTTACACAACCTACAAACAGCTCAGTACAGCAGAAGTGTGCTGTTGTGTCAACATAATTTCTTCCCCCAGAAAGTGTTTACAACTCTGGGCCCAAAAGAAGCTTTGCTGGGTTTATGGATTGTATTATATCACTTTAAATGCTTATGTTATTAGTGACATAAAAAGTAATCATTAAAAAAAAAAAAAGATTTCTCCTTCATAGCAATATTTGCATCAAAACTGTGCTTTGTATTTTACTGAGGGGGTTAATTATAATTGTGGTAAGATTTCTGAGTAATGGAATAACGGAGGCTGTGCAGACAGGACCAAAGAAATTAAGCGCCGTTGGACCCTCACAGAAGCTGTCATTGTCTCATCTTTTAAGTTGCATGTCCTTAAAGGCTGAACGTTGGCCCATTGGTGCCGCCAGCACTTTTCCAGCTGCTTTTCCTTCTCTCAAAAGGTTTGAAAGGCACATTGAACAATGATGAAAATTAAGTTATCCATTCATTGATGAATGTATAAGTAGATACCAAGATGAAGTATATTAAAATGCCCAGGCTCTAAGACTAAACTCACAATTTACAGCTCTTTGATTTCTTACATATGAACAGTGTCATTAACCAACAAAAGCTGTTTTACAGAACTGTTTGTGTAAAAGCTGATGCCACCTCCACAAGCTGTACTGTGCTGCAGAGAGGATTTGAGACAAAGCACTGTTAAAGGTTCTGGTACTAAATGGATCATTTGGGACCTGCAACATGGAAATGAAGCCAGTTGAGGCTACAGAGGAAATGGAGGCATTACAGGAAGGAAATCTCTACTCTCATTCCAGTGTAGCTTTTACTGGCATTGTTATCATGATCACTTCCTTTAACGCATTCTCATCGTTGATTCTGCCTTCTGGACCGACTGAACCTCAGTACATTTACTCAGTTTAGTCGCTTGAGTGCTTTGATATGGCAAGTTTTCAAATTACAATTGTCTTTTGGAACATTTTTGCCATTTCCCCCCCATGAATTTTCATAGAAATTGTACATAAATCAGCTTGAAGGAATGAAAATAGAAAAAGGAGGTACATGTAGCTGTATGTGCCTCCATGTAACTTGCTCATCTCTCTTGATAGCATACATAACTTTTCTTACAGCAAAGTTTTAAGATGTTTTTCTGTATTTCAGTTTATTTGCTGAAACAAATTGAGGAACCTCTTTTTACATGTTTTTGTCCTTTTCATTTCCAGAGAAACCTTTGTAATCATGTACTATGCATTTGCTGGTGAGAGAGACTGGACTTATCTGTACTTTGTCTATGCATGAATGAATTTAACAATTATGCAAATATTGATACCACAACAAATTCTTTTTGCATCAACCTGCTTTGAACTGTTGCTGCTCAGCATACTGATGGAATATATTGAAACAGATAACTCAGTGAGGGGTTTTAAAACATTTTCCAATGATGGCTTAATGTTTGACCGTCGCAGGCACTTCTTTCTTTCAGATTCTTTTTCTTCATGTATTCATTATATGTATAAAAACGTGTATTTATAGAGTGGTGCCTTGTTCTGTTTGCTTCATAAAGGGCTCTTAAGTTAAACAGTCATAGTTTTGGTTGTCATGGCTGACCTCACACAGTGAGAGGCAAGTAAATAAACAGTGAGAGATAAATGGATGCATTCAGGGTTGACATCTGTTTTCTTTTTTTTTTTTATGTTGATTAAACTTTTCCATCTTCATCAGCGTGATTTAAACTCACTCAGCCAACGGGTGCCCTGTTTAGCAACCACACTGCTCCTTGTCATACTGGGCTTTTGCTATATTGTCTATTCATAAACAATTTACAAGAACTATATTGTGTATTTGGTATTGATTTTATTGTGTAAGAGGCTCTTAAATGATGTATACCTGAGGAATATTGTGGTACGTTTTTGTTTTTTAATTCTTCCTTTTTTAAAATAAACCGGGGAAATAAATATCTGTTTTGTCATTTTAGTTTTAAAAAAACAAATTGACTTCTGTGTTGAATTTTAAGCTTTTGTACATATGCAGCATTAACTTTATATAAATCTGCAGTCGGTTGGTAACAATATTGGCTTTTATAAAAAGTACTTAATACTTTATAAATTTTTTTATAAAGAAATTATATAAACTTATAAAACGTCTTACAAAAAGTAAGAAAATTTGCTTGGTTGATTATTTCTGCCATTTAATAGTACCAGTATAGTATGATACTGTGTGAAAGCCTGATTATTGACTGTTACAGTGAGTTTTTATTTAAAAAGAAAATGCTTCTGTTGAGTTGGCAGTCCAGGTGAACATGAGGTTAATGCCGCTCATAAAATGTACCAAAATCCCTGCAATATTCTCCTGTTGGCATTTACTCTTGTAATGAGTGGAGAAAACTACTTTTTTTTTTCTTTTATACTTTATTGGTTTACTCTGTGGACTATCCATCCACAGCCACAACAGCCTTTCACTTGCTCATGCATGTTACCAGCCTGGTAGCGTCATACTGTTGGATTGCTTCCCATTTCTCAAACAGCAGTTGTCAAAGATCAACCAATATGGCCGTACAGGTCACAGCAACAACATGCTCATGCTGGTCCCATAAGTGTTCAGTCAGTTTTAGGTCAAGTTTTACACCAGATTGTTTCATCCTAACCACAACACAATTCTGAAGGTACTCTGATGATGTTGGCTGTGTAGGGGAGAATTTAGGTTATGGATTTTTGACAGTGGGTTCACCACTGGGAGTAAAAGTGGTCCAAGGGTATCCAAGTTTGATCCTTGAGCTCAACCATTCTGCAACTTTTAGATGGAATCCTTGTCGAACACACCTGAATCAAATATATACCTCGTTACCAGGCGTGCTGGACTGGATAATATGCAGTAGAAGGAATTCAGGTATTGTATTCAGGTGTGTTGGAGAAGGGATGACGTTGCAGAATGGTAGATCTTAAGGACTAGATTTGGGCACGCCTGGCCTATTCAGTCCCACAAGGACTGAAATCCGGAAGTTTTCAATGTTCCCTTGCATCAACAAATCTGGCTGAAATTAAATGGGTCTAATCCCCTATAAAGTTCTGAACAATGACTAATTAATTTGAGTCAGATGTGCGGGAGCAGAAGTGTATCCCTCATGGGGCTGAAGTGAATATCCTTACTCTAGAATTTAATTCTGATATGTTTTCTATCAATTAGATGTCAGTGAGTTGGTCAATCCTCTTTGACACACACCTAACATATCAAAATAAGGATAGATACTGAAAGAATAATATCACGGGGGTTTTTGCCACATTTTCCACAGCAACATGATTTTGCCAAGTTGTAACTCGTGAATGTGACTAATTATGCTCTTCAAATACATATAATCCAACAAGAAATGTAATTATCCTATTAAAGGGGTGAAATACTCCACAAGCACAAATCCCCTCTCTTTTGTGCTAAAATGATACATATAGACTGATTTTTATCATTTATGTTCGGATATCATGTTTGTGTAAATGTGGGCGGTTCAGATTCAATCAGGCGTGAATCCTGACGGGCAAAGACAAAACGTCTGTGTCTAATCACAAATCGGGAAGACTGCATCATTAGAGTCTGTAGTAAAGGTTGTATTACTGGAATTAGCCTTTTTTTCTTGATTTCAACATCATTTCAACAACAATTACAAAAAGAATAGAGATGGGATTAGCTGTACTCTTTGTGCTCTGCAGCATGGCAGGTAAGTCATATTTAAGAATCTAAGAATTCCTTTCTTAGATTAATAAATGGATATAGTACAAATATAATTCATGTTATAATTCATTCATGGTTGTTTATTTCTTGGTGTTAGAAATATTTTTGATAAGTAGTCTGAAGAATAATTTTAAGTTGAGCTTTTTTTTTTTTAGTTCTGCTTCAGTGAACCAGATTTCCTGTCAGAACAGATGGCTGCGCTGTCAGCTTGAATGTTTGCTGTTTTTTTGGCATATTGTGCAGTACATTCATAGCTTTTTTCACCTCATATCCATTGGAAATGCAGGTTATATTTTGTACCCTATATCCACACATGATGAAACAATTAGAAAAAATAACCAAAAAAGTCATTTTTTGCTTTTTTTGCAGGTACCGGCTTGCACGAGGTGATTTTACAGGACGACAGGCCCTTCATGAGGGTGAAACAATTTGATAGTGCTTTACTTGAATGCTGCTTCAAAAATGCACCTTCCACTTACATTTGGGTCAAACATAATGCTTCTGACAAAATGTTTATGAATGGAGAGGAATTTTTTGAGAAACCAGGGATAGGGCAGTGTGGCACCCTCAAATTTACATCAGTCCAGCTGAACGATACTGGGCTATACCAGTGTTATCTGAATCAGTCCACAATCTACTCACCTGGCACCTATATGCAGGTTTACAGTAAGTATGAGTGTGTGTGTATCAAGTCAAACAAGCTCTAAGCACTGCTTACACTTCATAAGACTCAAATCCTGTTAGCTTCAATCTATCCAAGAGTTGTGTGAGTGGCTGCATCCATATATGCTGCCGAGCAGCTAATCTTTTTATCAGGAGACATTTTTCATTACACACAGTCGTTTTATTCGAATAAATTAACCAAAATAGAGTGCAAAGGTATTTGTCAGTGAAGTGAAAAGCATCCTGCATGCTAATCTCATTAAGTGCAGATGTGGTATTCATTGTTGGAATTATTTTAACCTCTGAACCATTTCTGTGCCATTAGAGCCAATGGAGAAAGTGCTAAACTTCCGGGAAAGCACCAAAAACATAATCCTGACAGTTGAAGGAATCTTATTGTTGCTTTGTGTGATGGTGCCGTCTGCCATGCTTCTGTTTAAGGTCAGAATATCACACTATGGTACAATACTTTGTCAAATACCACTGACCTGTAGCTTAAAAAAATCTAAATCATGTGAATATATCACAAATGATTTGTTTGTTACAGAGTCTGCTTTAACTATTTAATCTTTGATCAGTTGACTTTGTTTTATACACATATTTTTCAAAGATTTAAAGGCACAATCATGCAAAATGACTCGCTTCTGTTTTACTCATCACAGTCAAAAAGCCGGCATGAACTTGAAATGAAGAAAGTGAAAAGAGAAGAGGAGAACATATATCAGGTGAGGTTTGAATAACTCATCCTCTGACTCGAAGATATGTTGTGACAACAGGAGGGATGGTTGTGCCTACAGGAAAAATAAATGTGAATGCACATGCTATCCTGTATCGCAAATCAGTTTCATAGGAATGCTGCATGTGTCAATGGTGTATGTGTTCACTTGGTTTTCCTTGTTCTTATTCCAAACACCAGGGGCTAAATCTGGAGGACTGTTGCTCAACGTATGATCAGATTGAACGTTCCCAGGCACAAGGTCCATACCAGGATGTGGGCAACATTATGGAAGAAGCGGGAGAAATCCAGCTGGAGAAGCCGTAAAGAAAAGTGGAAAGCTAGAGAGCAGAGTTTATTTTGAGAGCTAAAGATTAAGGTTGTGAAAATTAAATTTATTACAGTTCTCTGCTATTTGGAATTTATACATAGCTGACATCTACAGTTTTTCCCTCTAAAATTACATTAACATCCATTAAATTAGGATTGCAACAGGAGCTGAATAAGTTTTTTTTTATTATTTCAAGTTGCATTGAATCTGAGGTGTGTCCGCATTTCATAATAATTTCAAATAAGAACATTTGTTTCATTCAATAACTGTCATGTTTATAAATTAGGCTTTATTCTAGAGTAGCTCCACAGTGGGATTGATGACTATAATCTGTGTGATTGTTTGCCTTTCATTATAGCTATTTTTTCTTTTTATGGCACAAATTCCAGTATATTTGATTTAAGATTTTTATAGTTGCTTGATGTATAAATAAAATCTATAAGTGCCTTTATATTGTCTGAATATTATCATTCTTTTGCAGTCTAGCGGTTGAGACTGATGTTCTTCCGAGTTGGTACAACTAGGGCAACCGGGCGGACGCTTAACTGTTTATTAACATTACGATTGGTTGCTGGATCTCAACGCGGTCAGTCATTGGCTTAAATTTTTGTTATGGGCGGGACCACCGCGCTGGCAGGTAGGTATGTAGGAGAGACATGAGAGGCGGTGCATAAATCAGAGTGGGCGAAGATGGCGTCGAGCAAGAAAGGTGGAGGGAACGGTAGATTGGAGAGAGGTGTGAATGGAAGACGCTCTTCCAAATTTAAAGAAGGACCTGTAGGTGAGTCTTTCTGTGCTGTGTCAAACTCACCCCCTGTCACTTGCTCTTTTAATGTTTCCCCCACGTAGACGCTGTCTCCTCCCACTAGCGCTGGTTAGCAGCTACATTAGCTGTACTAAGAGTATCCACTACTGGGTTTATCTAAACAGTTTTGATGTAGTGAGTGTTACATTACAATAAACCAATAAATATTGATAAAATATGATACAGTATGAAAGAACCATCCTGCCAACCTCTGTCGCTGGCTTGTCTGTAGAAGCATCTCATAGTCATAGCTGCATTATTAGTATTGATAGTTGTAACGTTAGCAGTGGTAATAATGTAATCGCTTTACTAGATTTTAACAAACGTAAAACACACGTACATGTTTTTATTTAAACTTCTTTATGTTCTGTGCCCTTAGTCTCAAGCGCTGATCCTGACAGGACCCACCTGAGCAGGTACTCCAGGCATAGAGAAAGAGGGAATTGAACTAGATTAACGTGATTAGCGCAAGCGTGAGACATGAATGGGAGGGAGGTGTTGCAGTGTTTATTGAGGGAACTGATGGTGACGCCGTAATGAGTTGTGGTCTGACTCAGTCAGTCAGGCTGATAAATGGAAAGTCTGAAGGACGATAGCCTACAAGCATCGTGAGACAGCTTCAAGGACTTAACGACTAGTCATTTCTTCCTTTGCTCTATTTAATGTTAATCTGCCCCCAGCTTCATCATAGATACAACATGTAACCAGCTCCAGTGCATTACTATTAACCTTACCCTTTTGCATTGCTTTGATCTTGATTAGATACTTCTTTAAACCACCTATTTGTTACTTTTAACAGGCTTAGACCTCAATATAACAAGATTAGAGAAATATATATTTTAAGGAATCTTGTGTAATAATAAAAAAACTATTCTGTAGACTTGGTTTTCACTAAATATGATGCTCAGAGTTATGATTCCTTTTATAATTAGTCATCAGATGAAATAACTGAACTCTGCTCTATATTTGTGCGGTGGGTGGAGGTGTGCAGGGCTCATTGTTACTAGCTTCCTGTTGTTGTCTTTGACCTTGTAAGTGTGTGAAGCTTCTCTGGGGGGTCATTACAGGGCCCCTGCTGGGGGCTCTTCCTCTTTCTAAGTTTCTATTTTTGAAAAACTTGCCTTCCATAGATACACTTGCAGTGTAACAGACTTATGGAAAAGTTTTAGAAAAAATTACATGCATGTCATATTTTACTAAACCTTAGAAATAATGTAAACATGAAAGAGCCCAGAGGTTTAATTCCAGCCATGCAACTGATCTTAAGACTTATTGCTTGCAAGGACAGATGAGGCCTTTGTGCCAGAAGGGGGAGTTCCACTTCAAGGAACTGTCAGTGGTTTTATGTCCTAGGGTGCATATTGAGTGAGACCTTACATTTCTAGGTAATGGAACTGCTTCGAAATGTTAAATGGAAAACCAAAACCAGTGGAAAATAATTTGAAATGGTTATGATCTATACAGAACATCAAACTGGCAAGAAGAACTGGCTTAGTTACAGTGACTGTAAGCGTAAACAAGCAGCTTTTAATAGACAAATAGCTTTTTTCTGACCATAAATAATAATAATAGTGATACGATAGTGGATCAAATAATGATTATTGGAGATGATTGTTAGATTCATAAACTTTAAGTTTATAAATATATAAATATTATAAATAAAAATCTCAAATCTTCTGTAAAAAAATCTACATAATGAGAAATTTAAGTATTTAAAGTTTTTTGTTTGTGTGCCAACTAACCTTTTGTTTTTTCTTACGTTTGACTTGTACATAGAAAACAATAGCAAACATTTTTAGCTTATAGCAAACATACACAATTTAATGTCCCTTTGTGATCATCTACTTGTGACATTCAGGATATTTGCCATTAAAAAAAAACAACTTATAAATCAATATGCAAAAAGGTCACCCAAAGAAATGGAAAACAACTCTTGTAGTTTAGTGAGAAAAAAATGAAAGTAAGATTAAATCTAGCAAAACAAAACATTTTTCCTTCATGACTGCAGATGTTTTTGTGTATTTTCTTCGATTGGTAAGAGGTCACGTATCCCTTAATAGAGCTGAGGAACAGTCATCTATTCTGTGAGCCAAAAAACGCTCTCTGAGGACATATGTCTCCCAAGAAAAATGTTCTTCAGATTACATTATCACCATCTGTTTTTAAGATCTTTTTTCATGTTGGCTGTACTCTCAGTTCATTCTCAATCATTAGTATTTCTGAAGAACTGGTAAATTTAAATGAGTAAAACTAAACTCGGGTACTACCAAAACATGATTGCAATAGCTTCTAATGGAGCAGACAGATATAAATGTGTGTATATTAATAGCATAGTTCTTACTACAAATGCTATGTTTTTTCCCAATACATATGATATTCTTTATTATAAAACAGATGTTAAGTGAATTTTGTGATCGGTTTCCATCAATTATTAAATTTTAAAGCCAGTTTCTTTACTTAGACTTAATAAAATGCCTGATTTACTGTTTGTACCTCTCTTTATTCTCATTTGTTCCTCTAATAGTTCCTAAAATAGAAATAAATCATATTAAAGTGTTCCTTTCATGGCAGTGTTTGTGTTTTGCCAACTGAGTTAAAGGTGACGGGGTGTTGTGTGTTGAAAGGCAAACAGCAGCCTTCTCCCTGCAAGTCACAGGGAGAAAGTTAACTGGGCTGGGTATATTTGTTGACTTTCTTTTGGCCCAGTTGGGTGTGGGCGGAATCAGTAGATAGAAAAGGGAAGGACAGCATGTTGCTTCATGGTAGATATAGTTATGACAGGCTTGCATACGGAAACAGAAAGCTGAAAACTCATTGTGAAGATAAGGAAGCGACAGACACAACAACAATTGGGGAAAGCCTCCCTGCTATTCTTTCCTCCCTTTCTCTCTCTCATTCTCTCTTTCTCTATTCTCTCATTGCTTTCGTCAAAGAGAGGAGACAGACGTGGACAAAGCCTTGAACTCAGATGCTGGTAAACGTTTTTTTTTTCCTCCTTTCCGCTTAATCATTGTGCTTTTTAGTTTATGTTCCCATACCCATCAGTTCTGTTGTCCTCTGAAGACAATCTGCAGGTAACTTATTGCCAACACACTTTACATTGGGCACCCACAGAAGCCACTGTCTGTAATCTTACTGGTATTGGCTGATTTACATGATTTATTAACACCCACTCTCATCTATCTTTAATCTGGAGAGAGCAGGTACAACATAATAGATGCGTACGGCAACTACTTGCTTTTGTAAAACATAAAAGAACAACGTGGGGAAACTGTTCCTGTTCTGATTATAATTGGAGCTGACCGAGAGTTTTTTTGAGAAGACGGAGGAAGTAAGGCCTGTTGGTGAGTCATGCTTTTCTTTGTGACTCCTGTAGTTGGGGATATTGTATAAACGGCAAGTCGACAGTGCAGTTAAGTCTTTAGTGTTTTACTATGTGAAGCTTTGCGCTCAGGCCAAACAAGAGTGACGTCTTTATTTAACCATGCGATGTTTGAACTCTGAGCTTCTGATGAGATGCTACTGGGTCACCTAGCTGGGATGTGAGCATATGTGCACATGATATGTTCACTGAAGTTAGATCTGAGCATAATGTCTGCTGACTGCTGTTATTAAGCAAGTCTCTGAGCCGCTTATGCTGATCTGGGTTTGTAAAGTTCATCCCTAGCTTAGTTTGTCAACATCAGCCCTGTTGGCTCACACAGATGAAGCAGTTGTTGGTTTAATTAGGCAATGCAATTTGTATTTTGGTTATGTACCCAAACTGGTTTGAGTCTTGCTTGACTGGATCAGTCACTGTACCGGCTGAGGCTATACCTCTGTCAGTGCTTTTCTGTTTATACAAATTGTTGTGTTAAGTATGAAGGAACTGCTCTGAGTTTTTCATGCTCTGATCATTCACATCTGTGTGTATCCCAGAACTGTATGTAATGTGCTTCTTAGCCCTACATCACTGACCATTATAGATGTTTGTGATACTTTTTATCCATAATGTTTGCATGACATGCTGAGTTACTGTTATCATCTTGTACTTTTTTAGGTCTTACCTCTAGATCTGTTTGTTATTTCAGCTTGCACATTTATTTTTTTTTTTTAAATACAGATAAGTTTCGATTTAAACTTGAGAGAGAAACCTTGGTGCTGCCATTTAGACCAAACCATGCAGGATGGGAGATAACGTCCAGTGGTTCTAACCTGAAACATATCACCCAGAGATGATAATCAACTCAGGAGTCGCTGACATTTCCAAAGTAGTTTTAGTATCTTTGCCGAAAGTAATTTAAATAGCAGAATGTGAATTTTTTTTTTCAAGTTTCTCCTGAAAAATTATGGGATGAACTCGTCAGAGAATTCCTTTTTCTATGACTGAATGGGGCCTTTTGATAAAAGAAACCAGGCCAATATACAGATCTGTCATTTTGTTCTTGAATGACAAAGGTAGCTTTCCACAAAGCAAAGTAATTCTTAAAACTGGCCTCATATGGACTCTTAATAAAGTTTGTGTTTAATAGGAAATCATATGTCTTGATGCTTCTCCTCCTGAAGGTATTAACAAAACTAAATACTGTTATCTGTGCAAACGTTTTTATTTGCTGGCACCATGAATCTGATTTCAGGTTTGTGTTACACTGAAATTTTATCTAGAGAGGGATTTTTCCCAAATGCGGTTTGGGAAAAATCTTATTTCAAATAGAGTCTTCAGAGAACTCCATACTTTGTCAATCATTCCCAGGTTTATATGCTTTCAAATCAAACTTTCAAACATATGCTGCTGCTTTTTACTACAGAAACTAAATGTTTGGCATCAAATCAGATGTCCTGTTGCAGTTTTGAGAACGGTTGCCAACATTTCACAAACATGCCTTTCAAGCACAACACTAGTGAGCTCCATGGTAACTTCTGAGCCTTGAGGGTCTTATTTTTCATTTTCTTTCAGTTTTATTCTCACCTGCTGTTAGTTAGGCCAAGGATCTCAGATAAAAGATTAAACCAATGAGCAGACTGACTATTCCTGGCTCATTAGCAGGTTGTGCTCTTTAATAATTAGGTCTTGAGTAACATTAATTAAACATTAATCAGTGTTTTTTTTTATTTTTTTTTTTACATGAATTAATCTGGGAATAGTAATTTCATTTAGACATTTTAACATGTATCCTTGTACTAAAGTGCAGCTGCTGATTGGGGTTCTTTACCTTTTTAAAGACATGAAAAGTAAACAGGATGTGAGGGATATGTCTATGAAGACATAAAAGCAGAGGGGCAGCGGTTGCAGAGATTTTTCATTCAATAAGTGTTCTTGTGAAGTTGTCTGGCTGATAAATGTCTCTGCAGACGTCACGGGGGTACAAGTTCCTGACAGCGAACTGAAATAGCCCCTTCTATTACTCATCCTGACTGGCAGGGAAAAGTATAATAATTGTGTGATTAGGATTCAAGTTTTTTCTTTAAATCTTGAATTTATTTCATTTCAGTCAAGTATTGTAATTTATTTAGCATTCATAGGTGACCTCTTTGCATCCAAACCATAATGGTACTTTGAGTGTTTGCAGAAATTTATTAATCTGCTTTTGCTTTAAAAACAATGAATTTTACTAGAAGAGCACTGATAGTCTAAAGAACTGTTCTAATTTTTTAAATAGATTTGTGTTTCCAACAGGACGGTTCATTCATTAACTAATCGGTCAGCATAAAATAAAATGTCCTCCCTTGTTTTAGTCCTTATCCTCCGTGCATCTCTTACCTCTGTCTGTCAGCATCCCAGTCACCCTATACAGTAAGTATCAGCTTGTTTCCACGACTTGGGATGGAAACTGAGGTGTCAGGTGACTCGAGAGAAGGGCGCCGTCCAGCACATTAAGACAACAGAGGAACATGGTGCTGAATATTTACTTTTCATTTGAGTTGAGCTATGAGCACACCCGATAAACACATTCAGCTGTGTGTTGTCAGCGGTATGCCTCCCTCTGGGACTCTTATGCAAGTATTTCAGAGTAATCTGTTTGTTCCTAGCAGCATGATGTTGGTACAGGCCTTGGGCCTCCGTGCATGCTTGGCTACATCTTGGGGGATTTTGGCTGCTTAGCTTAGGCTTACAACTTTTAATTTCAGGGCTTGCTTAACTCATTTAAATCAATGTGCTGTGATACACCAGACTACAGGGGCTTAGTTAATGGTTATATATATAAAAATGATATCCCATTTGGTACATTACCCATCAGGTGTTTATTACTGCTGTTGGTGCATAGTTGGCTTCCTTTATTTTTATAAGATCCTACTGAATCATTTTTGTACAACTACAGCAAGTCTTCATCTTTCATAATGCACATGAAGTTGTATAAATATCTCCAAAAGGTGATGTAGGTAGTTGCAACAGAGTGTAAAGCATTTACCTACCTTAAAGCATTTTACTGAAATATATTTAGTTATTTTAATTGGACATTTTTTTAATACACACTAGGAAAAAGATGCTTTTTTTCTGTCTAATCTCTCTGCTTTCCTGTTTTCCCTGATCTTAGTGATGGACACCAAGGCAGTGTTTGCGGCACTGTACAGTGTGTGTGAAGAAAATGCAGCTTTCTTCTCTGGAGGAGTCAAAGTGTCGCAAGCTGATGCAGCACGCCGACTGGTGGAGACAATGAGTCTCATCCAGGAGCATGCGCGCAGTCTGGAACCGGTTATTACTGGCTTCACTGCCGTTTATCATCATTTTGACTTTGACCCACACTTACCTGCAAATGGTTACCGTTCACTGGTCAAGGTAAGCTATATGATGTGTAAGGCATTTTAGTGTGTATTAAGGTGTTTTTTAATCATATTTTCCTTTAAATCGTGGTAAAGGTTGGAGTACTAGCCTTAAAACTTAGTAATTTTCTTGAGAGAAAAGTCTTTGACTTGATATTGTTCTTTCAAGATCAGTACATTTTATTTTAAGAGATTGATTCTATGCTGCGGGCTGCACGGTGACCTCACAGCAAGGAGGTTGCTGGTACAATCCTCTTCTCAGGCGGTGGCCTTTCTGTGTGGAGTTTGTATGTTCTCCCCGTGTTAGCGTAGGTTCTTTCCAGGTACTCCGGCTTCCTCCCACAGTCCAAAGACATGTGGTTAAGGATAGGCTGATTGGAGACTCTAAATTGCTCATAGGAGTGTGTGTGTGTGTGTGGATGGATTTTGTGTTGCAAATCAGGTCGATTTTAAAAAAAAAAAAAAAAAAAATCCTTTTAGCTGCAATGATCTAGTGTTTCTTCTCTACTGTGTTATCCTTTTATTGTTGAAATATCACGACTTTTAGTTGCTGCGACTCACCACACCTGATTTGTAACTAGCATTAGATGAATGCTGCTCTGTTTTCTAGCCTTTGGGTTTCCATATTTCTAATCCTTCTTATCCCTGCAGTACTGCTTTCAGTAATCTGTGACACCCCGCTGAAGCGGAAGGGGTTTTTTTTCTTCAACATGTGTACATTTGGGCATACTGTCAGACTGGTTTTCTTCCTGTAAGCCTACCACTCTAATCTTAATTACAACTTAAGCGCACCCAGAGGACGTGCCTCTTTAATGAGAGCACGGTTTAGAGAAGTATAAGTTATGTTGGTATAATTCAGAATGGATGCATCACTTTCTATTTATATAATTCCAGGAATAAATAGAATTTCATGAAAATTGTGGGCTTGAATTTGCTGGGGATTAGCCTATTTGGTACACATTTGAACTAATAAAGCTCATCTTTAATTGGGCGAAATACTTTGAATTTGATATTTATGTTTTTAAACTGAAGTTTTTTTTTTTTCCTCTCGATTGTATGTAACTAATCTCCAAAGATTTAATGCCGTACTCCTGGCACTGTTTCTAGGTCGTGCGTTGCTGCCTTCTCCACATCATCCACAAGGGGCGCTACATCGCTACAAACCGTCGCAGCATCTTCTTCCGAGCGGCGCATAATGCCGGGGAGATGGAGGCGTACTGCAATGCGCTGTGCCAGCTGCGCGCCCTGCTGTACTTGGCTCAGCGCATGCTGCATGACAACAGCCACGGAAACCTGTTTTTCCACGATGAAAGTGGACTCAGCGAGAGTTTTGTTCGCGAATACTCATCCATGCATAAAGGGTGCTTCTATGGCCGTTGCTTGGGCTTTCAGGTGAGAAGGTCTTTCTCACATAGTAAGTACAATAAGAAATATTAACATGTGGGGAAGAAGAGGATTTGCATCTGCTCTTGCTCGGTGGTAGAAAAAAATTAATTTTGCTCGTAACAAAAGTGAAATACTGCGATCAAGTTACTTTCTGTAAAAATGCAAACGAATGGATAACATAAGCAGCCAGTAGTTTTCACATTCAGACAAGCGAGTGAGTGAACTCACTTTTGCAATTCTGATTAAAGGTCAGAATATTGGCTTCAATCTTAAAAAGATGTTGAGGTCAAGAAAGGAATGCGGAGCAACAAATTAATTCTGCCGAGAAAAGAGAAAGGAGGTGGATGGATGAAGCTACTGCCTCTGTTCTCTGTTGAGCTTAATGAGATGTGCTGAACCCTCAGCGGACAGAGGCCAGAAGAATCTAAAGGGGTGAAAATGATGAAACCTCCCTTTTTTTATTAATTTATAATGGCTTTTACTCCTCTGATATGTGGAATACCTTCATCTATGTTTCACCTTCTGTTTGAATGGCTTGAGTTTTACTCGTGCTCTATTTCTTGCTTTTTAAATCTAGCACGGTTGGTGGATCAGAATTTAAAGTATTTCTCTGTTGTTCATCTCTCCTCTTTAGTTCACTCCAGCCATTCGACCATGTCTTCAGACCATCGCTATTGGCCTCGTGGCCTTTGGAGAAAACTACAAGCGCCATCAGTCAGGAATAGGTCAGCATCATCTCATCAGCGGTTGCACCCTCTCATCATCCAGACATATTGTTCTCATTCATTCCTCATTCTGCATTGCTCCTTGGCCCCTGATCATGTACCTTTTTTGATGTTGTGTGTTTGGATAGTAGATGCTCTTTCATCCTTTGCAATCTCAAGGGCTAGCTAGTATGCTTCTTGTATTTTTCAGAATGTTTTGGGCAGGCACGCACAAATATGTACGAAAGGCAGATCTAGAAGACGATGTATCATTTGCACATTTTTGCAGTGCACACACATACAGACATAAATATTTTATATTGTTTAAAAAAAAAGAGTGATCCTGCTCTCATGGTTTCTTGTGCTCTATGCTGCACCACAGTGGACACAGGAGGTATTGCACCATATGGTGAGTGTACTGGAACCTCTTGTGTTTTTATTGTAGTATTCTGTATTGAAGTGATATATATCTGGAGGAATCATTTCTCCCCACAACTTGTTTTAATAAGCGGTAAACATATAATTGATATCTGTGTAATATTTTAATATAGTCTAGTGAGGTTTTTGTATAAACTGGCAAAAAATGTCTGAAGCATCATTGAGGAAAGAGCAATTAGACACTCTTGTGCTAAAGCCAGCTTACCTTGTTCAGGTTAGTTAGGGTACATACTGAATCCACATTTGCTGTGTCATTGCAGACATATGTACTCCTGCTTTCTTCCATCCTTTCATCCTCTGCCCTTTTATTCATAATGATCTTCTGTTATTGCAGCTTTACTTTTCATTCCTTCCTTTGCACATCGCTACTGATTTGACTTTGTAAAGTCTTTGTTCTCATACATTATATTGCATTTTGTTTTGTCCTTCCTCTCTTTACCACTTCTGTAACTTTTTTCTTTTGCGTTGCTGTTAACTTTAATCATGCTGTGTCCTCTCATTTTCTTTGTCCTTATAATATTGTCCACCTCTTCCTCTTCCCCAGGGGTGGCAGCCAGCTCTTTCTTCACATCAGGGAAGTATGCCATTGACCCAGAGCTGAGGGGGACAGAATTTGAACGAATCACCCAGAATCTGGATGTCCATTTCTGGAAAGCTTTCTGGAACATCACCGAGACTGAGATCCTTTCGGTGAGGATTGTTAATGCTTTTTATGAGCAGACATGCATAATTTCAGGTGCTTGTGTTTTACTGGTTGATTAGCCATGCACACCTGTCGGTACATTACGTTGTTTTTAAAGTTATGTCGCATTTTTAATATTTTCCAGTGGTAAAAAGCACCTTTCTGTCTTTCTGTGGTTTGGCCTACAGGCCATTAGTAATAATAGACTAGGATCCAATTTATTCTGTAGATTCATGATTTATTCATTCAGTTTCTCTTTCTCTCCAGTGGCCTGACAATCTCTTTAACGTACCCTTTTATTATTATTTTTATCCCTTTAGTTTTTCAAGCTCTTTATGTTTATGTTCCACCGTTTTCCTCCAGAGTCTTGCCAGCATGACATCCACTCAAGTTAAGGTGAACCGAGCTCTGTCTGTGCCTCCCGTGCCCTTTGACCTTCCGTTGGCAGGCAACCACAGAGCATCTGTAACCATAGCTCCTCCGTCAGCACATATCGGCACTGCTCCGGTTCAGATGAGACTCATCTCTTATGACTTGCATGAAGGACAGGTACCTGAATCAATATTCAACTTGTGCTGTCGTGGCGTTCTTTAAAATTCAATAAAAAAAGAAACTTTTAAAGTTCAAATTGAATGCAAATCCAGCCCAACTCTGGTATTTTCAATGAATAACATTTATGTCTCAAGAATTCTTTAGTGGTGACTTGATTTGTTCAAACTTGTTACAAACAGCTTTACCATAAAAGCTATATTTTATTTATTTATTCATTTCAGCTCTGCTTAATGGCAAAAACAGCATCTTTAAAAAAATCTTTTTACCTTTTTTTTAAATCAGTAAAATGTCTTTTTTTTAAGATAGTTTTTACACTTTTTTCCACCTCTGCCCTCCTCATTCATTCAATTGTCCTTCTTTCTCCGTTCAAGCATGATTTTATTTTTTCTTTGTTCTCTGGGACTAATAAT
Source organism: Pseudomugil tenellus (assembly GCA_037177515.1). Taxonomy (NCBI): domain Eukaryota; kingdom Metazoa; phylum Chordata; class Actinopteri; order Atheriniformes; family Pseudomugilidae; genus Pseudomugil; species Pseudomugil tenellus. The sequence goes on along the minus strand of JBAMHX010000007.1, from coordinate 9,929,655 downwards.
CTTGTTGTTAAAGTGAGCAATAAAATGTCCCAACATTGATACTGGGTATAGTTTATCATGAATCTAGATAATTGTCAGACATTTGCGACTGATCTTACTTGTTTTAGTGATTTTTAAAGTTACTCTCATACATGATGTCCTCTTTTCTGCATCTCTCCAGGACAGTGAAACTCTGCTATCTCTCTCCCGCTCTGAGGGAGGTGCCATCTCTCTCTCCCTGGGAATGAAGACCAAGCGCCTGCCTTCGTCTCCGTGCCTCCTGATCCACTTCCATGGGGGAGGCTTTGTTGCTCAGACTTCCAAATCCCATGAGGTGAGATGGTATTGTCCTGCAGGATCTAACTCTATTTCACAAACTCTGACTTTGCATAGGAGAGTAAAATAATTACCCCCATATTGTAATCATTTGTTTAAAAAACAATTATTTTAACCCACTTTGGTGTGTGAGCTTATTGACCTAGAGCAGTTGTTGTACTTGTGAAACAGCTGGTTGGAATGCACAAAAAAATATGTAACATGTTATCTAGCAGTTATGTGCAGATTTAAAAATATGCTCAGAGGTTTTTTAAATATTTCAGAAGGTCAACGCTTCCACCTTTTTTCCTCTCCATGCTGTTGTCATTAGCTAATTGTAATTGAACTCCAGATAATTAGTATTAAAGAGACAGGCACTAGTAGACGGAGCCCAGGGGTTACAAGCCAGCTTTTTCCTCTGCGTGGTGTACCGTTTTAATAGCTCATTAACATAATTATTTTTGTCAGTATTCTGAAACTCTGACCACACTTTATGCTTTCTTAATGGCGCAGGTGTGTGTAAAGCTGACCCCTTGCTTGTATATTTTATTCTTGCATCCTGACAGGGACATAATTCTCTCCCTTGATTTGAATTCATTCATTTTACAAGGGAAGCTCTTGTCCAGGATTTTACTTTCTTAGTGATGGAGATAATTATCAATTGGATATTGCCTCAGCTGTATGTTCGCTCCATTTCTGATGGGACTAATTGTAGCTGTCCAGTCTTTAGCTGTTGGAAGACAGTGTTCTGTGAAATTGCAAAGGATGTGGGCATCCTTGATTTGCAGCTGCATAGTCACTTGAGTATGAGAGGAAGCAATCACAGAGGTGAGGAGGGCTGTCATGTTGAGTTAACGGTATAACCCCTCGGAGAAAGATTACCCCAGGCACTAATGGAAGACTTGTCAGACTGCCCTTCTCTCTTCTGTCCTTTTTTTTTTTATTACACGCCCTCTCACAGTCCTGCTAATATCTTTAGAAAATCCTTTTTTGTCCATTTAGTGTCCTTCCTCAAAGCTCGTATTTTTTCCTTTCACTTTGACACCACATACTTGTCTCCCTCCTAATATTTCTGAGGCCTTCTCTTGTCAATATCCCCCAGGGAAGGACGAGAAATCATGAATAGAAAATTGGAACTATCTGATGGTAGAGACCAGCGTTGTCCCCTGATCTTGTCTCTCATGTCCTCTGGCTAAATGGAATTTGACCCTGGATTCAAAAACCGGCGGTGGTCTCATTGCACAGCGGAACTGCCATCAAGAGGGCATGTAATGACATCTGTGAACTCTGCAACTTGCGCAGCGTGTGAGGTGTCATATCATTGGGGAAAGGATTGCAGATTAACAGCTTTGTGTGTCTGAAAAATCCAGTTAATTCCCTCTTTGAAACCCTTTGAAATGGTTTGTGTATTGGTCTGTGTGGGGTTGTTTTTCTTTATGAGCAGGAAGGTATGTCTGTAGAGTTTCTACAGTTGTGTAAAATTAAACATCCTGGCTCTTACCTCCATTGAAAAGGCTCACCTCTTCTTTTGCCATCTGTTCTTTCATGCAGCCTGGTGATTTAGCTCTGACTGATGGCTCTGCCAATAGATTCATCCCGATGGTATTAGACTGCAGACACTGATCAGTGTTCCCACTCAGTATCACATGCTTTTCCACACCTTAGTAATATCTTTACCAATTGCATGAGATGCAATCTCCCTGTTATCCTAATCTGAGATTTACTTCTGATAGATTTTAAAGGCATCACAACTGTTCTCTTTTTTCCCTTTTCTGATGAATCACTGGTTAGTGAAGCCACAAACAAACATGTTTACACTGTAATTTTGCTGGTATTCTGTAACCTCAAAGTGTGCTGGATAGAGATGCTTTATGGAAAGACTATTGTGTCACAACAAGATTTAATCTCTCTCATATTTCAAGGTTAATGCATAAGTACAATAAACACCAAACCAGTCAGAACAATGAAGCAGAATCACTTAGTATTCTGGCTGTTAGTTTTATTGACTTCCCTTTATAAATCCACAACACCTCCATGTCTCCTTTTTAGTCTGTGTAAAGTAGGACATGTGGGCACCTTCTGTTATTACTGTACCAAAAGAAAAGAAATGGAGGTGACTGTGAGGACCGCTCCCATTCTTCTTTTGTCTAGACAGTAAGCCAAAAAGCAGACAGATGACATCAGTGGAACATTAACTGTTCATAACTTTTTATCCTTTTCTTTCTATTCCTGCCTCCTTTTTCTTCAACCTTTTTGTTTCTTGTTCATTTAACCATATATATATACTCTTAATACATTTTTTCCCATTCATAACTCTCCCCCCCCACCGCTGTGGCTTTGTTTTCTTTTGTGCAGCCGTATCTGAAGAGTTGGTCCCAGGACCTTGGTGTCCCCATCCTCTCAGTGGATTACTCTCTGGCCCCTGAAGCCCCCTTCCCGAGGGCACTGGAAGAGTGTTTCTATGCTTACTGCTGGGCTCTGAGAAACCACCATTTACTAGGTACATGCGTCAAACACACACATGCCCATCGCACATCATTAGCTATACTGAGCTTACGAGACACAGTGTCTTTAATGTGCCTTTCTCTTTCAACTCTTCAAAGTAATAAACATTGAGCATGGATTGTTAACTATGTACATATCTATATTTGAAAGATGCAGATAAGGAATTTGCAGATGGGTTAAAGTGTTTTTTCAGGGTCATTGATGTGCTGAGGAGGGCAATCATTCACGAGGGTCTTGTATTAGTGTAGGTGCTTTTCTTTACTGAAATGAGCTAGTTTAAATTAGTTTGGTCACAGTGTCTTCCAGGTTTCTCCCTATATAGATGTTTAAACCATATCCCATTAAAAGGAATCCCTGCAGAAGATCCAGGACTCATTACCGAGATATATCTCAGTTGGCTGTGCTCAAAATGCTGCTCCTGTGGCCCACTTCTGGATAAGCAGCAGAGGGTGGCTAGATGGATGGACCAGCAGGGCCAGTGTATCTCATTGTTATGCATACTTAATTGTAGGGGTCTTGAATGCTGCATTTGATGCTGTTGCTTCACATCAATTAAATACTAAATTCTTCTGTTAATTTTTGTGACCGTGTTAACTTGTGACATTCCACAAATCTGCAAATCTTTGATACAACCAATTTTCATTAAAGATAGGATGTTTAAAAATAGGAACACAGATTTGCAAATAATTTTTCAACCTATATTCAATTCAATT
>JBAMHX010000007.1:9899929-9919479 GCA_037177515.1 Pseudomugil tenellus | reverse complement strand
AGCAGTGTAGAGGATTCTTAAGACGCAGCCTGAAGGGGGTGAATCATCTAAGTGGAGACAGACTTTTAATGACACCCAATAACTCCACGTGATGTGGTGCATTAAGTCAGTTTGGCATACAATACAGTATACATACAATAACTCTGACTTTCACCCAAATACAATTACAAAATAAAAGTACAGAAAAGACTCCTTACTGGACTAGCTGATTAGCTTCTTTCTCAACATTCTGTTTAATATTATTTCCATGCAAGTATTAGTTTAGTTATCTATATCAGTTTATGTTGCTGTTACAATCCCCTGAGTTGCTACACACATGTTTTGAATTGTGCACTGTTTTAAATTAATCATTTGCTGTTTTATACCACGGTTTTAAACGTGTTGTTTATTTACCACTGCTACTTTGGCACCAGCTGCTCTCACATCCCTGGCCTTTCAGTAAAATATAGTTATTGTAAATAGAAGCCATAACCTATAACGTGTCCTGTCTCACTGTTGCCTTTGGCTTTTTGTAGAAGTGATATTGGTAACCCAAAGACAGAAATTTCAATAATTGTGACAGTGAAAACTGGATGCATTCATTTGAAACAAAGTGGAAAAAATGTGGTGGCATCGTTGAGTCTAATGGCTCTCAGCCGTCATGAGTTTTATATTTTTTTTTAAAATTTATTTTCAATATTTCAAAACTGGAAAGAGATTTTCAGTTCTCTCTTGCAGAAATGAAGTTAGAGCGGAGCTGTAAAAAGCCCAGCTCTCAGCTATCTATGCACATTTTAAACTTGACTGCACTGATTTCCTCGCAAGTTGTCACAGTTTATCTCCAGGTGTTACTCTCTCCTTCTCTTTGCACAATGTCAAAGCAGCACTTCTTTGTAACCTGGGGATGTCTGATCTGACAACTAGATTTTCTTTCCTTTTTTGTTGTTTGTTTTAAACAAAAGACCTTCAAGCAAAGCTTTACGACCCCTGCTGCGAAAAGCAATTGCAAAAGTGCTCTGTAAAAGCCACTGGTTCAAATATGTCTTCTCCCCTCTGCTGCACTTTGGGTGGGCTTTGTTTTTGAGAACTTGAGGGCAATCTAAGCTTGTTGCCATCAAGGCACTTTGAAGTACACAAAAATGCCCTTCAGATGGTCAGCCCACATATCAGCTCCAACTAAATATAGTTGCCAACAATGCTGGCTCGGCGTCCCTTGCCTGGTAACAGTGCCGAGGTTGCCAGGTCTGCAGAGACAGACGCTGTTGGGTGAATAGGATTTAGCTGATGCTCCGAGTGCAAAATCCTCCCCCTGAAGAAGGGCAGGATTTTCAACAGCAGTCATGCTACAGGATTAGATCACACTCGGTTCTGTCAGCTACAGTAGTACTTACTGCAATATTTTTAGTCAGATTGATGGGAAGTAGAAGCCCATGAAAAGGAGAGAAGTTTTTTAAAGTCACTCTCTGAACCGTGGGGCTGGAGTCTCAACTCACAGTTTCATTCGCCGTTTATGCTCACTGTGCACTTTTGCTGCAGTTGTTGATCAGTGCGAGTTTATTTTAGGCTGAAGCTTGTGTATGCGTCATTGTTTTTTTTCCTCTCTTGGTCTTTGTGTCTCTGTTGGAGTCCACATGTGCGCGCTCGCATGATCGTAGTCATCCCTGTTTCGTGTGGGGAAACATGAGCTCTCGTGCGAGATCGACCTCTTTTGTACGTCTCGTGTTCACATAAAGACAAGAATGGCACTTTACACTCAAAAGACTATTCATTGGGTTAACTATTTGTTGTTGGTGGTAATCTATTTCATGTTGTCAAGCCTCTGAGGGGCACCAGCCTGTTTATGAATTGTGTATACATTTCTTTATCGATGTTAAGAACATTGCAAATGATAGACAGCTGAGCTGAAAACGAAACTGTAATAAGAACAGTGTCAAATTCTTACACCTACTGTGTATTAGCCTTGACATGCCTCATAGCCCGATTGGTCCGTTATGCTTCATGAGTGCAGGTGATGGCCCAGATAGCCCATCTGGTGTTCTATAATAGTGTTAAATTTTCCTGTTCCTGACTAAAGTGGGGCTTCTTTTTATACTTATATGCTGATTGCAGCGATTAGATTTAACTGTCTTTGTAACAGTGTAACTCATTTTAGTTGCTCTCATTTTATTTATGTAAAACTATTTTATACTCTAAGCTTCTCTGTAAGATGTGGATTTAGTGTTTAGTTGTTTTCCTCAAACGTTTTGTTCAGATTCAGTATGTTTTTTTTCTTCTCATTCTTAATGTGCAAGCTGATGACTTCAACCAAAGCTGCATTTACAGGCGGGAACCATAGTTACACACTAGGAGTATTGTCCTTGTCAGACTCTTCGTCCTCAGTTAAAAATGCAGTGATGCTGTTTATTTTATCATGGGTTCGGTTCCCACTACATCTGATGTCTGCATGTCGAAGTGTCCTTGAGCAAGACACTGAACCCCGACTTGCTCCTGGTGGCCAGGCTAGCGCCGGTGTGTATGGCTGCTCTGCCGCCATCAGTGTGTGAATGTGTGTGTGAATGGGTGATTGCAGGATCTGTAAAGCGCTTTGGGCATCGAGAGATGAAAGGAAAGCGCTATATAAGTGAAACGCCATTTACCATTTTTGTTCAATTCCTTTCAATCACCATTTCACAGTTCACATACCAACATGCAGGAACACTTGATCTTAAAGTCTCTTAAAAGTCGACCTGTAAAGAAATTCAACAGTGCGTTAAACTAACCTCAAGCATTTCCCAGAAATGCTACCTTTATGATATGTGCTGGAAAGAGTTTGATGTTTTTAGTTCGGGGCTGAAGTTTAAAGCAGAACCAAAGATGGCAGCCATAGAAACAGATGTACTGTCCTTGCTGTTTTAATGTTCACGGCTGACTGTTTAAGATGCAGGTGCTAGTCGGTGCCTGTCTGCACTCCATATGCATACTGTGCTGCATCAGTCATAACGTAGCTTAGTCTTGGAAAAAAAGAAAAAAAAACAAGCCATATAAAATATTAAGTTTACTTTTTGTCTGTTTAAGTTGTCATTTTCCTGAAAACACCATAAGTGCAAACCTGTGAATAATAAAAGAATGTATAAAAGATTATTCATGTAGAAATTTGTTAATCAGATTGATTGCCGTTTGATTTCTCTGCATTTTCTCTGCAGGTTCCATGATAGACTGATATATTTGATAAACCGTGCGTAGGCTGGTTTCTTCCGGTTGTTGATTTTTATCTAAATAAATATATTCTGCCATAAAGCTGCAGTTGTGTCCAGAATGAATATGTTCATATTCTTTGCATGAATCTGAGGTGTACTTCTGAGGCAGATCGAGTAAATGGCTGGGATGCAAAAAGGTGTCTGGATGTCAAATTGAAGAATAATAAAAAGGTTTATTACACACACACACAAAGTTGGGCATCAAAACAGATCTGCAGAATCGGAGGGCTCCTAAGCTAGTTGTGGAGATCCTGTGGATCCTCTGCCAGCTCACTTATAGAACATAGACAAAGTTCACATCTGGACCAATCATGACTTTCATATGAGACTAATCACACCATCCATATGTAGATCCTAAAGGTCAAACCCTTAGAAAACAGACTAGTACAGCTCAGGTTTTTGAATATTTCCAAATCTGGTTGCCATAACTATTGCTGAGGATCAGACTACAAATAAAAAAGTTGAGTTCCTCAAAGAAAAAGATTTTTCTAAAATCTGGTTTAAGTTATGAAAACTTACTGTGGAAAAAAAAATCTTGATCAACACCTTTTTGAAGGAGTCATTTTTACCTCTGCACCACCGTTTGTCTGTTTACAACATAACTCAAAAGTTATGGACGGATTTAAATGACATTTTCAGAAATTTATCTAGAATGGTAAAATGAAGATGTGATTTAAATTATGGAGGTGATCCGGATCACCGCCTGGATCCAGGAATGTTTTGAAGGATTCTTTAACATCAGAAATAACCACTCATGTTATTTCAGCTGACGCCTCCTACAGGCCGTTTCTGTCTGCTGGTTTTCACTCTGACAAAGATAATGTGTGACTGAGTAGCCTAATTTTTTGGGATGCAAGTCCAAATATGAGGGGGAACTGTGAGCTTTGTGGAGGTTTGAGTGCTTTTCTGTTTTAAAATTTGACTCATGATTCAAAGATGCATAATTTTGCTTTTTTATATGCAGATGTTTAACATTTGCATGAAGTTGGAGGATTTCAATCAGATAAAATCCTTTATTGATCACAGTGGGAAAATGTTACTGCTGCAAGAATGGCACAGAGTAACAAAGTGTGCAATAAATAGTTACATAATAAAGGAAACAGTCTTCGTATACAGTGCCTCACCCGTTCTGATGTGCAATGGTGATGAAATATTGCACAGGAGAACATGGATAAATAGACAATAGGAATGAACTGTATAATGAAATGAGTGGAATGAAAAAAAAGACTACAATGTGCATAGCTAGGACATCCGTAAGCATCAGTGCAATGAGAAAACATCAGTCCATGAAGAGAGATGAAGATGTTTATTGCAATAACACAATTACAGTGCAGCCTGATGGGTTTTCGGCATTAAGGACGTGCTGAACCTTGGACGTCTGTTACTAAAGGACCTGCTTTAGGCCTCCACAGTCTGACACAGAGGGTGGGAGGTGTTGTCCATGATGGTGGGTAATTTGGCCAGAGTCCTTCTCTGCAGTTGCCTGCACACTTAAAAAAATTCCAGATCTTCCTAAGCATGTAAAGACAGCCCTGACCCTTCTTATGGAGCGAGTCAGTGTTGCCAGTGCAGTTTATTAAAGTGGGCAGCCAGGTGTTTGGTACATCCTCACTCTGTCAAGGTCAACACCCTGGAAGTTCACCAGTTGACTGTTGGAGGAGGGTCTCCTACCATCCCTTTTGTCCTGCTGGCTTTGATTTTAAGAGGATTCAGCTCATACCAGTCAACAAAGTCCATGATGACCTTCATGTACTCGCAGTGTTTCCCTTCTGACACACTCCATAATATTGTCTGAGAACTTCTGAGTTGGCAACTGTCTGTGAAGTACGTGCAGTCCGTGTACAGGAGGAAGCGAAGACAACTGTTCCAGATGAGACGGGGATCTCTGCAGCTGGCAGATGACGGCATCCTCCACACCAGTGCCAGGTTGGTATGCAAACTGCAAAAGGATGTTTGAGCTCACTAAGGAGCAGAGGAGCCTAAGGATCATCTTCTCCGTCCCTTCAGCAGGTGAGATGTTAAGAGATGAAGTGGTTGTGTTTCTTGGAGTTTTAGGGACTGGAACTCTTCCCAGATTCGGACTCAGGATGAAGATGTAACAGATCACCTGACAGAGCTGGTCTGCACAGTCCCAGAGGACTCTGGAGCTGATGCCATCAGGACCTTTGACCTTCCTGACTCATCTCTATATATTTCAACTGCAAATTCTTTCTGCATTTGCTCATTTGAGATGCTATTTTATGATCAATATGAGCTAATAAAATGCTTTTGTAACCCACCACTGTCCAGTATCTCCATATTATTGTGACCTGTTTTCACTTTAACCAGCTACTAAACTTTAAATTTGAGTCCTTTTTTTTTTTAGGGAACTTTGTTCCTTAAATCCCGCAATGCTGATTAAAAATATAATGACTGATTCCAGGAGGCTTGTCTCATCTGTCTCACTGCTTTTTCATTAGAGGTGTGTGACCTCTGCTGAAAACATGATTGCAATCAATGATGGTTTTTTTTTTTTTTGTGAGAACGTGTCGCATAGTCAAAGCACGAGCGGAACAGGGCGCGCGCTCATTTCGTACTACCCAAACAAACCAACACACACACACGGCCACAGCCTGTCATCCACCATCCGGCTTTTAACAGCTGGAAACAAGGAGGTGGGGCCCAAGGAACTCTGCGTAAAGACGACTTGTGCCTCTCTCTCTCTCTCTCTCTCTTACCTTCTCTCGCGCTGCTGCCCGGTGCGCGCTCCCGAGCAGAGACACAGGCTTCGGGGGGCTCGGTGAGCAAACGAGCGACAGAGGGGGAGAGAGAAAGATGGAGGTGAGGGTCGGGGAGAGACTCCTGTGCTTTGCTGCGCTGTCCAGCCTCCTTTGCTTGGACTCAGTCTTCGGGAAATACGTCAGAGGAATCGTCAACACTAAAGAGGTGAGCGCTTTTGCTTGTTTTTCTTAGTTTACGTGCCGGATTTGTTTGCTTTCGGGGTAGCACGGCCACAGAATGAAGAGAGACCGACCTGACTGCGTATCCTGGTGTCTCAGAGCTGGACTGTTCTGCGGTCAGTCGACGGGGCTGCATTTCACTGACAGAGTTGCTGGTATTGTTCGACACTGTTTGTGTTTCTGTTGGGAAACACATTCATCTTTTCACCCGCGCGCCGTTTCCGTGTGCAGCAAGCGTGGCTTATTGGTTATTTCACGCTTTTTTCTGACAGTCTTTGCCATCATCTTCGTCCCCAGTAAGCGACATCTCCCTCAGCCCACTGCTGTCAATCAAACCTCTGCTACTGGTTTACTCATCTGAAATCCATATCTGGTTTAACGTGGATGCTTCTTTTTTCCTCTTTGTTTTAAAAAGAAAAAGGAAAAAAAAATCCCGGTGTTGCTGTGAATGGATGAGATGACCTGTGACAGGTGTGAGATGGCTGATGGCGCGCGGTGTTGGCTTTGTGGTGAACCTTTAGAAACTGGACTCTCCAAAGCCGGACAGGTCAGGGTTTGGGTTTTTACTGTCAGATGTGATCAGCATCTACACCCTGACAAGATCTACGAGTTGCAGCAGTGACCGATTCTCTTATATATATTTCCCTTATTAGCTCCTTGGAACCAGGTTTGACATAAATGAACCGTACAGAGGTTCTGCCTACCTGTTTTTGTGAGATTAACAATAACACTGTTTACAGAGAAGCATCAATAAGACCACTGCTCCACGAGCTTTAAATTATTGATTGATGGTTATGAGGGTTAGTGTTAGGTTGAATTTCCCTGATAAAGGGATAAATAAGATATTCATTCATTCATTCATTCATTCATGATAGATGCATTATGTTGGGATTTTCTGCAAGAGTCAGTTTAGATAAAAACAGAAGACCAATTTTTCTCTTCAGTCTGTGGGATCAGCAGTTTCTAACCGTAATAATAATGTGACATCCAATATATTACAATATATTTATGCTATTAAAAAAGACACAAAATTACAGCATCCAAAATAAAATGTATTGATTGTGCTGCATGAAAATTAAGGTATAAATATGGAAAATAAGTCAACCAACTCTTTTTTTCCCCCCCCAAAGTCATGCAGCCACTGTGGCACCATTATAGTGTGGCTCAGACATTGACATGATATTTGGGTGAGAACGTGCGTTTATGTGAAAACACTGTAAACATTTTACATCCAATTCGTCCTAATGAGCTCTCAGACTTTAGGCGAACATGTTTTAATTATCGCTCTGAAGCACTGACATGCTGTGCTCCCATTCCCTGACCTCTTGACTTATTTTCCACATAGTCAAACTGTGAGATTGATGTCACCAGTTTGAATTCCGGGGATGATGATGGGGATCCGAATGGATAAATGGAACTAGAGCCATTTCTCCATCCATCACAGCTGTTTAGATGCCCTTGAACGCTGCACTGAATCTGCACCTGCTCCAGTGGAGCTGCTCAGTGGCTATGCAGCAAAAGGTAGCACTGGGCAACTTCCAAAAGTGTGTGTCTGTGTGTATGTGTTAGAAAATCTTTATACCCCCTGATTTGAAAGACAGCCATGTCTTCTACCAACATGCTGCAGTAAAAGACACATTGTCAAATTGGATTAATATAGAAGACAATAGATGAGGTTTAGCATAAATTGGTACTTCCAAACCTATTTACTATTAGAATTAATTATATAGTTTTCTACTTTTTAATAATTTGATTTTTAATTAGTTTTATGTAAAAAAAAATATGTAATTTGCTAGTTTAATTGTTGCATTACTCAGATAGTTAGTTCAACACCCTGTATGTTGCCCTGCGTGAATGAAATGAATAAAGTTTGGGCTAATTCAGACTGAAGCTGAAGTTTTCTTTGAGTAAACATTATTAAAATTGCTATGAAAAAATGCAACAAAAAATATAAAGAAAAAAAATAAACCTACATGTTGAGGTATCAAACCCAGGTGCCATAAAATGAAAGTTCTTCCATGTTTTTGGAGCTTAACAGGTGTTTTCACTCACAGGCTCTTTTACCTGACAGATAAACTGTGCTTGTTAAATTCGGGTGGTTTGGTGACTTGTCGAAAGAGACGGCAGACATGATTTTTACTTTCTGGACCAGGAATTGCCACCTCTGCCTACATGTGTATCAGTGATAAGTCAAAATGATTCCTGTTTAGTGACATGCATCAGTCGGGTTTAAACTGGTTTATTATGGTGTTATGATGAGATGAGATGGGCCACTGAGTATATTACTAATCAGCAGGCTGTATAGCTGGATCCAAGGGCCTAAATTCCTCAAAAAACATCAAATATTATGCATGCAACAGCTGTGAGACCTGTATTTAACATTGAATAAAATGACCATGCAATGTAAATGTACTCAGATTTAAAGTTTAATATCTGGTTAAAGTAAAGACAGATGGATCACAATATTATAAAAGTCGGTGTTTGAACTGTCCAGAAATTTCACTTTAAACTTTACTGGCTTACAAAAGCGTATAATAAGCTCATGTACAACGTATGTGAGACAAACGAACAGACGAGCAGTTGGACAGATAATTCTGAACTCGACTTTGTTAAATAATAAGCTAAATGGTTCAAAGGAAGCCCATCTAATGGGGAAGTTAAAGGATGATTGAGTTTAACTCCTGAGCTACAGACCTGACATAAAGACCTACTTAGTTAAACCAACTTCTGTGCATTAAGAACAAAAGAAAAACATTACAACCTTACAAAAAACATTACATTACGACTACAATCAGAGTTTGTGCTGATGATTCAACTTGGCACTGACCATCCTCAACCCATTGGATTTAATTATTGCTGTAAGACAAAGTCCAAGAAGCTCAATGTATCATCCATTTAACAAGCTAAAATGGTAGCAGGATAGCAATGTAAGATTTTTTCTGCTTAGTTTTCAGTGTCTTGCTTGCTGTGTGACATGGAGAGGCCAGCTGTGGAGCTGCCATGTTATAAATGTTGGCAGATTTAACAATATGGCATCTTTGTTGATGGATTAGAGAGATAAGTGAAAAGGAGTTTTAGACTTGCTACATAGACATGTGTTTTTTTATTATTTTAATCTAGCATGATAAATGATCACTTTTAAATAAATTGATGTTTACAAAAGAAGGTATACATGCAATTTATTTCACAGCTTTCTATTTTTTCCTTGTTGAAAAAGTGGGATTTTTTTTCTTTTGCTCCTGAGCTGGTTCGTAAAATGTGACAGCCTGCATTTGCAGAGTGTTATGACTGACATCGGGCTGCACCAGACTTGTCATATTGATATTTACGTACACATTGCACAGTCAAGACATTACTCATATGAAGTCCCAAATCTTTTAACACAGCTGCATTATGTGGACATGTCTTCCTTTTGGAGAAAAATAAAAAGCTGCTGTGATGTGAGTATTTTTATATCCGCTGAGGAAATGACTATTTTAGGATTAGGAAAATGGTAGTTCAGGTTAAATGTATGGTGTGGCCTATTTTCAGTTCTCTGACTAGATTATAAAACTCAGTACTGAGTGTTGCTGTGCAGGAGGGGGTGCCCCATTTATTTTAGAGTAAATAGAAGGTCATCAAGTGGGCTGTTTGGACAGCCATTTATAGACCACCCCTTGATCTGAAAAAACAGGCCACCCCACCCTTACTGTGCTATGCTAAAATGATCAAAAACAAACGTTTTCTAAAGACATGATTGCATTTGTTGGTAGTTTAACACCTCAGCAACAGTAGTTGAGCAATCCTGGCCCGAACTCCGTTGCCAGGTTCGCTTTGTTTTTTTCTCAGGCACACACAGTGATTTGTGCATTGTAGGTGGAGTGAAACAGACGCGAAGCGGTGTTATACTCCATCCAGAGTCCTGAGATCAGCTGATCAGACTCTCTTTAGACTTAAGTTTAGAGGAGATGAGTCTTTCTCTGTTGCAGCTCCTCATCTGTGGAACAGTTTGCCTATCTCTGCGAGGTCTTCTGTCTGCAATCCAGTTTAAATCAAGCTCATTTATTTTCTTTGGCTTTTGTCTCATAGGTTTGGTTCGGGGTATATCTTGGTTTTGCCTAATTTTATGTAAGCGATTGTATGTATTTTGGTGCAAATTATTTTTTTCTTACTTTATCTGCTTATGTGAAGTTGCTGTGAAGCACTGGGGTGTTGTTTTAGAATGCTTCATATATAAACTCGGGTTGAGTCTTCAGACACTTTAACTGTAGGTCTGCAGATGTGAGAGTTGGTCCAAAGTTGAAAATTGACAAATGATATTTACCTCTCTATGAAGAAAACTGTTAAACTATGGAGAAGCTCTGTAAAAAAGTAAGACGCAAACAAAGCCATTCAAAGTCGCTGTTCCAGGAGACTTAACCCCTTCCTTAGGTCTGGCTGAGAGATACAATTAGCTTAAGTGATTTGTTGCGTGTGGACGAGCTGATAAAATGTCCCTTTGAGGGGGCAGTAGTGTGCTAGATTTTAAGGGCAGAGGAAGGACGTTGTTTTGAAACCAGCTGGGAAAACTTGGGAAATGAAATAAGTTTGCCAACATCCAGCAGGAAGAACATCTGAGCAAGGCAGTAAATCCATATACTGGAGGGGCTGTATGGTTGTGTTGTGGTAGACATCATGACCTCACCACTGTCACCTCATGTCGAGAAAGTTCCTGGTTGTTGGGGCCTTTCGGTGTTTAGGGCACCTCAGCTTTCTCCAAAAACAAGTAGGTCTGTTGTTGTTCTATACTCTTCTTAGGAATGAGTGTGGGTTGTTTCTTTGTTTTGGATCTGTAATGATGAACTGGCGACCTGTTCAGGTGTTGCTCACCTTTTATAGTGAATAAGATCGGCTCCAGTCATCCTGCATTCCTTCATAAGCGGGTATCGGAAATTGATGGATGAGGGGAAGTTATTGTGTTAATATGTGGTATCTCATATCGATTGCTTGTTGCTGAATAAAAACTGTCTTTCCAGAATTTGCTCTTCTACATCAAATAGCTATGCAATGAATAAATCTAATATCATGATCAAACTTATGATTTTCCCTTTCTCGCATTGCATTTGGTAAAGTTAAGCTGTTGCTGAAAAAAAGGCATGCAGTACTGGTACATAAAGTATTAAACTGGGAAAAGTTAAACTCAGACATGTGAAGTTTTTATATAAAAATGAATAAAAACTTCAACAAAGCTGCAGCTGCAACTCTGCACATGATATCTACAACAGAGTTTCTAAACCATACAATAGCAGAGAGGTTTAATATGATGTTTCGCCGACTGAAAGAACTCACATTATAAATTTCGTCTGAGTAAGTCAGTCATGAACAGTTGCTGTTTCAAACTAGTTCATGTGACTTTTATTTTGTAGTGTTGTGTTAAACTTATCTTGACATCCTAACCTGCAGACAGGTTCAGTTAGCACGACATTTTGTCTGGACAGTCAATCAAGATTCATGGATTAGGCAAGAAATGGGTTTAAGCTTTTGTGTTGTAAAAATGATAGAAAATGAGCAAATGCCCTTGAATGAAAGCTCTCTCTTATTTCAAAATGTGGCACTCTTATTCATCAGGGTAGCTCGGTTCATTGAGCCTTTTCTTCTTGCTGAGGTCAACACTCGACAACACAGGCAAAAGCTGCAATAGATGTAACGTTAAAAATGTCAACAGGTTGAAATAAAATGTTTTGACAGATTTTATGGTATTATTAAGATCACAAGGAACAAAAAAGTCCGTTTTAATCAATATTTGGACTCATTGTAAAACATGGCAGCGCTAAACTCTTACGTTTTACCAAACAGGACTTTGAGTTTGACTTTGAAAGAACATTTTCAGACCCTTTCAGGGGTAACACAACTCAATCAGTTTTCCCTCATGTCTTTTTAATGAGGACATTGTGATTAAATACAAGTGGCACGCATGCAGATGGATCCATGTGTGAGGGGGGTGTTTCCATATGTCCATATGCTTGCCTTAATGTGTTTGTGTGTGTGTGTTTGATTGCATGTGCGCAGCGAAACCCCAGCATGTAGAAAGGCACAGATCGTAAGTGTTTATGCATCGCGGTGTTGTGTAACCCTAACTAATGAATCATTGAGAAGCCCAGCGGTCCAGGGGTGACTTGAATAGCTGATTGGTAATTAATTGTTAATGATGCTTAGCAAGCAAACATGGATCTGTGGAGAAAGAGGAGAAAAGAAAGAAAAAGACAGAAAGCCACAGGGATGAAAGGACAGGAACCGTCAAGCTTGAACCAAGAGTGAAAGCAGAGGAGAGACTGTGAGATGCTGAATTGACCAGGTACTGCATCAAGGCATTGCACTTGATTAATGGGGTGTACATGCACACACACACAAGTGCAATTACGTACACACACATGCTTTGTGAGGTGGCTGAGTGACTCTGCATCACAATGCAGTGGCCTTAGGGAAAGAGGACTAAAAGGGGATTAAAGTAGACACCTCATCTACTGTTGCTGCTCTCCAGTGACACGCATGCTTACACACTGGGCCATGCTAAGCTAACTAGTGACTGCTCATTTTAGTTGTGGACGGTGGTGAAATTGCTGGAACTCTGTGGTGAACTGTGTTGTCAGCAATAAAACTTTACCAGCTCAATCTTGCAGATATTGTGACAGGTTTTTAGGATGCAGCTGTCCACGTCTGAAATAAACAAGCCGCTGATTTAAAACATACATTATGGGGAAACTTTTTTTATTTTGTATTATGCAGATTCTAATTATATCAACCATCTATTTGTCCTTTCCTTTTATCTGATTTGATTGCCTGGCATATATGTTTTCAGAAAACGCTGAAAAATACGAATCGATTTGTTAAAATGGGAGAAATTTCTTTTTGAAAAAAACAATATTAAAGGATTATTTTGGTTGTCAAAATTGTCTACAAATTTTTTCTCCGTAACAGTAAGGTCGTTGAGTTGTCATGAAACAAACAGTGGTTGGTGATTAGTTTTTACAAATAATTGCAATCTGTTAAGAACTGAGCTGTTCAAATAATTTTATGCTATTTAGATGAAAGATGATAGTTTAATTGCATGCAGGAATGAAGAAGACTTATTGATATTACATATTCAAACATATTAGATACTTTCAGCTTAATCATTAAAATCAATCACTCACTGCACAAAGCAGATTTGTTCAAATTAGCAGGTGAGAAGCATGGTGCACAAAGGGCAGGTCGCCAGTCCATTGCAGGGTTTTTTTTTTTTTGCATCTAAACCAGCCTCTCCAGCAGTGCTGTGGTGTTTAGCATTACAGCTAAAGCCATTTCAATATATTTTTTTTAATAAAAAATATTCAGTAAAGTTATACTAATGTTAAACTTAAAGTGGTTTTGAGATAATAAAAACACATGGTTGCAAAAATGAATGAATCTAATTTTGATCAGCTTATTATTTCAGCTGCCTTCCATTCAATAGAAACTGTTACAAATATTTGCTATTATAGTGTTTCCAAGCCTGAGGCAACAGAGAAATCCCCGTCCCACCCCCACCACCCCCTTTTCTGATAAAACATAAACCCAGGTGCAAAAAAGAAATGGTACTTTGGGTTTGTTGTAGAAATACTTAACTGTTCTGCACAGATACTGACCTCGCCTCCATCAAACACCTCCTGGGATGAAGTGGAATGTCGATTGCAAGCAGGGCCTTATCGCATGACATCAGCATCTGACCTCTCTAAAGCTCCTGCAGCGTAAATGGAGCAAAACCCTTCAGCCAGGTTCCAGAATCTTGTTGAAAGCCTTTCCAGAAGAGTAGTGGCTCCTCTGGCGGCATATATATTAATGCTTGCAGTGTAGGCGCGGCATTTTTCACAAATGTGGTTTTTACATAGTTGACCATGCTGTGTAGTTCTGTGTGTGTTTGTGTGTGTGTGTCCTTTCTTTTGCTGGCTCATGTCTGAATATTTAGACGATATGAAAGAGTCTGAGTCTAATCAGGATGTTTTCAGCTGTTAGACTTCCAGCTAAATTTAGAAATGAGTACACATTTATGAAAGAGTTGTGATTGTTGTTAATTTCCTAAATTTTGTTTATTATTAAGCCGTTTAGATTTATTCCATGTCAACCAAATGAGTACTTCATTCTTTTGTATTTGACAAAGAAGCTGGTTTGTCAGCCTCTGGAGGAGATAATCCTGCCCTTTTCATTGTGTGTAAAAAGCTTTTTAGAAATTGACCCGTATAGGAAAGCAGTCACACCAATTACCTGCGAACATTATTGTTCTGCTGCAATCTACTGCTGCTGAATTAGTGAGAGAAAATATGAAGGACAAATTCATGAGAACTGGACCAAATAAAGTGTATGTGAATAAAGTCTTGTCCTTTTTGATGTTTCTATGGCAGCTGCAAATGAAGGTATGCTGTAGTTGCTATGGCACTAATGGGGGCGAGGGAGGGGTGGCAGGGGGTCTTGTACAGAGTGTGTGTTAGCTGGCATGGGGATGATTGTTGCATGCGTGTCTGAGATCAGTCGTGGCATGCTGTTACATGCGTGAGTCGTGTTTGTGGGTATCTGTGTTTGATTAACAAAGGGCTCTTTCATAGTCCAGCCTATGGTGGCTGAAATGATACCCCCCCCCTTTTCATCCTCAACCAGCCATCACGGCTCACTCTAGGGATTCATCTCTGGGTCAACGCTTCCCTCTGCTGCCCTGGTAGCCATAGTTACAGGCTTAAGCATCACCCAGGACATTGCACAGAAGTGGGCGTGGGTCTCTGGTTTTTGCCATGAATTATAACCCAGAGGCTTCAGGGGCTGAAGCCGGCTGGCAGTAGCTGAAATATGGCTGCGGTTTTGTTTGCTGTGATATATGGCGCCAGCAGTGCTGGCCCCACTACACTGCACTTTATTTCTGAGCACAGAAATTACTGTGCTTGTTTATGTAGGGAGAATGCAGGGCAGGGGTAATTACATTATAATGGTGCACGGGGAGTTTTGTTGGTTGTTCGGAGATCAAAAGTTTATAGTATCAAACCTGAAGGTTTGTTTTTTTAATAAGGACGATACTTGTGCAAGAAAATGAAGACAATATATAATCCTGAAGCAAGATGTTTGTGTTTTAGATCTTTGTGCTTCTAAAGTTAATATCATCAATTTGAAATGAATGTTTTTGGAGTAGCAATCAGCAATACATCAGTATAACAACGTCCTGTACATAAGCATCGGTTCATTTAAGAATATCATTAACCAGTTATTACCACATGCTGTGTTTTTTTTACATGCTAAACTCCTTTTAAAAATATCACCATAAAAGTCAACATGACTCCATAGTTCTCAAATCTGGTTGTTTCCTGTAACATTCATGCTCTCAGTATTCATATGGTAAAACACAGCTTTATTTAGACCCCATGAGGAGAAGAAATATCCTCAACTATCATCATATTCATAGCATCTACAAATCCCTCTTACATCCTGTTTCCCTCTATTAGACCATATTTCGCAGCTGATAAAAAGCATCAGCGTGTGGACAGATGAGGGTGCAGCTGAACAGGATTGTTTAGATTAAAGGACCTGCACATAGTCGGGGATATCACAGTTAGGTGAGAAGTTTATTTGGAGCTTAAAGGACGTGATAAGACAATACTCGCCACAGCTTGTTCACCCTGCTGCCATCTGGCAAGTGATACAGAAGAATTTGCAGTCGTCCCAGCCGGCTTGAGAGGACTTTCTTTTTTCAAGCTGTGTGCTCTTTAGTCCTCCACCCACACTCAGCCTAGAAATGAGTTTTGTTTGTTTGTAGGACTGACTGCTTATTTATTTATTCATTCATGTCTTAGTATTTTTAAATGGCTGACAAGAACTACAACTGGAACCATGTTCTTTACTCTTGCTTGTGTGTTGTTCAATCAGAAACCGTGTCTTTTTTTTGTTACCTGCTCATTTGCATCTGTCAGCTGTTGTGTGATCTGCTGAATGTGGCGTGTTTCTCTGTGTCCCTGAAAACCTTTTTTTCTTTGAGAGAAGCGTGAGCAACAGTTGCAGGGTTTAATGAAACAGCTAAATGTAGAAGTATTGTGGCACTGGTAGGTCAGACGATTGCTGTATTGGTTAGAGCTGGGACATTCTGGGGACATGTACACAAAGAAACTGGTATGGTACTCTACCTTTTTTGCTTTTCCCTTGTTACAGTTTGTACTATCTTTCAAAGTGGGTTCTTTATCTCTTCACTAGAAAGTAATACTGGATTTGATGTATATTGGAAGTGGGATGTTGAATTGTAAATCATCTGGTGAGGAAAATAGGAAGGTCAGTTTTTATTTTGTTATTTGGCTGGTTCTCTGGTCGGGACGTTTGTCTAAACTCTTGTAACTTAACTCTTGTAATATCAAATGGTAATTTCTCTATAATGGCATTGAGTGCAGCATTTGAAGATTCTACTGCGTTGTTTTCTGTTGATGCTACATCGTCCATCTGATTCATGCAGAAACATATGCTGTGTGTATAAATCAAAAACTTATAAATGAAATATATCTTCAGAGGTTCAGTTTCTGTATCCTTATGGAATACTTAACACTGAATGTCTTACTCAAGGTTCAGGTCAGGTTCAGGTCAGGTTTTGGAAACGTACCCAGAATGTTTGATGTTGGGTCTCTCTCAGCCCATCTCTAGCTTTAGAAGAATATATACTCCTTAAGAGATGTTTACTGACATTATAGTTATTTTGGTGGTTATATTGTTACCATTTAGTGAAATATGCCTCTGCTTCTGATAATGGCATGAAAGCAAGCTTACTTGTTCATATGAATTACTGAATGTGGTTCTAATCTGGATATAAAGCTTCTATAACTCACAGTAAGTCAAAGTTAGGCTTAACTTCAGGGTTGGATACTGTTGTGTTTTTCTAAAAGAGTGTATGCTACTTAGATTACAGTAACTAGTGATCAAATTAGCAATAACTATGTGTGCAGCCATATTTTATTTTTCTTAGCTGAAAATCCATCTTCCAGCCCGGAAGGCCCCCACAAAGCTACAAGAAACAAAGGAATTACCAGCTCATTTCTCTTTACATAAATGATTGATTTGCTATGAGTCTTAATGTTTTGTTTAATTTGTTATTACGGCCGCCAAAGAAGTAATGTTTTTGTCTGCGTTTATCTGTTTTTCTGCCTGTTTGTTTGTTTGTCTGTACAATATAACTCAAAATGTTATGAACAAATTGTCATTAAATTTCCAGGATATATATTAAGAACAGGAAGATGAAGAAATGATTAAATTTTGGAGGTGATCCGGATCCAGGAATGTTTTGGATTTTTTAACACTACGAGATAGTCACTCATGTTATTGCAGCTGACGCCCCCTACAGGCCGTTTCTGTTTGCTGTTTTTCACTCTGACAAAGATCGTGTGTGACTGAGTAATATTTTGTGATGCAACCCACAGTATGAGGGGAAACTGTGAGCTTGGCAGAAGTTTTGTCTCTCCTACTGCTTTTCTAGTTTCCTAAATAATCCTAAAGATTTAAGCCCAGGTTAATTTCATCACCTGTCATTCAGTAATACAAATAGTTGGTCAGAAATGCAAGAGAAAGAGTCTGGAAGCTGATGTGTCCTTTTACAGCACAGAAAACTAAACTCATGGTGTTTAAATAAACAGTAAGTCAATAATAGTGGCGTCTTTTTTTTCTGCTAATGGGTTCGAGCTGTACAGTTATGTGCAGCTCTTCATCTCACAACTCAGTTTGGGTAGTCTTCCATGTTCCAATAAACACGCACAAAAAGCAGAAAAGGACCATGAGAGCTGGGTTCTGCCCTGACTTGTTTCTCC
Source organism: Pseudomugil tenellus (assembly GCA_037177515.1). Lineage (NCBI taxonomy): Eukaryota > Metazoa > Chordata > Actinopteri > Atheriniformes > Pseudomugilidae > Pseudomugil > Pseudomugil tenellus. The sequence continues at coordinate 9,901,530 of JBAMHX010000007.1, read as the reverse complement.
TTTTTTATGATAGTTTATAGTACAGTAAATTAATGACAACAAAGTGTCAATAATTAGTAGAACGTTAAATTATGGGAACTATGGAAACAAAACAAACTGATTGGGCCGGTAACAACAAGGCACATTGAGAAAAGGGTAAATGAGAGAATGCATGTTATTACATTTCCCCGCAGATGTTTCAGACAAACTAATCAACATAATAATGATAAATAATAATAAATACTTTCTTCATCCCTGGAGGGAATTTCAAGTTTCCAGTAAAACCAAAATCAAACACATATTACAGACATATACAGCTAATGACTATTCTGAGGAGCTGCCAGCGTGAAGCGGCGGGCTTTTACAAGAGGGGGGCCGAAAACAAAAAATGAGTCATAAGAGGTGCAAAAGGAAAAAAGGAAAGAATAAGGGCTAACATTTAGCCAATAGTACATTTTTCATCTAAATATGTCTGATTTAGGGGTCACCAATGAAGAGAAGGGAAGTTTTTTTTAAGTTTTAAAAGGCAATGCCTCATGCGCTGCTATGGTAACCAGTTCAGAAAACCATATTCTGGGTTTATCCAGGCCGGTGACCGATATACCCTGTTTATTATTTATTCTGTTTTGATGGGATTCTGAGTTCACATAAGGCTTTCTTATATTTCATCAAAATGTCATTATATCCTTCTTTAGTAAAAGGTAGCTTGAGGTCAGCCTCCCAAGCAGATTGCAGGTAAAGACTGAGTCTTTTTAGCAGAAAGAAGTTGTATTTGGATGCTACATGGTCTGTGTCTAAAACTTTAGCAGAGATAAGAAGAACTCTGTGCTTTGTGTTGTGCTGCTGCCAAAAGTTTGAGAAAGATGTCTGAGTTAAAAATATCACTACAGCTAATAAAGTGCTGTTCATGTGAGGTAAAGGCGTGTTACTGCCTCTCTCCATCCGCTGCTCTCAAGGTTTAGCCCTGACTTTTTTCTTAGAATTTGTATAATTATTTAAAACCGCATTTACTGTCATCTTGAATAATACTGTAAAATATACCCTCTAAGCTAGCTGGTTTCTGACAAAAATGCTTTGTTTTAAGTAAAAAACTGAAATGTTGAGATTTAAAATGTCTGTGAATTCTGCAGCACTAAACTACTGTGTGTTTGAAGCTGAATAAGCGAACATCCAAAGATGAAATAGAAAGCATGTTTATGAATCTGACTTTGGCAGATGCACATGCCTACAAATACAAAATGCCACTGCCAGTTTCCAAAGAGGAGAGAGCTCACTGCTGCTACTGCTGCAGGTGCAAGCAAGCTCCACGGGCTGCAGGAGAGATGCAGCTGTTGCCAGCTTTAGCAGCTGTAAGCAATACGACCAAGCTTTCAGCAATCCCACTGCATTTCTAATTTTGCTTCATCTTTGATATTCCTTAATCTGAATTGGAGACTAATTCAGTTCCTATTAGCTACTGCATTGTTCGAGAAATGCTTTTGGTTGTTCAAATGAGATTTCAACTATTTAACCAAACCTGTTCTGACTAACTCAAGCTTCCCCAAGATTTCATGTGTGAATATAACCTGTTATAAAATCGAAAATCTATGTGTGTATATATACAGTGTGTGTGTGTATATATA
>JBAMHX010000007.1:9875976-9896799 GCA_037177515.1 Pseudomugil tenellus | reverse complement strand
ATTTTGTTGCACAACCTTTTGAGGCAATCACTGCAATTAAGCGATTTCTGTATTTGTCAATGAGCGTTCTGCAGCTGACAACAGGTATTTTGTCCCACTCCTCATGAGCAAACTCCTCCAGTTGTCTCAGGTTTGATGGGTGTCTTCTCCAAATGGCATGTTTCAGCTCCTTCCACACATGTTCAATGGGATTCAGATCTGGGCTCATGGAAGGAAATTATTATGTTAATCAGCAATTCAAAAGTAATGGCTGATTTTGATGATTTTATTTTCAATACATTTTTATTTATTGTTACTTTTGTAAGTTTCAAGTGATTTCAGGTTTCAGGTTTGGATGGGAGTTCAGAGCAAGTGTAAAGGAGCATGCAGAAAAGGATACCTTGAGCTGCTGAGTAGTTGAAATTGTTTATGAGCCAAGCAAGTGGAATATAGTTGTTTTGCTTTTTACTACACCAGTTAGTCTCAGTTCCCCAGAAAGTTTAGTTAAAAATGGAGGTGAGTTTGTTGTGACACATGGCATCAAATTCTAAATGAAATGCGTTGTTCCACTTTGAGTTAGTCAGACTATAAATGAGCTGCAAATAATTTCATTCTGATTTAAAATTCCATTTCACACCATTTCTCAACCTTTATGCAAACTGGGTCGTATTATTTTTGAGATCTCTTTTTCACCTAAGCTCGGCTGCCAACACTTTGTAGTCTAGCAACCCAAATGTCTTTTCCAGAATATTTTCTGTCTTTAATAGCTTCCGTTTAAATTTGTCATTCTCTCTTTCACTTAACTGATGCCACATTGTTGTAACGTCTCTGCCCTGTTTTTGCTTGATCCCCACCCAGTCCTCCAGTTCTCCCTTATTCTCTTGTATATCTCGCTGAGTCCCTTTTGTTCTTTTACTTCTTAAGCTCTGCCTTCTTGCCTTTTACACTTTTGAGCCTGTAGACTTGGAAAACTGTTTTGTCCCATAAATCTTAAGCCCGTTCTCTTTCCCTGATCTATGCACATCACGATGCAATCTCTTTTTTTTTTTCTGTCACCGTGTCTCTTCTCTGCAGTCTCGCTGCTGTCAGAACATACTGCTCTACTTTGATGACAGTTCTCAGTGGCCAGCTGTGTACAAAAGGCCGGAAAAGGTGAGACACTTTCCCCCTTTGCATCGTGACAAGCTGTTATTTAAAGAATCAAACAAGCAAAAGAACAACATTATTTACATGTCAGTATGATAAAAGGTTGTCTCTAATTTTGACAATTTCACTTTAACCAAGACATGGAACAAAAACACAGGCTGTAAGATTTGTAAAAGTTGACATTTTGAAAAAGGGAGCGATCATGAATTATTGATGATTTATGCGATGATCAAGAGTGGAATGATGTAGATTCGTTAATACAAACTGAGACATCGGAGAATTGTGCCTGAGCCAAAGCTGCTTAATTGAAAATAATAATATCTGCATAAATATGCCAAATTTAAAGGCAAGTAACATAAAAAAAATGCATCCAGACACATTACCTTTCAAATAAATCAAATGCTATCAAGGTGAAGAGCATCTTAATTCGATCATATTAAAAGCAACACTGTGTGAATTAAAAGCATATCTTCTATGTAATCATTAAAACTAGATGAATCAAACAGCAGTTATTCTTCACTCGATATCACCGTGGACACTCCAAACCCTTGAATGTTGAATGTCAGCACTTGAGGCTTGTGGGTGCTTTTTTTTTATTAGAAAATCTAGCGAGCAAAGCTGTTAATTGAAACTGTTTTTAAAACATTGAAAATCTCTACACATAGAAGACTGAATTCTTTTAGAGTATTTCCTAAATTGACTAAGCTTCTTCTGATACCCCTTGAGTATGCAGAGGTCAGTCAGCCTCTCTGTGGTTACATAATTTGAGATTTAAGGGTTGAAATGTTTCCCTGCAATCAGAGTAGATTCATGGAAACTGGACTGTCGGTCTGTCCCTCAGGTACTGAAGCAGCATGAATCAATTCTTCCATATAACACAGTCAGCTGATGCCATGAGAAGTAACATGACTTAACTTTATAAAATCAATTTGAAATAATTTCACAACCAATGATTAAGTGTAACATCATATCCAGACATTAGTACCCTCTATTCCCCATTATTAAATGCTGCACTTGACTGCTTTTTTTCCTATCATGGTGTGCTGACTTTCTGAGATTAATATTGTCTGAACTGTTATTAGGATTCTTAGAATTGAAAATCAATGCCGAAATCATTTTGCATGACAAGAAAGAAAATGAAATCGACCCAAATGCCTCGTATGTTGCAGCTTTTGCTGAAGTAATTTGTTAGGTGGTTTAATTTTCTGACATCTCATTGAGATATTTCAAGTGCACTTATGAAGCTTACGTCACTTCTCAGCTCTCTGGTCTCCGCTCACCAATTTGCATTGATCTTACAAAGTCACATATAACATTTAGCCTAGAAGAGACAAAAACTATGATTAAATTGCAGCTGCTGCAAAAGACAGTTTTCCTTTTATGCACTGATATTAATGTGTCAACATCTCCCTGTGGGAATAAACACTAATTTGGTTGATCTCACTGCAGATGATAGTCATTTAATGAGCTGAAGGGTTAAAATTCACTTACTTTGCAAAAAAATAAAAGCTGTTTCATTATTTAACATGTTCTTGTCTGCATTGAAACTGAATATAACCGCTCTGTATTCCTAATGCAGTTCACTTTTTGTCCTTTTTAATAAAGAAGTATAAATGTGTTACGGGTTATTAAAAGCATTATCCCACAGCAGCAACACTGGCAGCACTGCAGATGTGGCTGCGTTCGTTTTTAATGTTCTTTTCTATCTGCTGACAGCAGAACTGCTACCAGAAGGAAGCAGTGCTGAGACCTGAAAATAACCAAGTCATCAATCTCACCACACGTTACACCTGGTCAGGATGCGTGGTAAGAACACAGGCAGAAACACCTTCAAACATGTGGACACAGCTTCACTGAGCAGCATGCTGTCTCTAGAAAGAATTATAAAGCACAGTTTTCAAACTGCTTTTGTTCATTAAGCAGAGTTCTGACTCGGCTTTGTGGTGATAAACATGTAATACAAATGAATCGCACTGTTCTTGTTTATCACCACACAGCTGAACATATTTCCACCTTTCTTCTTGCATGTTTTTGCAGCAGTGCATAAATTGTACAGGAATATGTTAAACAGGAAAACTCAGGGACGTGAGTGAGTGCAAATGGCCTGTTATGTGTTTCATAACATTTTTCACTGAGATGATTCAGTCCCATCGATCGGAAAGGTTTCAAAAGATGCTTTCTCGCTGCAGCATCTTGTTTTAAGCTCCTTTTCCCTCTAATTAGTAATACAACTTGTTTATTACATTAGGAGGTGCGATTGCCCTCTGTTTCTTCGTCTTGTGGCGTTAGTGGATTTTGTTGGCACATTTCAGGCTATATTGGGGTGTGAAATATGCTTGTATCTTGATATCTCAGGCTCCCACTCTAGTGTGACAACTCAGCGTGTCTCTGAGGTAAAATGTGCTGCTTGTTTGGAATAACAACATCCTCTGTGCACCACCCCCTCCATGCATTTCTTCACTCTCAGGTGGAGGGCGATGGCAACGAGGAGGTTCTGAGCTGCGTGGGTGGTCGCAGTTTCCGCTCGGTGAGGGAGAGATGGTGGTACATCGCTCTCAGCAAGTGTGGGGTAAGCACTGACCTCTGACACTACTGCCTTTTTTTTCCTAAACAAGGGCAAGTTTACTGTCAAGCAGTTGACGTGGAAACGCATAGTCTGGGGAGAGCCTGCATGTAAAGCTGCCCCTGTGTTTAGTTTTTTTTTTCGCCTCTCTATTCAGAGGAGCAGATGTCAGTATCAACACCACTGTCTTCTCTACTCATTAATCTCATACAATACAGATTAAACACTAAGCCCAAATTTCTTCCTTATTTTTATCGTTTCAACAATAGACACAAAACAATAGTTCATCTCTTTAGCTACAAGCCTTTTGTCATGCTTGAAATATTTATAGGTTGGTATAAAATGAATAGTTTTGAATAATGGAGCAACATGGTGGTTATGATGCGTTTTTTGGTTTGCATGTGGACCGCGGTACTTTGTGTACAAATCATAAGCCTGGATAATAATAGCTGAGTGATGATAGATGCTCCTTTGCCAAGGGCTTCAGTGAAGGGTAAATCCTTGGAGTAGAGGTGTGTGTGGCTGTTTTGCTCTGAGTTTTTGTGTTATGAAAGTAAATGACAGAGTAAATAAGGGTAAATTATGCTCAATGTATACCACACTGTGTCTGCTCATCGGTGAACTGGAATGATCTAGATTCTGTGTGTGATTGTTTGTTAACTCGAATGCCCTTGATTTAAAAAAAAAAAAAAAAGCATATTTGGTGGCTTGTTTATGATGAACGGAGGTTGAATATGATTAGAAAGGATGCTTCCCGTGGATTGGTGTTTAGCATCATGCCAGTGTCCGCTGAAAGACACGCTGCCTAATGCTGTTGGACTTGAGCATAAAAGCTTGTCTCCACTCCTGTGGACATATGCATGCTTCGTCCTGCAGCCAATTTCCACCCCTCGTCGCTCACTGCTTGTCTTCTCGCTTCCGTTTCACTTTCACACTTCTTCATCTTTCCTCCCACTGTCGCTCACAATCTTTGGCAATGTCCTGCTCTCTTTCAACACTCTGTCACCAAGCTGTGACGCGCTCCATGCCATTTCATATCTGTCTACCTCTGTGTCTCCTGCTCCTTTCTGTCAGTCTGTTCCTAATTGTGTTTTTCCTTTCCATCTCCCGTCTTATTGGTCACATTTTTTTACCTCTCTCACTCACTTAATGCATTTTCTCTGGCACTCTTGCTTGTATCTGCTGCAGCACATTTTCCTCTTTGTTCCTGTTCATCTCATCCAGTTCTTCTTTCATGTGCTGTCACTCAGTCTGTACCTGTGCTACGGTGGGTCTAAATCCATATCTGCTCTAACTCAAATTTTTAAAACCCAAGGATGTCTGTTTGCTCTCCATTCATGAAAAAAAGGATGAAATAATGCATGAAATAGAGAAATGTGAGACAAATTGAGGATATTTCAAGTGAATTTAACTTTAACAAATGAAGTATAAAACAAAAATAAATCTAAAATAAGATAAATAATTATGTCATTATAGAAAAATACAGTGATTACAGCTTAGGAGGCACTCAGGTTGATGCTTTTTCAGACAAGAAAGCTGTCAAGGTAAAAAAATTTAGTAAATTAGCAGGTTTGTTTTCTCTTTTTTTTATGAAAATGAAAGATCCAGTTTGAACCTTTTTGTTGTGTTTTCTCTTTTTGCTAAATTGTCTTGATAAGTTGCAGTGTTAACCCCACCAATTAAACACACATTTAACTAGAATGCATTAAAGGTTTCTGTTCTTTCCATTATCTTCTACAACTGTTGTTAGACTATTTAACCTTGTGGTCTTCAAACAGGGCTTTGAAATGCTGTAATCGATCCCCATCTTATTATTCTAAGGAGAACTCTTAATGACACCAAACCACCTCAAAAGGAACTAAAGGAAAGCTGATACTTGTGCAGCGTCTAATGGATAACAAAGAAAAAAGAACTAAATGCGGCCAACACGTTGGGAAAGTCTTTATAAGACAGCAGTGTGCGAACAGCTGCTGTGTTTAGTGCTGCTCTCTAAAAAACTGCAGATTGTTTCTCTCTAGACTTGCAACACATTTACATGAGAATTTTAATTCCTGTTTAATTATGTACAAAAGTTAAATTTGTTTTAAAGAGATGAAGAATTCCCATGTAAACACCTTATTCCAAATGAAAAACAACTATTTCAAAGTTAAACCTAATTCCTAAAACAGTGTCTTGTTTATTCCTATTTTAAATCAGATTTAATTCTTCTGTCCTGTATATGTTTATTCTCCTTTAAGTTAAGTCTGGTTGTTGTGCACAAGCTTGTTGCCTTGTCCCATTTTTTTCCTTCTGTATCATGTCTTCAGTACTCTATCTTGCTCCTCCTCATCTGCTGAAAAAGTGAAGTATGATGCTCGTGTAGAAGCTAAAATGTGCATGATGTGGTCTTCCATGTTGTAGCCACAAAGAACCATAATCCCCTAGTAAAGATCTTTGGTGGGATGGGATTCGAACAAATACCAGCAAAACTACATTTTAAAGTAATGATATCTCAAGAAATATGGACATTTGTACTGCAATGAAATAGAAGATCTATAACTACCCTAGAGCTTTATTTATTTCTATCTATTTTTAACAGTATGTATTTATATGCCTGTGTGTAGGAAAACGTTTTGCTTATGTCTATATTTTTGTTGTATAGGTAGGAATGTTAGTATGTATATTAGAAATATTTGTTTTTGGATTTTTATATGTGATTAACCCCCAATCTAAGACAAAATTAAGTAAAAGCAGATAAGCTTTTCTGTTCTTGTACAACTTGATGTGGAAGTACTATTCCCAGGTAAACAAGAAGGAGAATATTTTGATTAGAAATTATTTAATTCTGAATAATATTTTCCTAATTTAAAAACATGTAACCATAGCTACTGAGTATTTATCCTCCATCCCATAAGGGGTGCCAGTTTGACTTGAAACACTGCAAGTCTGGAAGGTAATAAATAAAAAATAACAAAACTATATTATGAGCCTCAGGAGAGTTTTTTACACCCATACAGAAGAAAATAAAAAGACTCAGTATGAGCACTGGAGCAATGCCTAAATGTAGGATTCGTACAACACTGCATTATCTATTTATCAATAAGTGTTCAAGCTGATTCGCTTCTTATGTAAATTAATTTGTTGTTTAATCAGTTTAAGTGCAGAGTAATGACATGAACGCTCTCATATGTAAAAATAATACAAATTTATCACCATATCAAGAGGAAACATCTGTTCTCATACCTTGTTTAATTCAACTCACAAATTAATACTTAGATATTTGTTGTGTATGTGTTGGATTATGGGGACAATGTCTACAAGCCTCCTTCCTCACAGTTTTAACGTGTATTAAAATTCTGGGGTTTATCACAAAGGCTAAAGAAATTCCAAAAAAGAGTTTTCTGTTTGTACTTGTAATGTCCAACCCTGAGCTGAGCTTTATCACCTGACATCACTAACACATCCCTGCAGCCAGGTTCCCAAATCCTTTGGAAAGCCTCCTTTAGAAGGATGACTGTAATAACAACACATTTCAGGATAGTTGGGAAGAGTTGTGTAATGTCTTATTGTCTTAATGTCTTATTTTTAACTCAGTTTAGCTTCCTGTTAAATTCATGAAGTCCTTAGAAAAGAAATTATTTAGGTGGTTGGACAACACCTCTAGGATTCCTGTGAAAAACAGACAAAGTGGATGATAAGAGGAAGTGGAAGATGGGATTAATTAAAAAGTAATAGATGAGGAATAATGGAAACATGATGGAACAGTGGAGAGTCAAAAGGACAAAAAGGGGCAATCCAGATAGTTGTGGGGGGTAATAAGGGTACATGTAAATACATGTAAATATGTTAGTCAGGTCAAAATCATCTGAAATTGAAGGTCTAAACGCAGAAGTAATGCGTCCAGATAATGCATAAAGTAAACTGAAAAAATCTCTGAAAACGGATAACCTGTAAATGTATATTAATTACCCCGAAGTCCTTATAAATCTGCTCTCATTTTGTGTTTTGTCAAATAGGTCAGTACTCAGATTTTTTTTTTAAAAAAGCAAGCAAAAGAAAAAAAATTGCTCTGTTTTAGGAAAGTTCTGTTTTTCTAACTGCAGTGTTCAAATCACTACTTATCTAGACACAGCTGGCAATGAATTTGAAAATACTTATGAGGAAAGTTAGAATCTGCACAATGTGTTTTTTTTCCCTTTTTCCCTTTTATCACAGCATTGGGCATCCTTTGGTGACTAGATTGTGATGGCCCACCTGCTTAGTTTAGTTTTGACCGGCAAATCTTTCCCGTGTACATTTACAGGGAAACAGAGCTCTTGTAAATTGACAGGCTGAGTTATAACCGCGTCTCAAGTCATCTGTGCATTTAGCTGCAGTCACAGCAGTGTTTGGCTCTCAAACTTGCATTAATTGAATAATTTTTCCATCATATGACAGTGGAGAATAAAGCATCTTACAGTAAACACTATCCTTACTATTCTTTATTCAATAAAACAGTAGAAAAGAGACGTTTTTCCTTCTTTGCTTGAGGTGAGTGAGTTGCTGTTGATGATGATTTGGCATTTATAGAAAAGAAAACAACCCTGGAAGTGGCTGTCTATTCCTTCCTTCCTTCCTTCCTTCCTTCCTTCCTTCCTTCCTTCCTTCCTTCCTTCCTTCCATCCATCCAAACAGCTGAAGACTGAAAGGACTGAAAGGCATTTCAAGGTTAAACTTTACACTCCTGGCCTAGATTAAATGCTGAATTGAAGATTTGAACATCTCTAAATTAAAACTTGAGTTAAAAATGAAGGTTTGGCAATTTGAAAAGCATCATGATGGATTCCATGTCCATTTTTTTCCAATTTCTCTTCATTTGTTGTGGAGCTAAAAGGCACACAAGTCTCAGTAGTCTCTTGAATGTCAGTGTTGCGAGTATAGGAGACCTGGAGGAGCACAGTGTGAGACTGTGCTGTTTATGTGAGAACACCTCTGGTGTGTAGATACATCAGGAAAGTGAATCAGATGCCCTTTAAACTTAAAACCAACCATCAGAGCCGAACTCATCCTGTGACTCCATCCCACAGAGACCATTCCTACTGTGAATTCCACCTCATCCTTCATCATTCCATCTCCAGTGTATCCATCTCTCCTCTCCTTGTATTTGCTTATTTTTCCTTCACTCATCCCATCTCTGCACCTGTACTTTGAACTTCATCCAAATCTATCACTATCTTTATCTCCATCTCCTTGCTCTTTGTGTCTGTATTGATTTTGTGGCAGTGTGCGCTATATGCTTCTTGCGTTTTTTGATAGAGGGAGCGAGGTTGTGTCTCAGATTGCCAAATGAAATCAGTCTATTCCCCCCCCCCCCTCTCTCTGTTCCCTCGGTCCACTGCAACAAGCACAAACTCCATCGGCTTTGAACTTGGGTGTGTGAAATGAGCTCTCTGTGCTCTGATTGTTAACCCATCCCCGTGCCCTTTTTCTTGCTGTCTGCTCTTCATCTCTCCATTTTTGCACCTCAGAGGTTCGCTCCAGTTTGATGCTTTTTGTTTCTGGAACTGGGAATAATTAACATTAATTCAGCAACCGTTTATACTTCAGGGATGGCGATAGATTTCTTAACTGTTTCTGAAATCTTTCCTTTTTGCAAACTTCCTTTCGACATATAAATCTAGAAATACTAAATCAGACTTTTAAAAAAGCCTGAATAGTAATGGCTTTCACTTTTTGAATATTTATCGAGAGGAAAAAATAATTATTTATAAAATGTTTTTCCAATCATGATGACCACTCAAAGCATTTTACAACACATGGCACATTCTCAAGATGAGTTCAGTGTTTTGCCCACATGCATTTTTGCTTGTAGTCATTGGAAGCCTGGAATTTCTATTGCGGATGAAAGACGACCGCTCTTCCTGGTCAGCACACAACCAACATGAAACCATGGAAAGCGGTTCTGGTGGTTATGATTCCTCCTTCCTGTTAATCTGTGTCATACTCTCATTGGGAGCACTGCAGGCAGAAAAGCTTAGATTGCCTCTTTCTTTTCTCATCTCACTTAAAGTTCTTCCCCTCACCTTCGGAATCCAGAGGTGCATCCAGTCCAGCTGGGAGACTTACTGACACTCAGCAGATATATCAACAGTCTGTTCTTCTCCATGTGGATGTTTTTATCCTCCTGTAACAGAAACCGTTGGAAGAGATCTGTGTTTTTGTTGTTTGAAGCCTTATTTTTGATATCCTGATGTCGTCCTATTTAATGTAAACATTATAGTGAAACAGAAAGTCAGAAGCTGTAATTAAACCACTTTCATCACATGGCACTCTTGTGTGAAGAATGGACATCGATGGTAAATGTAATTATGCTCAGAAAAACTAAATTTTCTCCTGGTCAATGGAGTAAATTGTGCTTCTATAGGATTTTTGAAGTTTTCTTATAAACTGTGTAGTTTGTGAATGCAGGACTTTTTATAACATGATGTGCTGATACTGGGATACAGGAAAAGGTTCATTTTACCAAGTGACCATCTATAGGACTGTTATAAGAGTGTCAACTTAACAATATATTTACACAATCAGCCTGTAAAGATCACGCGAATGCCAAGAGCAAGTAGCATGACAGACACGCCACGGTGTTTCCGCTGCCTACAAGTTACAGATCTCAATCCTATCAGCCATTCACTGGATGTGCTGGAAAAAGTCCAGTATGTGAAGGCTAGATCTTCTGCCAAAACAATGGTTGCCAACACGTCTTTGCATGAAACCACAAGCCTGTCGCAGAGATCCGTTCCCTAAAAGGTCAGAGCTATTTCGGCAGCACAAATGGGACCTAACCAGTGATCAGCACATTGTCTTAATGTTGAGGTTGATCAATGTAAACACTCAATGTTGTCATGCTTTAATGAGACGATCAATGTTCTTCATTTCACCCATCAGTGGTTTTAATGTTGTTTCTAATACTACGGTGCTGTTATATCTGATTTAATCTGAAACGCACTGCTTCAAATAATGTCCTTTTAATTTCAAAATACTTTAGCTGCCTATGAGATTCAGTGCACCGAGGTTCCTACAGTTTAACTGTAAAGGGCTTCTTCTAAGTCCAGATCATAACTCTTTTCTCCCAAAAGGCCTCATAAATATCAATTTTCGTTATCATAGAGAACAAGCAAAGTGTCCTGAGAATGTTTAAACATAAATCTAAAAGTCATCACTTCTCGCTGCCAGTTCAACCTGAAGAACTGTCCACTACAGCATAAAGCATTAATCATATTTTCTACAGATCACAAACAGTAACCGTGCAAACGAGTACATTTTTAATCAAACCTGACCCCTTCTTCTGGTCCGCTCCTCCTTTGTCTTGCAGGGCGATGGCTTGCAGCTGGAGTACGAGATGAAGCTGACCAATGGCCAGTCTTTCTGGACACAGCATTTCTCTGCAGATGAGTTTGGTAAGAGTGATTACACAGAAAGAGAGATTATGGAAGGAATCGCCGATGGCACGAGCCAACACCACTTAGCACGGCCAATAAAGCACACTGCACTGAACAAATTGCAATAATGAAGGGACGGCTGAATGAATTAATGATGATGGATGAACTGAGCGGGAGGATGAAAAGAAAAAGATGCTCATGAATCTTCAAAATGAATTATTCCTACATCTTCAACGCCCCCTCTCCTCTTTTTCATACACTCTGCTTCCATTCTCCCTGTTCCTGAAATAATCCAATACCCTTATTAACCACCCTCCCCCTATGACTATCTGGATTGTCCCTTTTTGTCTTTTTGACTTTCCACTATTCCATCATGTTTCCATTATTCCTCATCTATTATTTTAATCCTATCTTCCACTTCCTCTTATCATCCACTTTGCCTGTTTTTCACAGGAATCCTGGAGACAGACATCACATTCCTGGTCATCTTCTCCTTGGTGTTCCTCCTCTCCTGCTACTTTGCCTGTAAGTACTACTTTTTCTACTTAGTAGAATCTCTTTAGAACTATTTATTCTGACTTTTAGAGCTTCCAGCAGTCATTAAATGGACTTTTCTCAGCTCTGGTTTAAAATCTGAATGTTTTCTTGATGGGTTAAGAGTAAGTTTCCATGTTTCTTAAGATAAGTAAAGGTGAAGCGTGCACCTATTTTCTCCCGAGACTGGGAGTCTGTCAGAACAGAGCACATGCGACACAGGAGCAGGAATGTGCAGATGGTGAGTCAGGGCTGAATGTTCATGGAAAGATGACCGGCTGAGTTGAGAAATAATCTGCAGGTTTAAGGTTACTGAAGCAAATTTGTCGAAAGAAGATTGAAGCTGAAATATGACTGAAGCAACTGAGAAGAGGTTTAATAATAAATAATAAAGTACAATTCCTGGCTTGCTTCGTTTAAAGTTTCCCTACATGGTCATATATCTTACTTTGTCTTAACTAATGGGGTAGTGCGTCACTTATATCCCACCGAAATCCCACTTAACTTCTCCACTGCAAACAATTGAAATGAAGGTCTGTATCTGACCAAAACTCACTTAAATGAAGATGTGTATTTGAGCAGTACAGTTCCAGATACTGTGTAAAAGTAATATAGCTTAAATAATGCTCAGTAAAATGTCCATCCTTTGAACTGTGGCTCTGCTAGAACAGTTTTGTCCTTTAGTGTTGAAAAAAAAAGAAAGAGCTGAAGCCCCTCTGGTCATGGACTTTATTGACTCTTTTTGTGATCATTGCTATCTATATGATGGTATCCTTGCCCAAGCTGTCACACAGTTCTTTGTTTGGATGTCTTCACTTGGTTTATTGTTAATGTTTTCAATCCACAGTGAAAACACTGGATAACCCTTTTAACTCTTTTCACTTTATATTTCATCAGGTTTTCTTTAGTCAGGACTAAACATTGTAAATAATAAGTGTAAACATAAAGAGTTTGATGTGGTCATTTTAAGAATAAAGGATTTAGTTAGTCAGAATTGTGATACCTTACTTAAAGACATCTGTATGCTAGAAATGTGCTCTTATGATCTTTTTGTGAGATTTGATGACGTTTGTAAGGATTCATTTGTGCTTGTAATGTGTTATAAAAATACTACTAAAATGACTTATGTGACATTGTTTTTCATCAGGCTCCAAATGAAATGAGCATATTTTTTTTAAATTATCTGTAATCAAATGGAAAATAAATGTAAAACAAGAAATTTCACAGGAAAGTGTTGGAAAACAGAAAGTCACTCAGACTTCTCTCTAAACAGTAAATGACATTAAACAATATTTGCAATATAATTTTGTTATAAGACCCAGATGTTAGTTGAGATTGCTTGGGAATGCTTGCCTGGCCAGGTCTGCGCTTATGCAAAGCAGCTACATGAGTGGGTGTTAACCACTCCTCATCCTCCTATACATTGTCCCCCGCAGGCTGTTGCTGCCTGCTGAAGTGTTTTGGAAGTAAAATAGCCTGCTTAAATATGCATTAAGAATATTGTCCTTCAGTTTAGGTGGGGAAAAACCAAGAAAATGTATTAGCCTCATCCAGAGATGGGCACCACAAGATGGATGCATACTAATGACGGCTCTTCCCATTTATCTGGCCCCTTCTCTTGTTGTGTTTCCTCCCGTCTCCCATTCCTGTCAGCCTCTTTCACTCTCCTTCACCATCTGTTAGCATATCTCCATTCGTTTTTATCCGTGCCCCTCACAACACACATACACACACCTCTATCACCTCACTCTTGTTTGTTTTTTTCCTTCCAGACAATCTGAAGGGAAGACAGCTTCTTCACACCACCTACAAAATGTTTATGACGGCAGCAGGTGTGGAGGGTAAGAGCTTCCATCCTAAACAGACACACTCTCTCAGGATGACGATGAGCCTCTTGCACAGCTGCAGCATCGTATACCTTGATCCTCACTTGAAGAGTGGAGATATTATCACACTTATTAGCCTCTGAATAGGAAGTATTGCAAACAGACGTGCTGCACTATAGTGTTCGGTGAAGCATGCTGTTACTGATGAACCCCCCACCCCTTCCCCTGTCTTTTTCTTCTAAACCCTTATCACGCTTTTTCTTTTTTGCTTGCTTGTCCCCTCTGCAAATCCCTCTCGATTCACTTGCTTCCCCTGAATTCTCTGTCCCCCTCTCCTCCTGTTTTGCTCAAACCTCCTTTTATCAGTCCCTGCTCTTTGCTTTCCTGCTTCTCTACTCCCCACGTCTCTCCCCCTCTGCCCCCCCCCCCTCATTATCATCTCCCCGTCTCCTCTGTGTGTTGTCTTTGCTTTAATCCCAAATCTCTCCTGCCTCCCATCCTCTTCTGCGATGCTTGTGTTCACCTATACCTTTCCACCTCTATCCCTCCTTTCTTTCTTTTTTCTCTTTTATTTTTTTTTTACCCCATTCCTTTTTTTCATGCATCTTTTTCATTTGGCAGTGCTCAGCCTGTTGTTCCATTGTGTCTACTGGGGCCTGTATGCTAGAGACGGTGTTGGCAATGGCAGCCTGAAAATACTCGGTGAGTCCCCCCCCCCCGCACTCTTCTCCTCACATTGGTCACTCACTGAATGACTGACACTGGCTCTGCACTGGAAAATCTGTCACTGTCCAAGTAGAACGGATGAGTGGACGATGATGGATGTGGGCCTGAAGAAACGTAATGTCTGGTTTGATGGGCGTAGGCAGGATCATGCATGACTTTATGACTGCGTGCACAGTGTGTGTGTGGTGACCTGATTTTTATTGTTCTCCTCTGATATTACAGTTTTGGAAACCACAACCTAATTACCCCTTCTGTCTCTTCCTCATTTTGTCTCTCTCTCCACCTCTCTGTCCGTCTCCAGGGAAATTACTGTTCTCCGTCAGTTTCTTGGTGTTCCTTCTGATGCTCATACTGTTGGGCAAAGGTTTCACAGTCACCAGGTGGGGAGGGCTGGTTCACTTTTAAAAATGATGTGTGTTTATGTATTTCTCCTCCCATGCTGTGTGTGACTCTTTATGCATGCTATGTACTGTCACGTTTTTGTTGCCCAGTTGCTCCATCACCTCCCACTGTCATGTCTTTCTGTCACAGTCGTAGCTCAGTCTCATAGCATAACAATGGCAGGTTTCAGGGAAAAGGTCCGACAGAAAGCTGGCTCTTATAGTTCGGATAAACCATTATGCCAATACTGTTCTGGTGAACAGCTGTTTCTTTTTCCTTTGGAGGAAGATGGAGAGTATGTGACTGAAAGGATCAGTTTTTGCTCATTTTTTGTTCCCTGGCAAAGCTTAGTGGAAATTTGCTCAAGTCTGGAAGTTACACTGCATAATAGATTATTTAAGAGTGCTCAACTTCTTTGGAACATCAGCATGTATCTTATCTCTCACCTCAGTGGACAAATTCCCTCCTGGCTCAGCTGTCACTTGTCCTGCCAGTTACCAAATCTAGTCTTTATTTCCAGTTCTTAAACTGGTGAAAACATGGCAGGTCTTCTTCACATTAGTTTATGTGAGAAAAGGACCAAACAGTTACATGGTTGGTAAAACTCTTTAATAGCTACTGGGCTTGCAAGATGCATAAACAGATGTTTTGTTCTGGGTCCAGAACATTCTGGGATTTCTGAGTTATTAAAACCCTCCATCATTAAAATAGAGAACGATATCAAGCTAAACACGCTTGTTACCTCATTTGTTGACAGATCACTTCACAACTTTTGAAAGTCTTTTGTTTACTGGAGAATAATTTGTCTATTTAAAATAATGTTTTGAAATGTTGATGAGGGCTTATTGTGGAAATGTGAACATATGTTGATTTTTTTTTAAAAAAGAAGAAACTAATTTTTCCTTTTGTCCCAATAATGAGCCTGCAGCTATTTTAATAAAAGAGAGATGAGTTCAATAGCTACTTACACATTAAGCTGTCAGTTTGAGCATAAACTAGATATGTGACTGTGTGTGTGTGTGTGTGTGTGTGTGTGTGTACCTGTAACCCTCTTTCCCATTTGTGCATCTCTTGAGTGTATTTGTTTATCTTTCTTCAATGTGTGTGCGACCTCTGACCCTCTCTGTTTATCTATATGCGTCAGGGCAAGGATCAGTCACAGTGGATCTGTTAAACTGAGCATCTACATGACAGTCTATACAATCACCTACGTCATCCTCTTCATCTATGAGGCAGAGGTAGGTGCACAAATTCCATCAGCTATATAGGCTGCAATTCATTTTAGCATTGATTGGTTGATCAGTGAAATGTAAGAACTCTTCCTCTGATGATTCATTGTACTAATACTTGCACTGATCGGAGTTCTTAGCCTCCATGAATTTTTTGCATATAATTTTAAGATGTTTTGACAAATAGAATGATTCGGAGTCAGCAGTACTCCCAGTGAAAAAATACTGAAAAGTGAGTTTATCATTTTTTTTCTATCCTGCATAAATAGGCTGGTTGATAATTATTTTTTAAGACCAAAGAATTGTCTGGTTTCTTCTCCAACGTTATCATCAAAAACCATAAAAATACTAAACTACAGAGAAACTGCCAATCCAGTAGTAATGGAAAAATCCCTGGATTCTTTTGTGGTATGAAGGAAATATGGAGTTTTGTTTTCAGGCTGTAATATATATTGCACATGGAGCCAACATCACCACTGAAAGAAGGACTTTAGATAAACCGCTGTATTTCTGAGTTCATATTCACATCTCCAAGAAATCAGAATAAGAAGCAGGTAAATAATTACATGCTCATCCTGCTGTTAAACAATGGCTTCATAGTGCTGTTTTGCTGCCTTTGAGACTGGGATCTTTAATGTCAACGAGAATATTGATTTTGGAGCTAAATACAAAAGACTTAACAAATTAACTACAGTTACCAATAAACAGCTTGAAAGAGTTGCAGAACAGATGCAAAAATATATTACACGAGTGAAATAAAAAGGTTTTTACAGTCAAAATTCAATGAAGTATCAATATAGTCATCTATCTGTTATCCCTGTCTGCACTCCTCTTGTTCTTTTTTAAATAATCTCATAAATATTCATGTAAGAATGACCCTTTCAGTTTAGTGTGGGTTGTAATGGCTTTAACGGTCTAAAAACTCATTGACCGATTATTAATTATAAAAATGCATCAGTGACTGTAAAAGCAAAGCAAACAACAAAAAATAAGAATATAAAATGTTTGATTCCCAAACTCCCAAATACATGGTTACTTGTACCTGGGAAAAATAAATCTTACATCAGTATACAAACTTTCACCATCTGTGAAAAGCTACTCACCAACCAGCTTTAATGCTTTGCTCTCATTAATTAAACTGTCCGCTCTATGTTCTGAACAAGATGATGAAAACACATTTTACCCGCTATGATGTTAAACACATGAGCTCATGAATTAGTAACGTTCCCAGGAGTATAAGGAGGTACATACATCTCTGCAGTCAGTTGTACAGCTGGTGCATGTAGGTACACTGGATTACAGCTTTTGAACTGATGTTGGTAATGACCCCAAGACGGGAATTGCAAGTTGGGAAGTGTCCATGTTATATTTCATATTGGAGCAATCTTTAAAAGGAGAACATGAAGCTGTGTGATTTATCAGCAGCCTTCCTTCTTACATGGGCCTCGCTATTAGGGAGCTTAAAACTCAGGGGACGTCTGGCTAAAAATAAGAAAAACTAGGTTACATTTGGAACTGAAATGAAGACTTTAAGAGTATTCCTAGTTCTGAGCCTGCAGTCTGGGATCCTGATTGCTTTGGTTGGCTGGTTGCATCCCGTGAAGCTCCACAGCGAGCTATCAGAACTATGCATTATGTAGCAAGAGTAACCCTGTATGGGCCAGGCTATCCAGTCACTGGACTGTGAAATGCAATCCGGTGTCTGCACATGCCAAATACAGACCTACAAGGTTGTGAGCACACATGCCGATGACCTAGTTCTGGTGAAGAGTCTGTGTCAAAAACTCTCACAATGCCTCAAGCTAAACGTTTGGATCCGCTTAACTACAGGCAATCCATCTTAATAAATAGGACGCAAACTACAACAACATGCCAGCAGATGTTCCTTCTGTTTTTCACATGTCTCCTCTCCTTGTGCCAGTTTTTTGACCCAGGTGAGGTGCTTTATGCCTACGACAGTCCTGCAGGCTACGGCCTGATGGCCCTGCAGCTAGTTGCCTACGTGTGGTTCTGCTATGCTGTGCTGGTGTCCCTGAAACACTACCCTGAGAAGCAGCCCTTCTACGTACCTTTTTTCACCACATACACACTATGGTGAGACCCACAAAGCTTTCCACCAACTCTGCTCTCACTGTGGGTGGTAGCATCCGAGATGGGGAGTGCAGCAGTGATCTGTCCAATTTGAATAATCTTTGTGGCTCTGTTAAAAAAAATCCACAGGAGAGCTGATGCTTTCGCTGTCCAGAAATGCAAAGGTGTTTATTTTACGCCTCCCCTATGCAATGTTGTGTGCCTACCCTGTATCCTGCACTGGAACGAGCGGTAGCCAGAAGATAACATCTATTTTTATCAGCTGTTGTGAGATGATCTGTTAGAATAATTTATGCTCCCATATATATTGTCCATGCTTTGTACTGGAAAGCAAACCATTTCATTTAAACAATCCCGAGAAGAACTATCCATACATTTCTTAGTAACTTGGCCCTTTATCCACACTGCATAATAGGCGAGCCTTGAAATGAAGGGTAGATTACAAAGACTCGTTATCGCTGCCTTTCTCCCACACTGCAGCAGTTATCCTTCTCCTTTTTATCTACACGCCTCCTTCCATCTTTATCTCTCTCAGCGCTTTACATCCTCTCCTAGTTTTCTGTCTCTCACCATCAAACCACATTCTCATCAGTTCTCCTAATGACAATAAGTTCTCTTCCTCATTGCTCTCCTAAATCTTCTCTTCCTTAGGTTTTTCGCAGTGCCCGTTATGGCTCTGATTGCCAACTTTGGAATCCCTCGTTGGGCTCGGGAGAAGATTGTGAACGGCATTCAGCTCGGCATCCACCTCTACGCTCACATCGTCTTTCTTGTTCGTACATCACACACATGCTCATGCAGAGCCTTGTATTTCTACATAGTTCACATTTATTCAGGAGTCGTTATTTCTACTGTTAGTCATACATTATTCACTATCCCTGAGTCCTCACCGTCTCATTCTGAGCATCTCCTCCACACATCATTATCTACCTCTTTCTAACCTTCGGAATATTGCTCCTTACTAATGGCTCTTGCTGCTCAGCAGATTTGCTTTGGCATTCATGCTCACAGCATGCTTTGCATGTTCCTTTTCTCTCTCTGTCTCATGTTATGAGTTATGTTATGTGTGTTCGCCACCACAAATACCTGCACTGATTGTTTGCAGAAGGATAGTTGCTTGTTTTTGTTAAATCTTTTTGTCTCTTAGGTTATTACAAGACCTTCAGCAGCCAACAAGAACTTCCCATATCATGTTCGGACATCCCAGATAGGAATTCTGCTTTCCAGCCCAAAAGGAGGTGAAGGGGGGGAGAGTTTTCCCCACCACGCATATGGAAATAGCTCCTTCCTTGGAGATTCCCAACCTAACTTTACTGAACTCTTCTCCATCCAGTCGGTAAGCCCTTTGCAATTTCTACGTATAAACATTCTGAAGGATGATTAAGAAAAATAGTCAGCTGAGATGTATTTTTATATAAAAAAAAGTTATTAAATTCAATTCGTTTGCAAAAACTGACAGAATGTCCAGAAACAGATTACATGTAAATGCCAGCACTGCATGAAAGAGATATTACTGCACATGTGCTCTGCTTAAATCCGCTTAGAGCCATTATTATGCAGCGTTTGCCATTTATAATTCGTGCTCAAGAGTATAAATTTTTCATGTTTTAATATGTGGAAACTTCCCCGTGTCAAACCTTGCTCGGATTAAAATACAGTGTCATCTTACAGAGATACCTCAAATTGGAAAGTGTCAGTGTAGCACGGACGTTTGGAAGGGAGTGTGTATTTAGTGATTGTGTCTTTGCAAAAACTTCCATCTCAACCTAAGGGGAATAGTAAATGACTGTTAGCACAGCATAATATTACACAAGCTGTTATAATTTTTTTATAAATAAAACTTGAGCACAATGAAGTGAAGCTTGAAGAGATATTTTAACAGGATTTTATTAACTGGTGTGCTCTCTAAGATGAATTGTTTTGCTCTGGTAACTTTAGAATCCATCGGTGTTGCCTTTCATACTACACAGAAAAGGGTGAATAAAGAAGAGCACTAAATGTTTAACTTCATTTATGCTGTAACAGAGTAGGGTAAAGGGACAGCCCAAGCAAAAACAAACTAAAAGGCAACGGTGCAATTTTAGAGTAGCAGCAACTTTACAACACAAATTTTACAAAAGAAAATACAGTCAAGAGTTTCCACCATGTTACATTTAAACATTTCCTACCTGGGAACATGTGAGGATTTCGATTTATGTGTGCATATTAGATCAATGCAGAGCCTTCGGCATAACATGATGTAAGCTTTCACACAAATGTACAATGAAAGGACACGCAACAGACATTTCGCAGCAGGAGTGAATGGTTTCGCACCACAAATTGCTTTGTTCCTGTAAATAATCTAAAGTGATACCCATTATGTCACTATTATATTAATTCCGAACTTGTCTTAATTGCATGGTGTTTTGTCGTGTTTCATATGCTGACAATCTTGTTTTTAGGTGATGAAATGTATATGGCCTCAGTTTTATGGGAGACATCGTCACAACCAGTAAACTTATACATTTCACTGCAGTTGTATAAAACATTATATTTATTATAATTAAATTATATAACTTAAACAATGGAATTACTTTATAAATGTTAAGAGACTTCTAGTTACAGTTTCCAAAGAAATGAATTTAGACTATACATTTTCCAAACAGGCATCACATCTTTGGGTTTTGGGACTGTTGGCCAATTTAGAACAATAGTTAAATAAATACATGCATGGAAAGTGAAACAATCATGCCACCTGACCTAACTTTTAACATCATTATCTTTTTGTTGATTCAGCAAATAGCTCAAAAAAAGCAATGATTTCTAAAACATATGTCCCTTAACTTTTCCTTTTTACTAACACAGATGGAAAAAAATGTCCATCGTACTATTTTATTACACTGTAGGAGACCGTTTTTCCTGTCAAGGACGAGGACACTGGTTTCTTTAGATTGAGAAGAATATAAATTTAATAA
>JBAMHX010000007.1:9841576-9856413 GCA_037177515.1 Pseudomugil tenellus | reverse complement strand
TATATATAAAACTGTAACTGTATGTGTCTTTATGAATGTATGTCAGCTAAATGTGATCTAAATAAGTTAATGCTAATGTGATGCTTTCCCTAAACCTGTTCTCCAGATGTACTGTCGCAAAATCGCTATCAAAACCTCCTCCTCTCATAAACCCATGATCTGCTACGCGCTTGGAGTCTCTATGAAACCATTGACAGATTGAAAACTCTGGCCCCTTCAAATTTCCTGTCGGGGGCTGCTCAGAGTCAATGCTAAGAACACTTCCGTGTCATATGCTCGATATGTGCTTGAGCATAACATCTTTAGATGCAGCACTTGCCAAGCTTTTCAGGCATGATCATTGAAAAAAAAGCGTTTAATTCAAAATAGGCAACAGGGTTGCAAGAAGCGTGTTAAAAAAACAAGGTGGAAAAGAAACTGCCCATGAATTGAAGAAATTAAGCGTGAACCTGCCAAGATGCCATTTGCCACTAGTTTTTGCACACCTTGCGCCAAGAAGTACGACCAACACTGGACAAGACACACAAGAAAAAATGTCAAGACTGGGCTAAGAAATATCATAAGACTGAATTTCTAAGGTTTTATGGACTGATGAAAGGAGAGTGAATCTTGATGGGCCAGATGGATGGGCCTGTGGCTGGACCAGTAAAGGACAGAGAACTCCACTCTAACTCAGAAGCCTGCAAGGTTGAGGCGGGGTACTAGTATGGGCTGGTATCATCAAAGATGAACTTGGTTGAGGATGTCAAGTTCAACTCCCAGTTCTACTGCCAGTTTCTGGACGACACCCTCTTCAAACAGTCGTACAGGAAGGAAGAAGTCAGCATCGTTCAAGAAAACATGATTTTATTGCAGGACAATGTTCCATCACACACATCCAAGTACTCCGCTGCGTGGCTGACCAGAAAACGTCTAAAAGAAGAAAAAAATAATGTTCCTTGTTCACCTGATCTTAATCCCATAGAGAACCAGTGGTCCCTCATCAAATGTGAGATCTACAGGGAGGGAAACCAGTACAGCTCTCTGAACAGCGTCTGGGAAGCTGTGGTTGTAAACAGATCAAGACACTGCAGGCTTTTGAGTGTCCTCACAAAGGAATGTGGTTATATTGGTCACTGATTTGTCTTTGAATGCCAGAAATGTGTATTTGTAAAATTTGAGTTTCCCTGGTGAAAATAAATAAGTAAAATTGGTTTATATATAATTTAAGTACCTAATAATTATGCACAGTAATAGTCACCTGCACATACACAGATTAATAATAAAGGAAATTACTGTCAAATTAACATTAAACTACAAACTAAAAAAACAGCTTGTGCTCAATAAATTGTCCTTTTAAAATATCCTGTTAATGGCAAGACAAAGAGCTGTCACATTTATGAAGCTTTGAGAGTTATCTTTTATCACTGCATGTTAATCTAAAGGCAATCTTTAGATTAAAATACTTAAAAAAGGATAGGGGGGGGGGGGGGTCATAAGATTTGGCAATAAATTTTCAAAAAAAAAAAAAAACAAGTATGTGATCTTCAGGTAGTTGAATTCTAAGTGGTAAAACTGGTAAAAAGTGGAACATCTTATGTACTGAAAAACTGTCCCTCCCACCAGATTTTCCTTCGAGGGAAGCACTTGTGACCAAGATTTCAGTACTGGACGGAACTCACTGGAAGAATTTCAGGCTTTTGTTGTTCTCTGACATTGATAAATGAGGTGGTGCAACACATTTGTCCTTCCATTTCTTGTGTCTCCAGTATTACGCAGTGAATAGACAGAAAATCAAAACTGGCCTTTGTTTATGTGCATCAGCAAAAACAAATGAGGCACTTAGAAAAAATAAAGTAGAGGGGGGGGGGGGGGGACTTTTATGTAATAGCTTCGTATAATGTGTGTATATTGGATTTGAATCAAATTAGATATATTTGTATTAATCCCAAAGAGAAATTATTTAGTTGTAGAACTTTTTCATTGATTTCCGTCCTGTTTTTATCTTTACAGGCGGAAGGGAGAGTGATAAAATAAGTAAAAGAAAAGCCTCGTTCATCTATAATGTGTTGGACTTAAATAGTTGTAGTCTTGTTAGCTAGGATTTTCTGGATGTGGTTTTAATTTGTTAGGGTAAAAATCTCACTGATTTTAAAATAAAAAAAAATGCTAAGTCTTAAGATTGTTTTAAATAACCACCTTCTTAGCAAGTACAAGCAAACCGATGCAAGAAAAAGTGGTACATTTTTATTGATCAAATGTCGCATTTAATTTTTCTCCACCTCTTTCACAGTTTCTCCTTGTGGCTCTCTCTTTGCCGCCCTCCCGCTGTTTTGTTACTGACACTATCCATAACCACCTGCCATAGCTGTCTCCTTCTATTGCAGTCTCCCTTTTCTCATGTAGTTCTATGATGAGAGATCACAGCCTAGCTGAATCTGGAAAGGGTCTCATTGATCCAGGGCATCAGAGAACAGACTTTAGTGTACACACCCGGGTAGTTAGGCTGAGCACAGCCATTTCCCCAAGAGACAACTCCCTGCAGCTCTCCATTACACACCAGTGGCCCACCAGAATCACCCTGTGCAGAAAACAAACCAAAGAGTTTATTCATTCCATGCTGTCATTATGATGTTTTAAGCATTTATATACGTTACTGTCTTCTCTCTTACAGTAGTTAATTGAGGGATACATACCTGGCAAGCATCCTTGCCTCCCTCCAGGTATCCAGCACAAACCATACGTTCAGTGATCATGCCTGGATAGGAGTCTTCACACTCCTTGTTGGACAAAATGGGGACTTCCACACACTGAAGGTAAAATGGGTTGAACACTGCATTTAAGAGCAAAAAAGAAAAATACATTTTTAACACAAGATTAATTTCTTTTTAGCTTAAGGAAGCATCTTAAGAAATAGCATTACCTCATTGCAGCTTTAATAGGTTTTTTCTAATGCTGTTAATGATGCAGTGTGTCTATCAGTTTTCGAAAGGTTTATGTGAGTCTTCAAATGGAATGATTTAGATAATTCTGCACAGTAATCTGTGGCACATTATGGCACAAAAACAGATACAACAAAGCAAAGGATTTGATTGATGATAGCGGTGGTGCTGGAAACATTTCTCTGCGTCTGTAATCTGTTTGAGCAGTAATAACGGCAGGATAATCACTAGTTTTGCACACTGTTATGTTACAATTCTTTTTAATAAATATTTTATTCAGCTTTAAGATGGTGTTGAGAAGATTAAACCTCCACTCAGTCACTTTTGCTCTAAGTAATTTGCGTGTTGTTCCATGGACTACAGCACCGTATTCTCTACATGTCAACAAAAACACATGTTACATGTTTTCTCAGCTGTCATCTGTTGTTGGGATCTGGTCTACCTCACCTTGATCCGTATAGATGTTTCCCCATCCAGAAACTATGCATTTGTCCCCTGGTCTGGGACAAGCTTTGGGAAGAGGGACAGGTTTGACATGCTGGTTGACAGAGACAGGGTGTGCCAGTTTCATCAGCATGATGTCATAGTCCAGGGTCTTGTAATCATAACTCTCATGCCAGTAGATGGCATCCACTGACATGTACTGCTCAGTGCCCTCATGCATCCAGATGTGGTTGTCACCCAGGATCGCAATCTGTGAAAAGGGGCTAAAAATGACACAAAGAGGAAATAACTCCAGTTTAATTTACCATTTGTTTCAAGAGATTTCTTGAATAAAACAACAACACACAAACTTTTGCCAGCAGTGGGCAGCAGAGATGATCCATTGGTCATTGATGAGGGAGCCTCCACAGAAGTGGTAACCAATATTGAGAGACACCTGCCAGGGTTGAGAGTGAGCCTCACACTGGTAGCCTCCCACAATCTTGTCATCCATGGGAGCTGCAGCTGGAGCATCAAAGACATGCAAATTCTTTTTGATGGTCATGTTTTAGAGTCTTTGGTTATCCTAAAATATATGTTCATACTTCGAATGCTCTGTACCTGCAGCAGCCAGGAGCGTGAAAAGAATTGGGCCGATCATCGTGTAGCCCTCCTACACCCAGGGTGGATGTGAATAACTGCTTCATACTGCTTTTATACTTTCACTTCTCTGTGGCCTCCCATGTACCCCTCCTCTTCCCCACCTTTACACCTCCACCCTCCTCCAAACATCTGTCCATTCCTCCTGCTCCATTTGCTCTTTTCAACTCTTTTTACAGGTGTTATCAAATATGAGTAGAAATGTCCCTTTTTTTTCTTCTCAGCCAGTCATTATGTGTATTAGTGCAACATATGATCTAAACGAAGACCTGTTTGAATTGAATTTTATCTGACACACACAAAAAAAACAAAACCAAACAAAAACAACATGTTCTAACTATTTGTGTATCACAGATGGGATCTTTCTCACGGATTTTGGCTTTTGCTCAAGCATGACCAAAAGTAAAGCAATATAGCAGCACATCTATGCATCTTTTTTTCTTATTAATTTTTGTGACCATATAAAAATATCCATGCCAATATGTATTTATATGCCTGTTATTGTTGTAATTTTACACCTTTATGTTGCCTAAAGGAGTGTAACTTAGGGCGTTTTCATTGTTTGTATGCTGTAGCTTGCCAATAATGAGTAACCCATGAGAGAACCATAACCAGGTTTTTAATGTGTGTCGACCTTGAGGAGGTGCAGATGCCATAACCACAGGGGATGTGATGTGACAGGGCCAAAGCTGGCAGATAAAAAAATAACTGGAAGATGATAAGAAATGAGATTTGGGTTACCAAGGTGATAACCTGGTGTGAAGACACAGATGGGGTCAACAAAAACAGAAAAGAATGGGAGGAGGGAAAACAGGCTGAGCACAGCAGGCCAGTGGGGTATAAATATGAGCCAAGTGGGTGTCCAGGTGTCTTCTCATCATTCACAAGACACCATGAGACTGCTGGCTCTGCTGCTGATGGTTGGAGCTGCTGGTAAACACACAGCAACACTCACATGCAAAAGGACACACACCCAAAGCGATACATATACAGTATGATGTCTGAGATTTTAAAGCAATAAGGTTATGAGTAGTTGTAGAAACTAATTAGTCTAAGCTCTTCATCATTGCTGTGTGACAGCGGCAGTTCCCCGCGAAGATGGCAGGATCATCGGCGGGCAGGAGTGTGAGCCTCACTCTCGTCCATACATGGCCTCCCTCAACTACGGCTACCATTTCTGTGGTGGAGTACTCATCAACAAGCAGTGGGTGCTCTCTGTTGCTCACTGCTGGTACAAGTAAGTATGCAACGACAAAGAAAATCCATCATTTCTTCCAGAAAATTGAAGTCTTTATGCAGAAAACAATTTTCTCCGTAAAACCATCAATCTGGCTTGACTTCATACACGTATTCTGCGAGATATAGACAAATAAATATGCCCATTTTACTGATGAAGAAAAAGAAATATGAATATTAAATCTCCTGCTTTCATGTTCCACTAGTACATTAAACTCCTTGTCTCAGTCCCTATGCCATGCAGATCATGCTGGGAGAACATGATGTACGTGTATTTGAAGGAACAGAGCAGCTCATGAAAACAGACACTATCATCTGGCACCCCAGGTGAGTGATAAAAGGATTTATCTGTTTCATCTCCTACATTTTCACACTTTAAAGAACACATTACGCTATTTAGATCTTTCCTGTTTCTCCAGTGAGCTTTTTTTTTTTTGCATGTCAATGGTGAGAATATATACAAAGCTCAAAATTCCACTTCACAGGAGGGTACGCTCACAAAAATGACACGTCTATTGAAATGCTTAAGGTACTTTTGCTTCATCACACAGAATGTCTACTTCGCTCAACAAAAGTAAAGAATGGGTCTAGACTCAACATTTTCAAACAAGGACGTCAGAGTTTTTGTTTTACTCTCATCTGATGTAAAATATTTAGGACTGAATATCAACTGATACTAAATGTTTGTCTGATACATGAATTTCCAACAACATACAGTTGCAGACTAAATGGAAAATTCATTAATATTTTAAAAAGAAAATTATGAAGATGAAAAATTTTTCCAAAGTGCAACATTGATTTTTAATTACAAAAAAGATGCTAACAAAATGGCTATCCCCAAGAATTGCAAATCCGAGCTAGTGTTAAGATGTGAAAGTACTGTAAAATTCTCTCCAAAGCAGAGATCTGCGTGTTCTTTCATTTTAACACCACTTTGGAGCAGTCAGAAATATCTGCTGAAAGAGGCATTCTTTGTTTATGTCTCCTTTAGTTTTGCCCTTGACTGGGAAAGACAGAGTTCAAAGTGGACTCAGATGTGCAGAGATTCTGTTCTCTTTATTACAATATGACTTGTTACCTGCCTCTCCCAATTATAGGAGATTATAGCTTCCACACAGTCACCATGTAGCGTCTACTCAGCCTCTGTAATGTTTGCTTTTTGGAGGAATACATGTTTGTAGCTTTCAGATAGAAACCATCAGTCTGCAGGACCCGAGAGCAATGTAAACAAGTATCTGCATAAAGTTAGCAAACAGCCCTTATCTTAAGTCATTGCTGTATCTCCTGTCACCTGTCGGTCTACCACTGATTCAGTGATATAGGTGAATACAGTGGTTTGTTTAGACTCTGACACTTGCAAGTCATGCAAGTCTGCTGGTTTGCCACTTTGCTATGATAATGACCTTACACTGAACACCTCGGTGGAAGCTGACATTAAACAACAGAACTAGAATTAAACTCATTGACAAAAAGCCTTGATTAGAAATACGACCCAGAATTTTATAATACATAACACATCCTTATAGCATGGTGTTGCCCTCAGGCAACAAACCACTATTTTAGCCTACACACCACCCCTTTAAAAATTTTACCCATTTGAGCCCAGTATAGGAACCATTAAAGTCCAAATGTTATTTCAATTTCTGTGTCCAGCTATGACTACCAAACCCTGGATTATGACATTATGTTGATCAAGCTCTTCCATCCTGTGGAGGTGACTGAAGCAGTAGCACCAATTCCCTTGCCCACAGGGTGTCCAATGGGAGGACTTCCTTGTTCTGTGTCTGGATGGGGTAACACTGCTATGGATGGTGAAGAAGGTGATTTGAATTAAAGAACAACATACTGATAAAAAAAACTTTTGTTGGCATAAGCAAATCTGTTCTACTTGTTTTAGTGAACATGCCCACCCGTCTGCAGTGCTTGGACGTGCCCATAGTGGATGATGAGGATTGTGAGAATGCTTATCCTGGCATGATAACACGCAGGATGGTGTGTGCTGGGTACATGGATGGAGGCAGAGATTCATGCAATGTAAGATTTACTAAACAGGATACAGATCTGTGGAAGATTTCCTTGTGTACTTGGCTTATGGTCTGTCTTTATATGCTCACCAGGGTGACTCTGGCAGCCCTCTGGTGTGTTTTGGAGAAGTTCATGGACTGGTCTCATGGGGTCTAGGCTGTGCTCAGCCCAACTACCCTGGTGTCTATGTGAAAGTGTGTGAGTTCGTCTACTGGATTGAAGACACCCTGGCAGCCTATCCCTGAGAAACTATTTTCTCCACCCCTTTTATTAGATGAACTTTTCACTTTATGATATTATTTACTGCTTTTTTTCCCATAATCACCCCACCCATCCCCTTTTTACTCTGCCACCTTTCCTTGAACTTAGGACCATTATTCTTACACATACTTTCAGTCAACACATGCCTGACCATAAGAACAATAAATACAACCTCTAATAATAATCATTCACATGTTTTAATTGCAAAAATGCACAAGAATATGTCAGTTACAAGTTTATTTTCTGATTACATAAAAGATAACTTGAAAAAAGATGCCTTCACAATACTTATAAGAACATAGGTTAGAGGACGATGTGGCATTTTTAGCAGTTTCATTTTTTAGGAGTTTCATTTTTATCCTGCTAATGAGATTAGCCTCTTTCGTGTCCTTCTAATGAAATTTTTAAACCTTCCCTTAGTTTATTTCATATCTTGGAGGCTTATTAAATTCTTTAATTATAATGAAGAGGGTGTGTCAGACTATATTTAGAAATTAGTGCTCAATTCCCTGCACTGA
Source organism: Pseudomugil tenellus (assembly GCA_037177515.1). Taxonomy (NCBI): domain Eukaryota; kingdom Metazoa; phylum Chordata; class Actinopteri; order Atheriniformes; family Pseudomugilidae; genus Pseudomugil; species Pseudomugil tenellus. The sequence goes on along the minus strand of JBAMHX010000007.1, from coordinate 9,848,369 downwards.
TAATGGCAGTGTGATTACTGAACAGCAGGAGGCCGCAGTGGGGAATTTTCTTCCCATCCCACCCACACTTCTTATTTTAGGCAATGCATCAGGTGTTCTTCACACTCAAGCATGAGACAGAAAACAAGAATTATATTCAATGAGGTTTCATTTCTTGAATTAAGTTATCAAAGTCACCACTTTTTTCCTCAGTTGGTGTCACCAGATTCCAGATGATGCTCACTATTAGGATGACATTGTTCTTGTTATATCTCCCAGGCTATTTCTTTGTTTTCTTTGTCTTTTCCTTCTGTCCTCTTGAAATGGGCTAGAAGATCTGATCCAGGCCGGTGCACCTACACACAACCACAAAATACAGTCACCAGATGTCCAAGTCTCACACTGGTCTAAAAGTCTGTCAGAATACTGAATGAAACCTTAAATACTCTAAATTCTGGCTGAAATGTGTAAAAAAGAAAATAAAAAGAACAACGCTCAGTTGGAAAAAGTCTTTCAACATTGGAATAATAGTACATTAGACATTTTAACTTATCACAGCAGGAAAAAGACAGGTGCAATTAATGGTGTCTCATTCCATCAGGTGCCCCAGTAAGCCATTAAAGTGAACATGTAGCTTCTGCCACAGTGACAAATCAAAAAGTCTGCTGGGGAAAAAAAAGGCCATTATGTGTTATAAATGAGGTCATAAGTGGAAAAAATGTGTTCAAAAACCAAAGTGAAACAGACATGCCACTGTTTCTATTTTTATCTGCTTCAGTATAGTCATGAGCCAAAACTAGTAGTATGTGCCACCATGTGATTTCCGTTTCTTTAATACCCTTAGAATGACTGGAAAATTATTGTATGATCACTTGTTTTATGCATGAAACACTTTGAATCTTTTACTTAAAAAATGAGGAATAAATGGAGAAGGGCATCTTTTTCTCCAGTTATGCCAGGAACCCTTCTGAAAATCTGTATTTATTGTCATAACAGCATAGTTTCAAATTGGCTCTTTTCCTTTATAGGTTTCACATACAACTTTTACTTTACTACTTTAACTTGTTTCAAATAGTTCAAACAGTACTTTACACTTGTAATTGTAATAAAAGCTTCAACAATATGTTTGCAAAGGATTCAGGAATGCCATGACTTACTTTCAACAGTTGTTTGAGAAGAGGAAGGAAAATTAGAGTCTCCAAGGAATTCAGCACTGTTTAAAACAGAATTGCAAACAGGAATACAGGTGAACTGTGAATTATGTACAAACAGCTCTTATCAACTTCCTGGTACCTTTCCCTGGTAATAATTAGCAACGCTACCGCTACTACTGCCCACTTACACACTAATAATACTTTATGACTTTTAGGTTCAGAGGAGTCATTTATTACCTTTGAGAGAAGGGGTGTGATCTCAAGCTATGGTTTTCTTCCTCACGTCTGGCAAACAAAGCAAACATGTTCGGTTACAAAGGCTGAGATTCCATCCTGCTGTCAGTGTGGATCAATGTGCATATCTTGTTTAAAGTGTATAAACTAGAGAGGTGCTGCAGGTTATTTTGCACGTGGCCATTTATAAAGAGCAGAATTAAAAGCAATGTCCACTAAAGAAGGAGAAATACTAAAAAGAAATACGCAAATTGGCCACATAAAAAAATTGATTCAATCAGGCATAATTATGTGATGAAGTTTAAATAGTCTTTAATCTTTTAAGCTGCTCATTTTTTTGCTTATTTATATGAATGATTTATATGTAATGTCAAAGCCTTTTTGCAAAAACTGCAACCACCCCAGAAAACATTCTAAATAATAAATACATAAATAAAAACTATAAAGTAAAGATGACAACACACAATAAAGGTAAAAAAGTATTTTATAATGACAGTAATAAAATAAAGTAATGATAACAACAATAGATATAAATAGATAAAATATTAACAAAACAGCAGTCAATAGGCTTAAAATCAGCTTATCAGTAATGAGTGGTTTCATAGCTGGATATGATGTAAACGAACAGTTTTAAGCTCCCTTAAAAGAGCATCTCACCTGTCTGTCTGTGGTTTGTGCCTTTGTGCTTCACTGCGAGTCTGCAGACAAGATGAAAAAACAGGTCATGATTGTGCAATCGGCAGAAGCACTCAGTTGTGCATATTCACATGGCAGCTGGTGAGTTTACCTGCATAAATTAACATTACAGAGAGCTTAGTGGCAGAAGAGAACAAATAAAATCAATACATCTTATTAACGCGTTTTAAAAAAGACATTAATCAGCTACAATGTTCACATATTCATGGTGTCTGAGGAAATTTACCGAATGAGGGTATGTTTGTTTGGCCATCGTCTTGGCAGATATTTGAGGCTGGGTGGAGGAAGATGCGCAGCTCAGGACTGGGATGTTTTTAGGGGGGCGTGGTGGAGCACTGCTGTGAGAGCTGGGAACTTGGTGCTCCAAACTCGATAACTGTTGAAAAAGATGTTTTTAGATAAATGCCAATGGGAAATGAGGATACACTCAAAACTCCGCAAAATCTTGGAACAATCCTACTTGCAGAAAGAAACAAACATAAATTATGCTGACAGTTTATAGCCATGCAAAGAGCTTGTTTTTTAAGCTTTTACAGTGCGTGACGTAACACTGATTAACAAAGCAGGTTTAGCAGGTACAATTTACACCGTAACTCCATTCTCGCTGTCATTGTTGCATTAGCTGTCGTAAGTAGTAGGCATGCTTCAAATTAAGGTTTTGTTGTAGAGTTTTATATAAAAACAAAACCATTTTTATTCTGAAATCATTAAAGTCTTCACCGAATTTAATAGCAATGCATTAAGTCTGTAATAACATATTCCATCGGATATGTGAGAAATTTGAGCTGCTATATATGCTAAATGAAACTACTGTGAACTCCGTTGGAACGAATGAATTAGCAGTTCAGACCAGAACAGTTGAGCAGTTTTAGTCGGAAACAAAGTGATGAATAACAGACAGATTTCCATCTACTAACGTGGCTAAAATTAATCAAAACATTTCAGAACACACATGTATTTACACACCTTCTTCAGAGCTGCTATTCCCTTAACCACCTCCTCAATATCCTCATGGTCCTCATCCTCGTCATCATCATCCTCATTTCCCTCCTCCCATGGACTGCTGCTCCGCAGGTAAGGCTCAATGAGGATGGACTCTGTTCCTCTGATGTCGCAGCGACAGTATGGGCAGGTGTGGCCAGCAGATTTCTCCTAGATTATAGAGAAATTGAAAGAATGGAACAACTATCAATTTAAAAGGACAGCACCACTTTAAGAACTTACAAAATTTTGTTTCTTTGAACTAAATGTAGCAGAAAGTGAATGCAGCTGCTGCAGTTTGAGAAGGATGTGAAACTGAGTTTAAACAGGAAGTTGTAAGCCAAATGTCAGGACATGCTGTCTTTTCAAAGAATTACACAATTCCTGTACATCAGAGGTCCCTGCAAAGCTGAATGAACTGTGAAAGAGAGAGATTTGAAAGTAGTCGATGTCATTCTGATAGGATGTCTTTCATGTCAGTCCATGGCTAAAAATGGAAACTGGGGAGTTTGTTTCTGCCACACTGATTACATGATCTAATACCTTAATAAATGATCTGAATAAGTAAAAAAAAAAAACCTAATTAATAGGAAAGTTACTCCATCACATTTTTTGGTATAAAAAACAGCATAACCCATAAACATGAAATCTTCACAAATAAAAAGAAAGACATGATCCATGTCAAAACAGCATGTCTTCATGATCCAGTGAGACGTGAAGCTAGACATGGCCATAAATCACGATGAGAAAGCAAAAGATGGGTGTAAATGTTATTTTCTCACACAGGCATTTGCTTTGTTTGAGATGAAGTGAACAGAAAAAAAGTGTTGGATGAAAGTTACAACACTTTTCAGTTCTTCTATTCACTTCTTTTTAAACTCTAGTGTAGCTTAAAAAAGCTACCTGCTATTCTGCATTTAAATAGACTATTTGCATTTGAGACACAAAGGATGTTCTCAATACTAACCCTTAACCACATTCAAATAACCAGAATTGTTACGACGTGAAGTAACAACCGACAGACAGACCATAACCTACAAAAATAAATGCAGTTTAGTCAAACCAGTCTGCTTCACTTCCCTGACCACACAACTGTTACAGTAATTGTCTGCTTCAATATAGCAAACTAAGATAAGTGTGATGCTACAAAAGATTTGTACAGGATTCTGCAGATACATTTGGGCAGATGAGTGAGTGGGTGGGTGGGTGGAAGTACATACCAGCCAGCCTTTGAGACAGGGCTGACACAGGAGATGACCACAAGGCTGAATCTTAGTGTCTTTATCCCTCTCTGTGCAGATCTTACACAGCTGGAAGGTGCTGCCGATCTCACAGTACAGCTCATACTCCTCCTGTTGGGGTTGGGGTGGTTTGCCAGGGAGATGAGACAGAGCAAAGAGCAGTTCAAGATACAATCTACATCTTGAAAATTTCCGATTTCCGCAGTTCATTTTAGAACGGCTTTATGTGACCCGTTGTATCTGCTTACCTTCGTAACTTTGACTTTTCCTTTTTGAGTGGTTTCACACAAGCTTGTCAGGTCGGGGTTCACCTCACGGCCATCTGGGTACAAGTAGCTGCAGCAAAGCAACACACAGTGCTTATAGAGGACTCTTACACTGAGGGAAGTTAAGTCAGAGGCGGATGTGTGCTTGTCCTAACCAGCCCTCCTTGAAGCCCTGCATGAGAGCCTGGTGGAGAGGTGTGTTCTGGGGAATGGTCTGGATGATGTCACCTTCAGTGGTCACATGGCCGATAGCCCACTGACCCATTCTAGTGCAGCTCAGACGAAAGATGTAGCTGAAAGCAAGAGGTCCTTGTTAATCACACTTAAAAGGGCAGAAAAACAGAAATAAATTTGGAGACAGTTGTTTATTTTACTGTAAATATAGAGACAAATTATTTGAGTGTTGTTTTGAGTACAGTTGATTTTCACACGTTGATAATTTGGTCTGCATTTGTGCACTGATCAGCCACATTATCATCATAACACTGCTAATCTTGTGTCACCATCATGACAATAAATATGCGGAGTTTTCCTCTGGATTTCTAACATGTAAAATATTAAAATGATCCACAAAGACCCCACTGAGCTGAAAGGACATATTTGTATCATCCTGGAACAAAAGACCTGAGAAGACTGAAGTTCTTTATCCCTGTGCTGGTCAGACTGGTCACAGCATCTTTGCAGTATGAGGAGGAACTCGGTATCAGATTGTTCAGAATATCATGGCTTATTGTTGAATATTTCCTCTATTGGTACAATAAATGAGCGTAGCTTGTAATGGGTGCAGAAGTTGTGGCTGTGTTAGTGTTCACCTCCCAGGTTTGTACAGGTATTGTTCCAAACGAGCTACAACTTGGTCGTAGGTGAGGAAGGCCATGTAACCTGGATGAGTCACGGCAAGACGGTTCCAGTTCTTTATAAGAGACTTCCAGGGCTAAAAGAAAAAAGGGTACGATAAGGTAAAGATGCTAAGCTAACTGGCTCATAGCACAAATCATTCATATTTCTATTTTTTTCTAAAATCCCTTTTTTTTAAAAAAGTTTTTATTATGTTTACTTGTTTTGTTTTACACTTTTGTTTTAGGTGTATTGTGATGTGCACACCCAGGAGGTGCCTCAGAGGTATCTCTGTGGTGTTTACAATCAGGTGAGCAAAGCTGAAAGCTACTCAGAAGAATTAATCTGGAGGATGTTTGAAGGCAACAACTTTTCATAACACTACTCCATAGCTCAGCTTTGTGTTACATGACATGATGTTCCAGCACAAGACAGTATTGCAATAAGCTGCAGACTGTTTAGCTACTCAAATGTCCAGCAGATGAAAAAGCAAGTGTCTGCTGGAGAGGTGATGCTATGCAAAAGGTCAACAATATCGATCTAGCTCAAACATTTTCAGAATTTTATTTCAGTTATTTTATATGGTTCATGCCTTCTTCTGGGAACCTTTAAGCCTGTCTTGTCCATCAGGATCAGCTTTGGTTATCTGAACTGCCATCTACTGCAGGTCACTGATGACTCATGGGCAAGTCGCATACCGTAACTCCAATCTGAAAGCCCTCATTACACTACTATGTGTACTGGAAACGTCATCTTACCTGGAATAGATTTGTGAAGATGTCAAACTCAAACACTGAGATATGATCATTACAGGTGAGATCAATGGTTGATTTCAGAGCCATAGACTCCATTCCTTCTTCAAATGGATGAACATTCGTCAGCTTCTCTTTAAAGGTATTCCACTGCACTATGCACCTGTCAGACAACATCAATGTCCTTACATAAATATGCAGTGCCCAAAACAAGGAGGAACAATATATGCAAAAAAATCTTATATTATTTATCATGCACTTACTTGTTGCCAAATGTATGCCTCCAAAACTCATCTGCCTCTGTTTTTGTCAACTTGTAGCTGTCACCCTGAAAGTATCCCCCTGGAAACATGGCTTTCAGCTCCCACAGCATGTGACTGAACAGCAAGGACAGTTTGGTCAGGTGTTTCCTAAAAAAAAGAAAGTCAAATCGTTAGTAGTTGGCACGAAGACAGGAAAAATCTTATTATGCTTTGTTAAAAAGAATTGATATCTTCTCTCCTTTTAGCAGCTTATCTCTCATACATGTTGATGCAGACAAGAAAACATTCAGATATTTGTATCTGCAAAAGAAAAAAAATCCCCTCTATGCTCTATATTACTCCACCTTGTGATTATTATTATAAACTTTGTTTGAGAGATAATCAAAAAAC
>JBAMHX010000007.1:9819543-9833110 GCA_037177515.1 Pseudomugil tenellus | reverse complement strand
GTGACTAAATACACAGTGTAATATGCCATGCTTTTCTCTCTACTTGTCTTATAAGATGTGGTAAAGACCAGATTATTTTGAATTATGAGAAATCTTGTTACTGCCTTGTTCGCATATTCTTGTTGGGAGGTGACTGGTTCTCTTCAGGTGCGCTTATTTCTTCCCTCGGACCAAAACTTTCCTGGTAGTTAGTTGTTCATTTCTTTCTTTTCCCACACCACTAAGAACAAGTTACCTTTGAGGGGAGCCTATCCCAGAAATTACCATGTGAGAGAGGCAAGGTACATCCTGGACAGTTTGCCAGGAAAAAAAGCAAACATTCACTCTGGAGAAAGCTGCAGTATCCAGAAAGAACCTACACATACACAAAAAGAACATGTAAACACAAAGATTGCATTTAGGTGCAAACATTTCATGCTATCTCAATCACACTGGTCATCACTGACTTGTCTTCTAGCATCATAAGTTTATCCAGCTAAACTGATTGCTGTGAACTTTGATGCAATGCACACCCCTCTCAGGCTCAGCCGCTTTTGAAAGTCTTTGGTAATTTCATAACTTCCACAGTTGCTCCATGCATTTTCCATTTGTTCAATATTTTGGCTTTGATCAAATACCTGCAAAACCTCCTGTACGTCCCAGCTTCACTTTGTGTTTATTATTTATTGGAGTCCATACAAGTTAGCAAACAGAATATTTGAAACAAATAAAGACAGAAAAACTCATCTTTGCAAAGAAAGTGTATGTCGAGCAGAATGAACCGATCACCCAGTACCAGATATAAATAATGAAAAAGGTAGAATCTAATATTTCGTAAGCTATTGATAATATTACTCACATAGGAAAATAAATTCAATTTTAAGTGTCAATTGAAGGCATTAAGAATAAGAAAGCAAAACAGTGCTAACATCTGAATCCACAAGAGGGAGACAAAAAAATCATAATGCATAAGTCGTTCATTTATTTCTGTATTCTGCTTATTTTACCCCTTCTGTTAGACTGCAGTTTATTTTATTTGGACAGTTAAAAATTACACTTAAAAAGACACAAACAGATCAGATAAAAAAAAAATACTGTTTCACATATTTTGATTTGTAAAAAAGCAAAACAGCTTGGCAAGCAGCAGTTTCAGATACATTCTACCTAAATTAAAAATCAAAACCATTCAAGTCAGATTGAATCAACGTAACACGACTTATGAATGTGTATCAAAAAGCACAACTTGTTTGGGCTGCAGTTTGATGTCTTTGCACAAGGGGGCCTCATTTCATTGTCTGGTCCTGAAACTTGTCCTGTGATGTTTTTTTTTTGAGAGCGTTACAATACTGAAACCTTAAGTGTAACATGATCATATTTTCTCTTCACAAATAAAGAACAGTAAACTTCAGTTGGAAACTCATTCTGTAGAAAACTGTATCAAGAGTAAATTCTGCAGTACACTGCAAAAAAGAAGAAGTTTCTTATTTTTAGATAAACAGAGACATATAATCCCAGACTTGATTATAATGGTTGAGTGCACTGACAGCTGCAGAGCAAGTTTGTGCTGAGTTAGGGTGTTTTAGGGACTTTAGACACTTAGCTTGATTTTCCGTTGCCCACTCTACACCTCAGTGGAAAAAGGAAAGTCCCAAATTGACCCTGGTAATCAGAGCTTCACTGGGGGTGGTGTTGGATGAGATTAAAGACAAGGGGGGTGAGACTTGATGATTGCATATGTGCACATGCAGGGCTGTTCTTATGCTTTTTAGGGCCACACAGTCACAAACAGTGCACATGCATCCTCTCTGCACTCAGGTTGCTTGAGTTAAGCTCTGTCTGTGGTGTTAATGCCAGCAGTAACAAACAAGTGAACACATGAAAGACCTGGCATCCACTGTATATCTGTGGAGAACTAATCTATATATGAAGAATGGATTGTTTGACCCTTTATTTAGACGTTTTTAGATGGTTTTATGACTTCACCTGCAGAATAAACTAAATGTAAACAAAAGTCACCATCGCACAAAAAGCTGTCCGTTATGAACTGAAATTAGATAAATTAACAAACAAATAAACAAAAGGAATAATTGGTTTTTTTGCTACTTAAAGTTTGTTACATAATGCAGAAATGTTGAGTCGTACTGACTTTTTCTACCGTTTCCTTATTACTGCATTAGAATAACATCTTAAACGGCATTAAAATCAGGAAGACCAGTAATTTTATCTTAAAGCAGCAGTGCAACAGCATTGCATGACTTCGGTGAAGTTAGAAAGATATTCACGGATTCAGGTTACGACACTAAACTCACACTTTAATTAATGCAGCAACATTTTACCTCAAAGTATGCCTTGTATTACCTACATAACTTATTCACTCAGTTGTCCACATAGTGGATCCAAAAATGCACCGGGAAGTGCTGCAGTTTACTCTGACTTCTTCAACTTGAGAAGTTTCGCTGGATGTTTTGAAATCGAATCCAAAAAAGTCAGATTTCTGACAAGTCCGCTTTGCAAAGGATGACCCAGAAATCTGCGCAGCCTTCAAACTCTTTCCCGTCTCTCTCATTGTTATTAGGTGCTTCGATCAATTGGTTTCGGTTTAAAACGAAAGTACCATCAAGTGTCAAACTGGCGTTGATTTAAAGCAGATGAGCGCTGGTGCTGCTGCAGTTCTTCATTTCTATAGGCTAGGTGCGCAGGAATATGCGCATAGGTATGCGCCTACACTAAATCTCTGTTGCTTCTTCTACATTAGAACCGACTCTATGGGTTTTGGCGCTTGTCCACAATGATTCCAGTTGTTAGCTTTAGGAATCGGAGTGAATGATTTGAATATATTTCAGATATGGAAATTGCCAACAGTTGGTCAGTTTGGTCTGTCAGGTTCATCTTAGATCTTTCCTGAGCGTCGAGAAGTTGTGAAGCCGCGTAACCTACTCACCTGAAACTACTTCAATTGATGCCGAGAGTCATGACTATGAACGGGGACAACCAGACGGGGAGTGCGCCGCTGGATTTGACCACGCGCAAAAGCTCCGGGTCCAGGACTCCGGACTTCAAGGACGCGCGGGCAACAGGCGGCTCACCTGCACCTCCTGCAAGCACCGGCACGGGCAGTTCAGAGACCCGCTGCTCCTCGGCCAGAGCCGCAACGGGCACAGAAGCCAGCGCGCCTCGCAAGCGGCCAGGAGACACATCTTCCTCAAAGCTTCCCTTTAGGAAACGCCCGATCCCCGTCGAACCGGAGACACAGAGGCCGTTACCGTCTCCACTGGAGCACGGAAAACAGCTTTCTCCCGCAGAAGACTGTACATTGCATAGTTTTACCAGGCGTTCGGAGAGAGCCGCAGCAGTCGCGCAAGTGACACCCAGGCAGCTCCAAGAAGCGGTACAGAATCCAGAGAGATATCCGTGGGGCTTAGTGTCCCCTCTTCATTATGGTAAGGTGCTTGTAAATATGGTCATTATGTTGGCATTGTTTCCTTTTAAATTGTTCAACCGTTATAGTTTGAATGCTTTTATAAGGGAAGAAAGTAGTATTAATTTTCTAAAAAACTTTTAGAAGAAAGGTTTTTAAATTTAGTAAATATGTCGCGTTATCAAAATAAGTGCACAACTGAAAACTTTGTTTTATGACAGTCAGCCGTGCTCTTAAAATGACAGTTATCAAAGCATATGGACATTTTGATTTTTAGGAGAATAGCACATCAAAATTTTGCTGGCTTGTGTGTCAAATCACATGTGGTAAATGTAGTGAAGTCATAGATGATGCAGCAGCAGCTGCTGAGAAAATGTCCAGTCAGCTATTATGCATCATTGTCCTCACTTAACAAACAGAAGTAGCTTACTGGGTCAACTCATAACTGAAGCCTACACACACTCACACAAACACTACAGTCAGTGTATGGCCCACTTCCTTGTTCTAAAAAAAAAGACTCACACGTCATCAATTCAGCTGTCCTTTTTTCTTCTCTTTGTCTCACTATTATTTTCTTTCTTTCGCTGATTCTGCATTTCTTTCTGTTCAGGTCACTACCCATTATACTACCTGCCCCCAGCAGAGGTTTACTATCCACTGGTTCAACAAACTGACAACCAACTGGCCGAAATCTCTCTGGCTACACATCAAGATGAAGATGGAGACACGTATGTTGAATTTAAAATGAATCAGAAGTTTTGATTTGACTCTGAGGTATTCAGGGCGTATTAATAGTGTCCAAATCAAAGTGATGTGACTTATAGTAGCCTAAACGTAGAACGTTACATGATTCATTCAGTTCATTAGTTAACCTAATAATATAATTTCAGTACTGTTGCAGTGATGAAAGTTGAAACCTGACAACTGAATCAACATAAACTCCTTATACATAAATTAATAATAACAAGACTTACAACAGATTCTGAGGATGCATAGACACAGCTTGTGTGATTCTGATCAGACGTATTTAAAGAATCTAAGATTATTAATGCTATTTTTGAAGTGGTAGCTATTCAGTTGCTTTGACGGTCAAACAAAATGCTTCAAACGAATGTAAAACATGAGCCACAAATTAATATAGGCCTCTGCTGCCCCCTACTCACAGGGGGGCTGTCATGTCCACCAAACCGCTCGCATGGGTCAAGTGCAGGCAAACCTGTCACCATCTTTGTTACCTAGCAACACTCAGTGGGGAAAATTTGGAGATAGCGTAAAGTCACAAATGGAATCATGCAGATTTCATCATAACACTATAGGAACTATCACAAAGAGGAGAAAACAGGTGCAATCAGGTGATTAGGAGACTACTAGCAAATACCAACACAGTGCATGTGAGTCTAATAAGAGACACGCTGATCATATAATGCCATCTAGAATCCAGATGAAACCCCTTAATAACTGTCAGACAAATATAGTACTGAAATAATCACCAATTGCAGAGTAGTGCATGAATTCAAACAGCTCAACAGACAGTAATAATCATATTAACCTGCAAAAAACAGCAGAATATCTTGAGTTTAAGGATTAACTTGCATTTGTAGATACATTGATGCTCTTTGGCGTTGTTTTCAGCTTCCATTGCAACAATTTCAACTGCATAATCAGTTGTAGAATCTTGACCAAAGAGTTGTTTAAAGTTCCAAAGATTCTGTCCTTTTTCACTCATATATTTCTTAATCTTGGAAACATCTTACTGAGCTGTGCACCCATAGTAATTCTAAAGAGTCTGAGAATTCTTAGAATGAGCTTCCGCCTGGGGGAATTTTCCTCTTGAAAAGATGAGGATTTGGCACAGTACCTTCTCATTGGTTGGATTCTTGGAGGCGTCCTCGGGAGACAGTTGACTCATAAACATGCATGACTGCGTGTTACACCAATCAGGAAGCTATGGCAACTTGTAAACACTGAAGAAACTTTGAAAAACAGCATGACAAGACCTGAAATCCCGTCGTACACATCGGAGACAAAATGAAATCCAGAATACGAAAGTGAATGGCATCATACACTGCAAAGGAGCTTACAGCAGGATGTCACTGTAAATACACTCCTCACCTAAATATTGTGAGCTATGCTGCCCTTTAGTTCCTCACTACACATGTATCTTTCAGTATTGTAGTCAAATGGTTACTACTGTTGTACATTAAACACATTTATCAATGCAAACTACTATTAATCCCAACTGGCTGGTTTTATCTCAGTGGACATGTGATGTTTTTGCTAAAATGGATACACACACTTAATGTTGAAGTGCATAACATACCAGTCTGTTGGAGCAGAGTGCCAGCAGAATTTGACTATACAGGAAAATCTTGGAACTTTAATGTCCAGATTGCTGAAAAAAGGTCTTGCAAGTAAGAGTTTGAGACAACTGGATAACTTGAAATCTTTATGCTTAAGCGCTAAAACATATCCATCCATTGTTTTTTTTACTTGATTGATGTTCAGTTTGATAATACATTTCTTTAGCACTGCCAGGAAACATGGCAAATCTTGCACACAAGTTCTTTAATGCCTTTCATTCTCCAAATTGTTTAATGATTTTATATTTGATAAATAAGGAAATCTTCAAATTCTTTGCTACAAAAAGGAAACTGCAACAATACACTTAGAATTTGGAATTCCTTGCAACATAATTTTTTATATTGTGATAAAACCCTCCCATGTTTTTAATCCTGGAAGTGTCTGCTTAGGATGGCCTTATTTTTTTTCTTTTTGGCTTGATTATTAACAAGTTTCAACAAATTGAATACAACAGCAACATTTAAAAATGTTATATAGATGATATCACAACATCTAAGTGCAGGGACAATACCCAGCCTTTCTGTCTTTTGACTTCACACTTGTATATCTAAATTTGATGAAAACTGAAAGCTCAGAAGGGTCCTGCCAAGAATTTCAGTGCCAGTGATTCACTGAGGTGGACTAAAGCAAAACTAGACTCAACACAGAGCCATCTGACCTCATAAACCACACCGTTGGTATTGCACAACCTAGTTGTATGAAGTTTCAGTATAATCTCAGTTTATTTGTTGTGATCTCAGTGACTCACCTGGTTTGGTCTGTGTTGAACAGGCACATTCACTACCTTCCACCCCCTTTTGCACCATATTTCACATATTTTCCTGCTGTGTCAAGCAGGGAAAACCATTCTGTGTTAATCACAAAAGATTTACTAAATGCCAGTGGAGATTCTAATCTAAAGCAAAGTTATATGTCTTAACCAGATTGAATAGGAGCTGAATCTAAAGTGTTTGTATATGTGTTGAACAACATATAGCTGACAGCTGACTAGTCTCTGTGCGCGGGGTTAAGCCGGGGGCGTTGGGAATGATACAGCCCAAAGGGCATTGATTCTCGATACAGCATAAATGCAAATATCAATCTTTAACGCATTATTACTTTACTTTGTGTGCAAGCTCAGCACCTGCCTACACACTAACTAAACTGACAATCATGTGACTAAAAGCAAAATATGTCCAAGAATTAAATGACACTTTGATGTTGCGGTTTCAAAAAGTATCAGCATCATTTGCATCCACCCTAAACAAACCAAACTCGTGATGACATTTTTCAGAGCTGTAAGTCTCGTGACAAGTCACCGCTACCCATTGTCTCAGATTTGGGTAGGACATGCGTTCAGTAGTCAGAGTGACAAAAAATAAGAAAGTTGTTTTAGTAGACTTAAATAGCCTTGACACAAATAACTTTTTTTTTATTTCTGTACCTGCAAAAATCATGTTCTTTCTTTTGTTGTCCTAAACTGAATATATATTTCTGTCTGGATAAATAAGCATGCTTTACGACTTTGAGGTAAAGCACCAGGCTCAAGGTGTATATAAATACATAATGAGAAGCTAGTGGTGTGGCGCTTGCAGTGCTTGCTGCTTTGTGGTTTTATGAAACTTTGTGCGAATTCTACAGAAAGAGACATTCTCATCTCCCTGTCCTGTGTGCGTGTGTGCACAATGTGAGTGATGGAGCTCACGCTTGCTTACGTCAATGAGCCCCTTTAGTTTCGGGAAAACCAGTGAGAGCGCGGTCTTTATAACATGATTGTGGTTTTTCTCAGGTGTCTCTCTCTCTCTCTTTTCTTCTCTGTGTTTTTAAATGAATGGGCTTGAAAAAACCCAAACATCCGCTTCCTCATTCACTGCTTTCTTTCTATCAGCTCTCTCCCCTTCTCTCCTTCTTTTTTTATATTTTGTGTCATTTGCACTTGTGATGTAAAAATGTATAGATTCACTTTAGCAGATTCCATTTTTGTTTCCAGTTAGATTTACCCAATAATCGTTTTTCTCTGAAACGAGGCAATTTAGATGCTCTGTAAAGTAAGCAGCTTATCTAAAATGGTAAATGGCATTCACTTCTATAGCTTCACTTTCATCTCTCGATGACCAAACCGCTTTACAGATTACGCACACATTCACACACTGATGGCGGCAGATCTACCATACAAACCGGCAAGCAGGAGCAACTGGGGGTTCAGTGTCTTGCTCAAGGAGACTTGGACATGCTGAATTCAGACGGAGTGGGAACCGAACCCATGACTCGGCCACACTACACCTGCGCCACAGCCGCCCAAAAATGGAAGATTGATGTCAAGCAGCAGGAAAACAAAACCATTCCAGATATATCAAAACCAAAACAAGTAGCCAAATACTTTTACTCAAATAATGTATCAGTTCAGCTTAAAAATATTTGTACTTGAATTTATTTGAGTATCTATGTGCCTTATGTGATGGACTAGCAAGCTGTGTGAGGTGTACCCTGACTCTCACCTAATAGCAGATATGCACTGGAACAAACATGCATAAGAAATAGATGAATTTTTCTTTTTTATGCTACTTTTCGCCTTTCATCCTGCAAAAACCATCCATTAACAAACAAACAAAACAGGATCAAAACATGGAGTAGTAAAACAGCTTACATGCAGAGGAATATGGAGGCAAATGAACTTGCAATAAAAAGATTAAAGGGAGAAAAGGAAGGCACTTTTGGAGGAGGTATGACCAGAAAGGATGTATTTTCATATTTTCCAACCACCTGCAGCAGCAACAGTACATGAGTTCCGTTTACTAAACGAGTGATTCAGTAGAGGTGGCTGGTGTTGTACAAACTGTACATTTTTATCTGAACTTAAAATTATGATTCAAGTAGAGATTCTTCATAGTTCTTTTCATCATGACCTCTGCCAAAACATCAATGAACATTGATGTGGTTTGTTTCAGTGTTGCTGAATCTCCAATCAGCCCAAATATAAAGCTACTGGCTATTCCAACCTTGGATGTATGGAAGGTTCTATATCGAATTTCCTGGGATCATATAATAAATATTAGCTTATTATGTGCTGTTTTAAACTAATAGCCGTCAAATGTAATACTTGTAAGATCTGCTTGATCGTGCTAGTCTGAACACATATCCTGTCTTAATCGGTCCTTTTCCAACAACTGCACCAATAAAAACATTTTATGATCAGATGCTGATGAGAGAACTTTTCTTTTTTACTTAATCAGCTGATCAGTGTGTCTGGTTGTAAATGACATGATCGGAGCTTTTATGCTTGTTGGTTAAATGTGGACGTCAGAGGTTTTTATACACAACTCTATATGAAGTAAGTGTTTGTGGATGTTTCTTTTTACTTAGCACAGACATGGTTTAGTATTCTGCATGAAATACTTGCAGTATTTCTAATCATACCTCCACAGGTTGGTTTCCACATCAGAGTTTGGGACCCCTGCTTAAGGTTGGACACTCTTTCTAAGTTGAGATGACTTTTTAAATTCCTAATGTTTGACTCCCATCAGATGAAGTTGCAGTTTAACACTTGCTTCACTGAATATCCATCTACAATTATTTATGATAAAGTGGCATCTACATTATTTCCTGACATAATGATGTTTAAATGAAT
Source organism: Pseudomugil tenellus (assembly GCA_037177515.1). Classification (NCBI taxonomy): domain Eukaryota; kingdom Metazoa; phylum Chordata; class Actinopteri; order Atheriniformes; family Pseudomugilidae; genus Pseudomugil; species Pseudomugil tenellus. The sequence continues at coordinate 9,823,745 of JBAMHX010000007.1, read as the reverse complement.
ATAAGAGTCTTCTTCTTACTGCCGTTTTAGTTTTTTGGATGAGAGTAAGACAAAGATGAGATCTGGATTAATGTCTTACTGTTGTGTGTGGATGTCTATATAGAATAATGAGCTTTGGTGTTTACTAAGGTTGTGTGTGTGTGTGTGTGTGTGTGTGCGTGTGTGTGTGCATGGACTTGTCAGAAGCAATATATGCAATATAATTAGGTTTTAGTGACCTGGTATGACTCCCAGCCTGACTTTTTTATGTCTGTTTCAAGTCCTGGCTATAGATGCTATAAAAACTATAAAGAATATTTTTTTAATCCCTTTTCTACTGAATCAATATAACACAAAGAATAAAATGCATTATAAGTAAATAAAACATTTTCACACAAAATTAGATTGGGTTTGCAACAACACCTTCAAGGGTGTTGTCATAGCCATATTTATAGCTGGTAGTCACATGATGTGCGACAGGGAGAAAGTAGTGACAGCAGATTGAGGGCACTATATAGTGTGCTATGTAGTGTAGCCCTAAGTAGTGAATGAGGAGTTAGGGCAACGAATGCACATTCGGACACAGCCACAGTGTACAGAGTTAACAGTTATTTTGATCAAATGCAGCAAATAAAAATAACTAATCTTGATTTAAAACAGCTGAGAGTTTCACCAGAACTGCAGTTTTCCGGGAGTTTGTTCCACTTTAGATGAGCATAAAATCTAAACACTGGTTCTCCATCTTTAATTCTGATTCAGAAAGACAGAAACAGAAAGTTGATTTGGCCTTGATGACCTGAGAGATCTGGTTGGTTAATGACAAACCAATAGATCCTGAACATATTTTGGTCCAAAACCATTCAGCGTTTTTTTTTTTATTAGCAGCAGAATTCTGAGTCAGACAGGAAGCTAGTGTAAAGATCTGAGACCTGGAGTTATATTATCCACTATCTTAGTCTTAGTGAGCAGCAATTTGCACTAACTGCCGCTGTCTGACCGACTTTAGGGAGACCTGTAAGGACAGCTTTACTAGTCTACTAAATATAAATGCAGGGACAAATTTTTCTAAATCCTGCTGAAACATAAGTCATTTAATCCTCAATATGATCTCAATGTGATAAAAGGTTAACTTCAAAACTGTATTGATTTCTCCATCCATCCATTTTTTCAACGGCTGCATCCAATTCAGGGTGGCAGGTAGCTGGGGCCTTTCCCAGCATCCATTGGACAAGACGCATGGTACACCCTGCACAGGTCCACAGGCCTTCAATGGGCAACACAGATAGACGAACAAGCAGACAGACAACGAGGCACACTAACATTCACTCCGAAGGATAATTTGAAAAGACCAATCAACCTAACATGCAGGTCTTTGGATGGTAGGAGGAAACCAGAGTACCAAGAGAACACGGGGAGAACATGCAAACTCCACAAAAGAAGGCCACTGTCCAAGCTAAGGATGGAACCAGCGACCTTTTCGCAGCATTAACCATCATGTGCAGTTTCTGTCTTAATTTGACCAATACAATTTAGATCTGAATCTACAACTAGACTGTTTTCTTTGTTGTTATTAGTTTTTAATGTAGCTGACTGCTGACTTTTAATCTCTCTTCCTTGGTTTAAAAAACTATTATTTCAGTTTTGTCTTCATTTGACTGACAGGTAATTGTACTTTGGGAAATTCAATCTTTGACTTGATCAATGGAAATGATCAGACTTTGGATCAGATTATAGTCTCCTTGTGAGGTAGATTTGTGTCATCAGCGTAACTATGGTAACATAGCTGTTTATCATATTTTGAGCAAATGCAAGCATCTAGATGTTAACAACAATGGCCCCAAAATGGAACTTTGCGGAACTCCACAGATTATATTAGTTTACTCAGCCTTGCAGTATAGACACAACATGCTACCTGTAATTTGAGTTGTACTCAAACCAAAAACTTGCAGTGCCAAAGATTCCTACCCAGCTTGCTACTGGTCTAGTAAGAGGTAATGGTTGATCGTGTCAAATGCAGCACTGAGAGATGCATAGTAGCATTGGCAGTATGGTGGAATAGTGGCTAGCACGAGGGTCTAGGGGGAGGGTTTGAAAAATAACCTTTCTGTGTGGAGTTTTCCATGTTCTCCCTGTGTATGTGTGGGTTTTCTGCAGGTACTCCAAGTTCCTACCACCCACAAGACATACATGTTAGATAAATTGCAATGGATAACTGATCACTCATCATATGTGAGTTGCTTTGTATAAATGACTGTAGAATAGAATAAAATAAGAAATGTGGCTTAGAACAAGATGAGTGTCCATGACAATGATTGGTGAAAACCTGAGGTAACTAAAAGCATCTTTGTTATCAACAGGGTCATCAGTTAATGTATCACAAGGCAGGGGTAATTACTATAAAAGTATGTGTTTACTGTGCAAAAGTATCATTTCTGGTTATACAGCATACCATACTCCCATCTGACCTGGTTACCATCATTCATCCCTAAAGCATCATATCAAAGTAATCACGAGTTATTACTAACTTTGAGATTCTGCATGCCAGTCATTGCAGGTCCGTTTTTTTTTAAAAACACTGCAAAGATGAAATTTAACCCTTTAAATCCCAACCTAGGAACAACTTGGCAGAAAAGTCTATTTTTTTAAATCTGAAGTCTATTTAACCATCCATCCATTTCCCATACTGCCTCATCCAGTTCAGGGTTGCAGGTAGCTGGAGCCTAATGGATGGATGTATGAAAGTGAAAGGACAGAACCCCACCCCACCCCAAAAAATCTATATTCTACTTACTTATCCAAATTTGCACAAAAATGTTTCCCACATGAGAAGGTTTGCTCTGGAAATGAAATGATCAAATTGTTCATGACGTGCACAGCTATAGTCATCATTTCTTGTTAACTGGAATGCCAGCTTCCTTTTTGTTTACTATTCCCACATAGGCATCACCTCACTGCTCAGCTGGTTCACAGACCACAGGATATGTTAGTCTGACTAGTCAGTGTGGCTGCGCCCTCACCCTGCATACCAAACAGGATACCACATACTTGCTCCTCTTAGTTGCCTTTTTTTTCTCAGCCTGCTCTTTTCTTTTTCTTTCTCTGTCACTCATGCAGTCGGATTATCTGTAACACAGCAAGCTTGGAACTCCTGTCTGCGTCAATTGCTGCTGTGCCTAGGGTTATCTCTGACTGCGGTCTGCACCACTTCCAGGAACAAGAAACAATACAGTTTCATCTTAACAGAAAAGAGAGTGATGAATACAGATATAAAAAGGCACATTAACAGATATAGATATAGTTTTCTAGTCAAAATGTGGTTGAAATTTGTGTTTGCATTAACTTTTTATTTTCAAGCTCATAATGACATGCCATGTTATACTGAAATCTGAGAAGGTTGTTGTCATATTTTAGTACCAATATGATGATGACATGACTAGCCACTCCAGTCACTGGATGAATTAAAGGACTACCAACTAGATAGTCCTTTTTCTTCTTTTTTCTTATGTGGTTTTCCTATTTGCATGTACAGTAAACATGACTGGGCCTTCATTCTTGCAGATTTTTTTTCATCAGTGCTGAGCTCAGTTACAGAAACTGGGATAATTTGAGGAAAGAACCGTCATTCTCACTCAGTGTACAGAGTTCTGCTTTTAATGCTGATGTCAGAAGCCAGTCATCCTATTTTTTTTTCAGTTGCACTTCCAATCTGCACTGATACAGCAACACTCATTTTATACGCATGCTGCACAGTAGAGCTGCTGTCTGTTCTCAAGCTTGTGCAACGATGATGCATTTGTACACACGTGCATGCACAACCTACATTGCCCAAGTCTTTCTTTTTATTAGTTTGAAATGAAACAATAATATATTCCTAGTATGTAGCAGGGATGACCCACTCCACACCCCCTGAGCCAGTGTTGTGATAAGGCTTGTGCAGAACCTAACTACAAGAAAACAGGTCTGACCTAAAAACTGGATCACTGGATCAGGTCACTGGATCATTAGGTCTCAATTTGGTGATTCCTGATTTTGGGGGTTAATCCATCCGTCCATTTTCTGCTCCACCTTAACTCAAAGGTGTGTGTGGGGGGGGGGGGCAATTCCAGCAGCCAACGGGCGAGAGGCGGGGTACACCCTGGACAGGTCGCCAGAATAGATAGATAGATAGATAGATAGATAGATAGATAGATAGATAGATAGATAGATAGATAGATAGATAGATA